>CM066031.1:1501732459-1502296236 GCA_033557465.1 Ichthyophis bannanicus
GGTTTATAAAGATGATATATCGGAAGAAATGAAAGAAATATTGATACAGCTGGATGATGTATTACAAGTATTTGATAAACTGAAGAGTAGCAAATCATCTGGACCAGATGGTATATATCCAAGGGTGTTGCAAGAACTGAAATATAAGATTGTAGACCTACTATTCATAATATGTGAACTATCATTATAATCATCTGTAATACCGGAAGATTGGAGAATGGCCAATGTAACACTGGGTTTTAAAATGACAATTTTTAAAAAGGGTTCGGGGTGATCTGGGAAACTACCAACCAGTGAGCCTGATGTCAGTACCTGGCAAAATGGTAGAAACCATTATGTATAACAAAATTACTGAGCATGTAGATACTGTAATCAATGTTTAATGGGAAAAATCAACATGGATTTAAGCAAAGGAAAGTCTTGTCTTTTTAATCTGTTATATTTTTTTGAAGGTATGAACAAACAGGTAGACAAAGATGAGCTGGTTGATGTCTGGATTTTCAGAAAGCCTTTGACAAGGTCTCTCATAAGAGGCTCTTGACAAAACTAAAAAGTCATGGGTTTGGAGGCAGTGTAGTACTGATGACCAGGAACTGTTTAAAAGATAGAAAGCAGAGAGTAGGGCTAAATGGCCAATTTTCATTGAGAAAAATGAATAGTGGAGTACCCTAGGGATCTGTGCTGGGCCCACTGCTTTTTAACACTTTCATAAATGACCTGGATCTAGGAATAATGAGAGAGTTGATCAAATTTGCAGATGACACAAAATTATTCCAAGTAGTAAAAATGTTAAGAGAAGTGTGAAAAATTGCAAGAGGACCTTAATAAACTGGAAGACTGCAGTTCCAAATGGCAGATGAAATTAATGTACTTTTACAGCGCTGTGTATGCCTAGTAGCACTATATAAATAAGTAATAGAAGTAGTAGTGGTTACATTATAGTAGTTTTACATTGTCCCTAATATTTGTAACATATCAGCTTAAACACAGACTAAATTTTGGAGACAAAGGTATATTTTCCTTCTTTCTTTGACTCTTTTCTGTATGTATTAACAAACACATTTCAGTCTCTTAATTATAGTCTAGCCTTCATAGGTTTTATTGCTATAGGAAGACATTCCAGGCATCTAAAATAATGTTTTTCTGAAAATTCTAAAAATTTAGGGACGTGCTTTCATTCCAAATGAAAGGGGCGATGCCATATCAATAGTATGCACTATTATGCAATATCACACACTATTGAGCAATAGAGTGTGCTATTATGCAATAGTGCATGCTATTACACAATAGCACACACTGTGCATACATGGATATTGTGTGCTATTGCACAATAGTGCACACTATTGCTCAATAGTGCATGCTATTAGCAGCAAGAATACTAGAAGAAAAGAAAAGAAAAATTCCAAATGAGATGAAATGATGCAAAATGACATTTTTTGACCTGCAAACCCATATTAAATTATTCAAGTGTGCAAATACAACTATTACTTGAAAGTGCAGTAGAAATTTAAAAAAAAAATGTTTTGAACAAAGAAGCATCTTTGAAAATATCCTGTAGCTAAACTGGCATGCATGCACATAACAGAGACCTTCAGCCGTCCTGTATAACAGCCGTCTTTATTTGGCGTAACAGCTTGCACACTTGTATACTGCAAATGTCACATATTACAACTGTATTACATCATCTACCAATTCCCATCAAAAATAATCTGAGCCCTTGGCAAGCAATTGACTTTTCTGTTTTCTCATGATTCACAAGCAGCAAAATAAAGAGGGACATTCATAGCCTGCAAAAATGTGAACCTTGAACAACACTTATTCAAAAAAAGCAATACTTTTCATTATTTTAAAAGGGGTAAGTGAAATTAATATATGGGAAGAAATAGCCAGCTGTATATTGTAAGTGTGTGCAGATCACCCTGTCAAGTTATATTGTTCCATGCCTGTCCTCTAAATAGATATTAATTTTCAATTAGATTTTTTTCCATAAATTGAGTAATACTTTTGACAAATGGATCTGATAAATACTGTTTTTAAAGGGGTCAGTTATGCTGTACATTAGGTCACAAGGTATTTACCAATCCAAACAGTCCCCTTCTAATTATCATATATTATATAGCATTTGAGTTGTAGAAATATTTAAAAAAAATAATTTACCTTTTTAATTTCTGCATTTGCAGTAATGTTTTCATCATCCCATTCTAATTTAAATGAAATAGAAGCACACATCTTTTTTTCTCTTTCAAAAGTTCATGTCCCAAAGTTTTATACTAAAATCTTTGAAGACCCTCACATTCTAAAGTACCTCACAGTCTCTGATTTTCACTGTGCAGGAGATAGGGGTACAGCTTCAGGGACATAGAACTCTCTTTCCTCAGGTTTACACCTTTGGAATTTGTGGTTCCAGGCTGGGGCCAATTTAGATGGGAGGCCGTTAGCTCCAAGGACCCTATTCTCTCTACTATTCACATCCATTTCCACAAAATACCAGTCCAGTCCAGGGTTTATTCTGAACCAAAGGTTTATTGAAAACGTAAGTAGCAGAATATAGAGCAGAAGTTCTCACCCCAGTCCTCGGATAAATCTAGCTAGTCAGGCATGATAAAGATCTGCATACAGTGGAGACAGGGAAGCAAATATATCTCATGCATATTCATTTTGGTTATCCTGAGAATCTGACTGGCTAGGTATGTCCTGAGGACTGGGTTGAGAACTGCTGGTCTAGAGTCAGATGTAATCACATCTCCAAGGATCATCCACTGTATCCTCTTCTTCTTTTTCAGGATCAGTGGTACCCCTTTCCGTTCCAGTATTCAAAGTTTCTTCCATCCTCTGACTCTTTTTACTCCTCAAAAAGTAGTGGTGTTCTGGCTTAGTTAACCAGGCCCAAATTCTTCGACATGCAGAGGCCTAAGCAGCCTCTGTTACTCCTCAAAGAAACCAACTGCTCTTTATGTTATGCTCATGAGACACCCCATGCAATTTCAACATGATATGAGCATCTGTGTATAAAATGAGCCTTTTCTAAAATGGTCATTTACATGTGGATGCAATTTGCACCTGTAATTGGTCATATTTACACATGTAAATCGTGATTAAGGCTTCTGAAATAACCCCCTTTATGCGCTTTGGGCTTATAATGTGTATAGGTGAGATAGTCAACATAAGAAGAACACTAGCACCTGTATTACATATATTATTGATTATGATGGTTTATTTTAGAAGCCTTATTTTCAATTTACATTTGGAAAATCTGGAATTTACATGTGTAAACGGCAAGTTTAGAATGGATTAAATTTACACAGGGATGTGCATAATACAGGAAAATTACAAGGGGGCTTGTTGTGGCATGGTTAGAGTATGGCCTTGGGCAGGTCAAAAATCTATACACATATTCCCTATTTCAGATACGGAATTCAGATATATGTTCAAAATTGTCCCTGTCGAGATTAATGGCTGCTCCCTGGCACATATAGGTTTATAAAAGGGTTCATTTGGGCCAGTTCTTTACTGGATGGAGTAAGAAAGTCATCCTTCTTAATCCCTCTTTGTTTCTTTCCTCCTCCAAATTGAAATTTCAGTAAATAAAGAACGTGGTCTCTGTGGGTTAACTGGTAGCATTTGTATGTGCAGGCTTCCAAAAGGGCCCACATACACATGTACATGCTGGCACTTAAACCTGTAGGTTCTGAAATACAATCTGCCACATGCAAGTTGTCGAGTTTCCCCCATTGATTTTTCCCACTTATAAATTTGTGAAATGCCTCCTCTGGCTCCATGAATCAGCAAATCTATGTGCACTTCTGAACTATTTTTTAAAAGGCCTCATGTTCAGAAGAACCTTTTCTAAAATACTGCCAGAATTGTGTATGTCGCAATCTCAAACTGTCAATTCCACACACTATGCCTTTAACAGTTCGAGAAAGCTTTGGCATTCATGTTATGTTTTGCTTTCATGCTCCCTACCCAAAGGTATAAATTCTGCCCAACTGGACCCTACAGTGCAGGGGCCACTTTCAGCTGTTCCCATATCTTCTGAAGTGGACTTCCCACACTCTAGGAGCCCTTTAAAAACTTGCTTGGGGTCCATAATTTGAATTTTTGCCACTGTCTATACCCTAAGGTTTGACTGTCTGATTCCTATAAATCATTTTGAGAAGTGTGGCTTGTTACTAATAGCCTTTGAGGCAGATTCCATATAGGCCATTTATCTCCATCAGACACATTTAAAATGGGCAAGGGCACAATTCCATCCTAATTCCACATCCACGGGTATAGATGCACCCACATTTCTGGGATTGGCTCGTAGATGTGTCCGGCAAGGCACATCCAGCATGCTGTTCAGCTGGCCCATGCATGTATCCAGTGTGAGACCCGTGTATGGGTACAGGCATGAACCATACAGAGAAGCATAGAAAAATGTCCCTGGACAATATTACTGACCTGGGTAAATGCTGAAAACATTTTGGACATCCCCATGCTCACTGTATTATGTAATGTAACATGTTTACGATCGTGCCCATCTCTGTGATAAACCCATGGACAGGTCTGGCAGCCATGTCTCCTCAGTTAAAATGTGCATCTCCTAAGTTGCTGTTCTCACTGACAGTGTTCTGCTGATGCAAACTAGACATAAATAATGATGATACATAAATGCCGATGTAAACTAGATCATATATACTAGTCTGATTCATGACCAGAATATTGCAAAGTATTCTCAGTGCATTCTAGCATATTATAAGGTCAAGTAAATATTAACATGTTTGTCATGACATACCTTGCATCACACATTACTTGGCAGTATAACACTGCCTCAGATATTCTAGCATCGATTGTCCCTTAAAACACTCTTGAAAATGCTTAAGGCCTGATTCCGCCCTAGACGTAGAAGCCCTCTGTACATCCGGTCTGAATCAGATGTATAGAGGCTGTCATGATTCTGATCCCACGGGACACATCTAGCCCCATGGGATCAGAATCACGAACAGTCCTGTATGTGCAGGCTAGGACTGTGATTCAGCCCAGGCTGCACGTACAGGACATGCCCGGCTAACTCAGTCAGGGCTTTACAATAGAGCTGCGGAGCCATGGCGTCCGGTTGCCATGGCACTGAGGTTCCATTGTAAAGCCGCGATCCTGGCCGCCGACTCCTTCAAAGCATTCCCCTGCTCCATCCACGTCCTGGGCCCACTGATCCAAGACATCTGGGAATTTATTGCACCTTGGAGATAGAATACCTTCCCCATACAAGTCACCATCCCTGGAAGTACAGGGCCAACATTAGAATCGACCCTGTACGTCCAGGGCCAGCTACTGCCCACTGCCTGTCCTAACTCTGCCTCTGATCCAGCCACCTACGGCCAGGGTCGGGCTGCGGGGAATGTCCTCAGCCCTCCCGTGCTCCATCCATGCACCGGGCCCATCGATCCACGACATCTGGGAATTTATTGCACCTTGGAGATGGAATACCTTCCCCGTACAAGTCACCGTCCCTGGACATACAGGGCCAACATTAGAATTGGCCCTGTACGTCCAGGGCCATCCACTGCCCACCACCCGCCCTAACTCTGCCTCTGATCCACCCCCTCCCTGTCCCCATCTAACTTACCCGTACAATCAACGGGGAAGTTAGATACCAGCGGGGAAGGTCACAAATAGCGGGGATAGACGTCCTATTGGAAAGTCCATCCCTGGTATTCATGGGACAGAATAACACCCTTAGTATGGACCTTTACCAACCTCACAACAACCTAATCTAACTTTGCAATTCTCCAAAAAATGCATTCTATTGCAGAGCAACAAACCTATGTTCCTCTAATGACAATGGCTTTCTGGCTATGTCTATGGCATTTCTTACAGTTTCTACCTACATGTGGCTATACTTGTCCCATACAATGTCCACTCTCTGTCCTGGCTTAGTTTTGTCTTCATTCATCTGCTATCTGTGGGGCAACCCTGTCTGCCTTCTCACAGTCTGCATGCTGCTTTGTGGCAATGCTCCCCTGGCCAGGCCTGCGTGGGAGGGGGGGGATCCTTGTGCCATCATACCAGGTAACCAGCCTCCAGATATATCACCACTTTTGCAGCTTGCATAGATTCTAGGCTGGGTAGGGATGTAGGCCTCATGACACAATCTAGGGAATGCTGGCACAACATCAGTCATGTCTCGCAGTGCCTGGCACAGCTGATGGATGGCTGCTATATCACAGGGGAACCTGGTGACACTGTCGTTATCCATAAGGTCTAGGTACTGACCAGGCAGTCATGTCCTCCCTGAATTGCAGATCAGTACAGCAGATCATCTCGAGCAACTCTCAAACCACACATACACACACTCTCACTTGCAGGGATAAATGGTTGAAAACAGCAGAAAATTATTTAAGTACAGGCCTTATTCCACGTCTCTGGCAGGAATAATGGGCATGTCTGTGGGGAAGGCCGAAAATGTGCATGGCACTTTCCAGAATATGCTATATATGTTTCTGTGACTGGCCATGCCCTGGTGAATCCCCTCAGGGTTGTTGCAGGCATCCGTGTGCTAGGGAGATAAATGTGCACGGGCGCCGTGTACTGGAATATGTTTGGAAGGACACAGAAAGGAGCAGCGTTTCTTGCACAACCAACAGGGATACACAGTGGAGCAAGAGACGGAGAAAGTGTGGATGTTTGCTAAACCTTTAATGGTAAGAGTCCCAAGAACCCCAACGCATTTCGGCGTTTCCGCCTTCCTCAGGGGGTATGAAGCTTAAAAACAAGGAAATAATACACATTATTGAATTTCATATAAAAATATTAAAAATACATATATATCAAAGAACAGATAAAAAGCATATAAATAGATGATTGGATTAATACCAAATACAAGTTAAATTATTAATAAATACAACAGTATAAATGACAGTGTGACTACCCCTCTTAACTAGCTTCAATTTTGTAAGCTAATATAAAATTGTGTACATTGATAATGGCGAGGCCGCGTGGCCCCCCCCCCCCCCGGGGCGTGCGAGCGGCCGGCATTAACCGGGGGGGGGCGGCCGGCCACGTGCCCGCCGCGGCATGGCTATGCGCTTCGCGGGTAGGGCCTGTGGCGCGTGGAGGGCTCCCATTGGCTCCCGCGGCACATGGCAGGGCACGGGAGCCAATGGGAGGAGTAGAGGAGTTTCGGGGGGGGGAGTAAGGGGAGCGTTGCAGCGTCCTCCGGCCTTTCCCTCGAGGTGGCCGGAGGTGCCGGACGTCAGCACTGTATTGAAGAGATAGATTGCGAGTATTTATCCGGTATGTGAGCAGGACCAGAGATGGAGCCTGACACGCTGACTCAGATAGTCTGTTCCAGGCATATAGTGCAGCAAAGTGGAAAGAACGCAGTCTGAAGTAGGCAGTGGAAGTGAAGGGCACAGCTAGAAAGGATTTGTCTGAGTGGTGTTTGGGTGTATGGAGAATTAAGAGAGGAGAGGTAATAAGGAACAGCAGAATGAATTTGGTAGAGGCAAAAACTCATAGCAAACATTTGTTCGGGTACATTTGAAACAAGAAGCCTGTGAGGAAGTCAGTTGGACAATTAGATGATCATGGGCACTGAGGAAAGCCAAGGCTATAGTGGAGAGGAATATGCAATGAAACTACCCATGCCAGAAATCGCATTTAATAATGGCTACAGACGCAAACGTGTCAAAAAAGAGAGGGGTGGGGTTTTTGATCACTGTTTAACATGCGGTGGCTGTTAAAGGGGTGGTCTAGGATAAGGAGGATTGCTGTTTTTGTTTAAACTGGGATTGGTGGACATCTATTAGTTTTGGCCTGTGTCTATATGCCTAATATTGTTGAGGGTCCTTTTTATTGAAGAGCTGGGTAAGATGTTGATCCCTTGTTACTAGACAGGGATTTTAATTTGACTTTAAACCCTAAAGGGACAGATGGAGGAGTGGAGAAACAAAAAAACTTTTAAAAGAATGTTGTTGTTGTTAAGTGCCATTGAGTTGATGTTGACTCATAGCAACACGGTGGACAGTTGTCCTAAAATGTGTTCAGTCTTCAGTCAGACAGCTAATTGCTGATAACATGACATCCATAGCTACTGTTATTATATCAGTCCATCACATTGCTTGCCTTCCTCAATGGCGTTGACCTTCAACCTTGTCAAGTATGATGTTTCTCTCTAATGAACTTTCTCTTGGGGGGGGATACTTGGAGTGCCCTCCCGATGGAGGTGGTGGGGGCGGGTGCAGTGGCGGAGTTCGGGGTGGCATGGGACAGACACGGGGGGTCCCTTTATAGCAAGAGGACAAAATCAGTGGGCTCAAATGTCTTTTATACTTCAACAAGCGGAGGGGGTGGGTACGGCCCTGGGCGGGGGTGTAGGGGAGGGGTGACCTGCACAGAGTCTGGGTGTAGGGGAGGGGTGACCTGCACAGAGTCGGGGTATGGCCCTAGGCGGGGGCATGGAAGGGATGACTGGCACGGAGAAGTGGGTGCAACCACTCTGGCCACCTTGCTGGGTGGACTGGATGGAGCATACTGGCCTTTGTCTGCCATCATATACTATGTTCCTATGTTTGAGAATGAACGCAGACATGTTCTGATGTTATATGGACACAATGGCCTGAGCTGAGTGCACATATGTGACGGGATGCCTGGTTCTATAGCTGCGGGTCTCTTGCACACTTGCTCTGGACATCTGTGACAGTTTGCATGCCTGGGAGTGTCGTGGGGCAAATCGCAGAGGACAGTGAGGCCAGTGTGCAGTGGCAAGGGCACTGTTGCAGTTTTGGGCTTATTTAAAGTTGTGGGGCTGTTTTCGTGGGGGAGCCGCCTAGGGATGTGCACCATTTGCGTGCATAAGTCCCTATTTTGAGGGATGCACCTAGGTGGGCATTTGGGTGTGCGTGTTGGGTGGTTGCCGTTCTGTAGGCGCATTCATGGATGCAATAGCGTGTACTTTCATTTGGGGCCTGCACTATGGTGGATATCACTGACTTGTTGTTCTATTGTGGTGTCGCTGACTTATTGTCAAGCTAATTGTCATATTAAATAGCTTATTAAATACAAAAAAAAAACAAAAAAAAACCCGGCGGGCGGGGGTGGTTAGGGGGAGGCGGCTCCCCTGGTTGGGAACTTTGGCAGGGTGGGGGGCAAGGCCCTTCCCAGGCGGATTGGCTGGGGGCGTGGCAGCCGCCTTGGGCGGGGGAGGGTGCTGCGGCGTCTTTTCCTTTTTTCTCCCCACAGGACACTTCGGGATGGCAGTTCACCGGGACCCTGAGGCAGGAGAGTCCGCCGACACGGGCCGGCGCAGCGCAGAGCGGGGAGGAGAGCACGCCTGCAGCTGGGTCAGCAGAACCGGGACAGGGCTTGAGGAGCGTGGTGCCGGATCGGTCAGAGGCAGGAGCGGTGCCTGAGCAGGCGACGGCTGCGGCAGGTGAGTCTGTGGGGGCGGGGTCTTTGAGGGGAATCCCGGCGGGGGGAAAAGGGGGGGAAAGGCGGCCAGGAAGCGGCAGCGTTCGGGCCGTCGGTGTCAGGCTTCGGGTTCCTGGTCATCTACGTCCTCGGTGTCGTCGTCGTTTTCGTCCGGGTCAGATGGGAGCAGGGGCGAGGGCGGCGAGGTCGAGGCCGGGTTGGTTGGTTCGGCGGGGGCAGCGTCGTCGGTGGTAGCGTTCTCGGAGTTGTGGGAAGGCGTGCCGAGGAAGCTGCAGCGTAAAATTAAGGCGAGGCGCTATATTGATATCTTTCGGTTACTGGAGGGTCGAAAGCGTTTTGGGGACAGTAGGAAGAAGCGGAAGGCAGATGAGAAGGCGGGTAGGGTGCGGAAGGTGGCGCACAACGTAACAAATTGGGCGCGGGCATTTCTGTGGCTGGCTAGTGTGTGGGAGAGGGCGCATCATGACCAGTATGGGATGCTGCTGGCATATGCCGACTCCATCCTGGAGGCCTCTCAGTGTCCGGAATGCCCTGTCGGTGCGGCGTTTTGCCAGCGTGGTCCGGGATAAGCTAGCGGTGGAGATCGGGTTGGGAAGGGTAGCAGGCCCTTTCGGGGAGCCGCCCTTCCCGGGGAGCCAGAAAAATACCGGTTGATCCATAACCTGTCCCACCCTATCGGGGGTTCGGTGACTGATCATATCCCCAAGGAGTTGTGCGAAGTGCGGTATGCTTCCTTCGACGAGGCGGTTGACTTGGTGCTGGGGTGCGGGCGTGGGCGGTCATTGAATCGGCTTTTCGGCTATTGCCGGTGCACCCTTCGGCATTCCCGTTGTTGGGGTTTTGCTTCGAGGGTAGTTATTACTTCGATAGGTGTATGCCTAGGGGGTGTTCTCTCTTTTGTGCGCACTTTGAGCGGTTTAGTACATTCCTGCATTGGGCGTTGGTAGACCGGGTGGGGTGTGCTCAGGTGGTACATTACCTGGATGATTTTCTGGCCGTGGGGGAGGCGCGGACTGGGCAGTGCACTGCATTGTTGGACGGGCTCGTGCAGATGGCGGGGGAGTGGGGAGTTCCGTTGGCGGAGGGAAAGACGGAGGGCCCCACGGCTCGGTTAACCTTTTTAGGGATCGAGCGGGATTCTGGGGAGTTAGTGGCATGCCTGCCAGTGGGTAGGATCCAGAGGCTCCGGGTTCTGGTGGCGAACGCCTTGGGTTCTAGAAGGATGACATCGCAGGAGATGCAGGCATTAATCGGGTCCCTGAATTTTGCCTGTAGATTTATCCCTAGGGGGCGAGTGTTTCTGAGGCGTTTGGCAGCCGCTACGGCAGGTCTCTCCAGACTGCATCATCATCTGAGTGTCGCAGAGTATTTGGGCCAATCTAGCCATCTGGGATGAGTTCTTGCGTGAGTTCAATGGCACTACGGTGCTCCGAGATCGGGAGATCTCCAGTCGGGACCTGCACTTGTTTACCGACGTGGCTGGAGGGTTGGGCCTTGGGGTGTACTTTGGCAGCTCGTGGTGTGCGGCGGAGTGGCCTGATTCTTGGAAGGCAGTCGGTCTCACGGCCAATATAACCTTCTTTGAGTTGTTTCCGCTACTGGTGGTGTTGGAGGTTTGGCCGGACAGGGTTCGCAATTGTGGGCTCGTATGGTGGGGCGACAACGCAGCGGTGGTAAGAGTAGTGAACAACTACTCTCCGTGCGGTAAACCGGTAGCAAACTTGATGTGGCAGGTCGTACCAGTTGGGCTGCTACAGCTTGGTGCGGTTCTGGGGGAGCGTGGATGGGGGGGACCACCCCCCGATTACCGGATAGGTCTGTATGTGGCGGCAGTGAAAGCCGCAGGAGTGTCCCGGGCTACGGCGAGTAGGAATTGGGCAGGGTTCTCGTTCTTTGCTACGGCAGGGGGGTGGGGCGGTCGGAGGGATTGGTAGCGCGCCGGATGCTGCAGGGCTGGGAGCGCTCTGGTCCGTCGCCCAGGGACAGCAGGCAGCCCATTATGCCTGGGTTGCTGCAACGCTTGTGTGCTGTTTTGCCACAGGTGGTGTCGTCCAGCTACATGGGTGCCTGCTTCCGGGCAGTGTTGTCCATAGCATTCTTGGTGCGGGGTTGTATGCGCCGCATTCCTTTCGTATTTGAGCAGCTACTAGTGCGGCGCCGGTGGGCTTACCTGAGGGGGATATCAGGCGGATCGGAAGATGGACTTCCTGGGCGTATTGGAGATATGTGTGCCTGTAGGGGCACTGGGGGGCTGGCTCACTGTGGATCTGTTTGTTTTGCAGAAGTTGTTCCTGGCTCGTGTCGCTGTTGGGTGATTGGCCACTCGTTTGAGTTCTGGGCCGGTTGGCGAGCAGCAACACGCCCAGTGGAGCGTAAGATTGGTTTGGACCTGTTCGGGGTGACCGTTTCATGGCTGAGTGAGCGCGTCTGCGATGGATTCAGCTCTTGCCTTTGCTGCGGCACCACGAGCGGCTGCGGGGGGCTACCGGATGCCATGGTGATCCACCTGGGTGGCAACAATCTGGTGTCCTGGACGGGCCGGCAGTGGTGTCGGACTGTGATTCGGGACATGGAAGCGCTATTTGAGATGTTTCATGGTGTATTTTTGCTGTGGTCAGATATCGATCCAAGGCCGGCTTGCAAGGCTCAGCGGGGGAAAGGGGGTCGTGGGGTCTAACGAAGATCAATCGCCAAATTGGCAGATGGGTGGGGGAGCAAGGTGGGGGCCCAATTTTGCACCCCTGGGCTGATGCGGAGTGTGCGGGCCGGTATCGGGCCGATGGGGTCCATCTATCCCCTGTGGGGATGGATTTGCTCCTCAACGATTGGCAGGGGGCCTTGGAGGATAGGCTGAACCGGAGGGGTGCTGGTTGCAGCTTAGCCGGGGGGGCGGCTCAGGCCGGTGAGGGCCGGAGCCGGTGGCGGGATCCCGGAGGTTTCCGGGGTCCGTAGCCGGAGCCAAGCAGTAGGGCGGTGGTGGGGTACCCCCGCCCAGGTGGTCCCTCAGGCTTTTGCTAATAATATGGCGAAGCCGGATGAGGGAGGCTAGGCAATTTGCCGGGGCCTGGACAAGGAAGAAGCGGAAGCGGCATCACTTTGCTACTCACATGGCTGGTGAGGGTTCGCTCTGCTGGGGGGGGGGGGAATACAATTTAAGGTTTGGATTGTTGATGTTATGGTTTATGGCAATAAAGCTGCGACCAGTTGAATTCCCATATATGTGTGGTCTACCATTGTTATGATGGTTGAGGGGTGGGGGGGGTGTTGCGGTGTGGCGGGCGCCGGTCCACCTTACCCGGTTATGGCGAGGCCACGTGCCCCCCCCCGGGCATGCAAGCAGCCAGCATTAACCGGGGGGCGGCTGGCCGCGTGCCCGCCACGGCATGGCTATTTGCTTCGCGGGTAGGGCCCGCGGCACGTGGAGGGCTCCCATTGGCTCCCGCGGCACATGGCAGGACACGGGAGCCAATGGGAGGAGTAGAGGAGTTTCGGGGGGAGTAAGGGGAGCGTTGCAGCATCCTCCGGCCTTTCCCTCGAGGTGGCCGGAGGTGCCGGACGTCCCGCCCTCCCACCCTTTATTGGGGTTCGGGGGTGGGGTGGCTTTGGAGGGGTGTTGCAGCTGGGGGGGGTGGGACGGGATCCCGGAGGTTTCCGGGGTCCGGAGCTGGAGCCAAGCAGTAGGGCGGGGGTGGGGTACCCCCGCTCGGGCGGTCCCTCAGGCTTTTGCTAATAATATGGCGAAGCCGGATGAGGGAGGCTAGGCAATTTGCCGGGGCCTAGACAAGGCGGAAGCGGAAGCGGAAGCGGCATCACTTTGCTACTCACATGGCTGGTGAGGGTTCGCTTTGCTGGGGGGGGGGGATACAATTTAAGGTTTGGATTGTTGATGTTATGGTTTATGGCAATAAAGCTGCGACCAGTTGAATTCCCATATATGTGTGGTCTAGCTTTGTTATGATGGTTGAGGGGGTGGGGGGGGGTGTTGCGGTGTGGCGGGGGCCGATCCGCCTTACCCGGTTAAAGGAACTGTATATTAGTTATGGGAATCACATAAATGTATAGGAAACTCCATATAAAAGATACTAAGAAACGCAGGACATGAGGCAGTAAACCATAAATATAGGTGGACAGCCAAACTATATAAAGAAATATTAATGATGAACATATAAAAGGGATGATATTATGTATATAACTCAAGTGGTATTCATAAATTATCATGTGGTGATTTACTATAAATACTGTGAGTTTTTGATACAAAATTTAGCATTGGTGAATCTTATCTTAATGTGATATGTCAGCAAAGGTAAGACTAACATAAAATTTAGACCTTAAAATGCTGCTACTTGAAGATCAGGATGGAAAGTACACTATTAGACAATCATGAAATTATTAATCTTCCTGACGTGACTAATGTACTGGAGATCACCGATGGATCGACTGACCTGAATTGTTCAACTCAGCTTTTCACATCGTGCACATACATTGATCAAAAAACTGTACATCTGCAAAACCGGAGGAAAAAATAGATTGATTTTATTACTTGCAAGACATTAAAAATTGTCGTATATATGAGTGTTGAATGGTAATATATTCATGAGAGGACTATTATACGTGTGTGTACTGAATAAAAACCGATGTTAAAAAAATCATCAATACAGCTTGTCTCTCCTTATGGTATGTACAACTGTTTTAGTGCCCCTTCTATGGTAAATAAAATTGCAAAGGGACGCCATTAGAACATAAAGATGGTCAAGAAAACTAGAATATGTATTGAATCCTCTGGTCTAATCCTATTTATATGAATATCAAATTAACTGCTTGAAGCTAGGAATCGCTAACTTGTGTCATCGATATTTATATTTGATTAGAGAAAGCCAATGTGATTATGAGGAATAATTGCTTACTGTTAAATATGTACCCTCTAAAAATATTGAAACCTATATGGCAAATTTAAGTGTACTGCTTGGCGGTTTTGTATTTAAGTTTACTAACCAAAACTTGAACCTCATCTGCACTGTACCGTCATAGCGGTCCAGAAAAAAACGCTGTTCTAAAATGAGAGAGAGGATAGAGTGCATTGTAGATGACTGTATGCTAAAACATTAATAAACCTGACCTCTTAATATAATATTTAGTTAGACTTAACATCAATGGGTGACTGTTATTGAATTCAAGTGTTTTCTCCAGAGATTTATGCTAAATTTTACTGTCTAAAACGTAAAACCCATGAACACCATGTCGTCAATATATCTAAATGAAAATCACTATTTTTTATGTATATAAGATATTTGAAGAGATCAATGTATTATTAGGTAGTTTCATATAAAAATTCCATATATAAATGTACTGACCCAGACTTGAAAGCTGTATGCACTATATCGTCCTTGTGCGGAGCGGAAAAAAACGCTATTCTAAAATTGAGGAAAGATTCAACGTGCATTATAATTATAAGAGACTGTATGCTAAAACATAAATACACATAACTTTGTGATGTAATATAGGCTGTCCTTTGCAAGGACTGCTAACTGTTGTTGCCTGCAAATATTTTCTCCAAAGATTTATGCTCCACCAGGCGTTTTTCAAATTCTTTTACACAGTACTGCTGGCAAGGATCTTTAGCCTTACAGGTATGTTTTTAGGTAGTTGAGATATATATATTTTAACCACTACTATGCTAATAAGTCATGTTTACCCACGTTACATCAGACATCCTCTTGTCCAAAATAGTTTGTCTACATCGCTCCCTTAAGTTAAAATCGCAACGTTTATATGAACAATATGACTGCACGGAGTTCATGGGGCTCTGAAGTTATAAATAGCAAACTTGAGCATGTAAGAATAGAAAACGCAAACCGCACCATTGCAATACATGAAGACAAACACCCGATGGTGTGAAAATAAAATTCTAATAAATGAGATCCGACACTGTGGTAATAACTAGCAAATTTTTATTTCAAAGTTTAGTAAAAAACACGATATTTGTCAACACAGTTTAGATTTTAAAGTCATTCTTGGGTCAATCAATCTCCTGGTGGGCCCGTTTCTTCTTCCCCCAAATGCTTCTCTTGGTGCGCTGCTTGGCGTATTTTTCATCTGGGGTTTCCCGCAGCAGAAACCAGCAGAAATCAGCCATCATAGTGGTGTTCCATCTTCCTTGGTACCTTCTCTCTGCGTCCTTGATGTCCTGGTGAAACCTTTCACCTTGTTCTTCACTGTACGCCCCCAAGTTTTCGGGAAAGTAGTTCACATGGGAGTGCAAGAAATGGACTTTCAGGCTCATGTTACATACAGCCTTGTTCTTTGAAGGCATTGAGCATCCTGGCAACAATATCCTTATAGTTCTCATCCCGCCTGTTCCCCAAGAATTTGAGAACAACATCCTTGAAGGAATCCCAGCTTCTTTTTCCTTCTCAGACATCGTTTCAGCGAATGCTCCATCTGAAATGAGTTTCCTTATATCAGGGCCAACAAACACTCCTTCCTTTAACTTTGCTTCAGAAAGTCGGGGGAACTTTGAGCAAAGGTACCGAAAGCACTCACCATCTTTTGGAAGGGACTTGATGAATTGCTTAATGAGACCCAACTTAATGTGGAGAGGTGGTAATAGAATTTTATCACGAGGTATCAAGCTCTCATGAAGAACATTTTTCTCACCGGGTCTCAAATACTCCCGAATTGGCCAGTCTTTTTTCCCCCAGTGTAGGTCGCGGGCCCGGCTATCCCACAAGCAAAGGAAGCAGGGATATTTGGTGAAACCGGATTGCTGCCCTAATAGCATGGATAGAATTTTAAAGTCTCCACAAATCATCCACTTATGCTCATCATAACGAATCTTCTAAAGAATCAGGGCCAAATTCTCGTATTTTTCTTGGAGAATAACAGAGTGAGCAATAGGAACTGAAGCGAATGTGTTGCCATTATGAAGAAGAACACCTTTTATGCTGTCTTTTGACGAATCAATGAACAGCCGCCATTCAGCAGGATCATACTTGAGTTTAAACTTTTCCATCGCTCCGTATATATCGTTGCAAAATACCAAATCTTCCTCTTTGCTGAAATACTTCAAAAATTGTGTCTCGCGGTTGCGGTACCAATAAAAAGCTGTTCCTGGTGACAATAGATTTTTATGTTTAAGCCGAGAACCTAGCAGTTGGGCAGCATCTTTTGGGAGTCCTAAATCCCGGACTAAATCATTCAATTCAGCTTGAGAGAAAAGTTCAGGTTTCGGATCTGGTTCAGTTTCAAACTCGGAAGTACTGGACTCATTGGGAAAAGCCATCTGATGAGTCTCATTATGATCAGAACCGTCCACACAAATATGATCCAAAGATTTTGGTGGTTCAGGCACAGGTACTTCGTTGCTATGAGGCATAGGCCTAATTGCTGAGGGAAGGTTGGGGTAACTTATTACGTTCTTATTTTTTAAGTTGTATCCCTTCACAATGCAAGAGCAAAAATAGCAGTCACTGCTGTGGTCTCTTTGTTCATGCCACATCATAGGTATTCCGAAACGAAATGCTTGTTTTTTACCTTTCATCCATAAGTGTAGATCTTCCTCACATGTCTTGCACACTTTGTGAGGAGCCCACGGTTTGTCTTGATCGCCTAACTTCAAACCGAAATAGGCGAAATATACTTTTTTAATAAATGCAGAAATGTTCCTCTGCCGCTTTTTCACGGTATATTCCCCACAAATAAAACAAAAACTGTCCGGAGAGTTGATGCAACCTCTGGCTCTGTGAGCCATCACAAATACACAGCACTGCAAACTACAACTGTAGTGAACCACTTCGGAATAAAGCTGGATTACGACTGAGCAAACAAAAGGTAATAATGAACTTGCAAGAAACTGAAATTTGACAGGAACGTTCATGTCGCAACCACCGTGTTTGAGCGAGCGAACGAGGCGAGGCGAACAGGAAAGAACATGCGACAGCGCAAGTACTGGATTTAGCCCCCCGCCTCCCAATTGTCCTGTTAATGTATAAAATGAATACAAAACACTCTAAAATATCATGAGGGAGTGTTTCTAGTTAGTTAACCATTACAACCTCTATTTTGGGCCAAGAAAATAAACTGCAGTCGGCTAAAAAGAAATTATGTGAACATTCCTTATATGGGTAAGAAATCTAATTTTGCAAGAAAACGTGACGTGATGGAACATTTTGGCTATTTTTCCTGGATTTAGCACCCCAAAATCTATAGGAATCAGTTGCAAAACTGGAGGCAGTTTTTTGGTAGTGTACCTGTGTAGGCAGTCACCCAAATGCCCTAGAGTGGCGGCGTTAATGAGGTTGTTCGTGCTCGCCTGTCTGCGGCTAAATGTCGCGGCCAGGGCGCGGCATGTGCCGGGTGCAAAAAAATGCTATTGCTGATGCTTTATCCTGTTTTCAGTGGGCGCAGTTTCGAGCATTGGCCCCGGGGGTGGACGCATCATCGGCGGTGGTGCCAGAGCACCTGTGGCGGATTGGGACCCAGCAGTGTTAGAGATGTTGTGCTCCTCTGTAGCTCCAGGTACGTGGGCATCGTACGAGCGGGGGTACGCCAAAGTGCGTGAGTATTTATGGCAGAGAGGTTGGATGGGGGGCAGCTCGGATGACAGAACGGTGGGGTCATTCATAGTCTGGGCTAAGGGGCATGGGTGGTCTCGGTCGGCAGTCCGGGAGGCTTTGGCGGGATTCTCCTTTTTTAGTAAAGCGGCGGGTTGGGGTAGTCCTTGCGCGTCCTTTTTGGTGAAGTGGCTTATGGCAGGGTGGGCAAGGGAGCGGCCGCCTAGTCGGGACTGGTGTCCCATGACTTGCTCGTGCTTATTTGGGGCGTATTGCCGGCGGTGGTGGCGTCGGAGTTTGAGATGGTATTGTTTCGGGTGTTATTTGTCACTGCCTTTTTTGGGGCATTTCAGGTCAGTGAGTTGGTCCCGAAGTCCCGCGGGCGGGGGTTTGGGGGTGGGTTGGAGGTCCAACACGTGGAGCTGACAGAGACGTCAGTACAGATTTTTCTGTCGCGCTCTAAGACAGACCAGCGTGGGATTGGCAGCTGGGTGTCCTTGAGGGCGCTTCCTGGGCTATGCTCCTGCCCGGTGTGGAATTTGCGGGCATACTTGCGACAGCGACCGGGGATGGCAGGTTTCCTGTTTCATCACGCGGATGGCAAACCTGTCACGCAATTTCAATTTACGGTGGTTTTGCGTTTGGCGCTGTGGTGGCTGGGGTATGAGGACTGGCAGTATGCATCCCATTCCTTCCGGATTGGAGCGGCGACCAGTGCGGCAGCGGCTGGCCTGGAGGGGGAGGTGATTAAAAGGATCGGAAGGTGGCGGTCCGGGGCCTATGAGGGTTATGTCCACTTGGACCGGGTCTGAGGGCACAGGAGGGAGGAGGAGTTGGGGGGTGAGGGGGGGTTCCTAACGCTGCGTTTCCTGTTGCAGGGTGGCCGCCTGGTCTACTTCCTAGGACTGAAGAGGCGGGAGTGGGCCTGACCGGCGATTGGTGGATTATCGGGCACTCCTTTGTCTACTGGGCAGAGAGGAGAGCCTTGCTGCGCCCGCTGGGTCAGCATCTGGGAATGGCAGCCTGCAACATCCGGCTACTGTGGATGGGGGAGCGTGGCATGCGTTGGTGGCAACTACTTCCTTGTGTGCGGCAACAAGCGGAGCGACGGCAGCGACCTGTGGGGGTGTTGCTACATTTAGGAGGCAATGACCTAACCAATTGGACGTGCAGGTAGCTCATTCGAGCTGTGCAGCGGGACATTCGAAGGCTGCAGGAGGAGTGGCCTGAAGTGGCGATTATATGGTCAGACATTATTCCACGGCCGGCCTGCCAGTCTCAGCGGCGTTGGTCGTGAGGCCTCACGAAGTCAACAGACAGGTTGGCCGTTGGCTTCAGCTGACGGGGGGCTGGCAGATGCAGCACCCGTGGGGGGATCCGAAATGTGCAGGATTATACCGTAATGATGGTGTGCACTTATCTCCTGTTGGTCAGGACCTATTGCTAAATGATTGGCAGGAGGCCCTGGAGATGTGCACTGGTCGCAGCTTTATTGGGGTGGGGCGGTGCGAGGTTAGATGAACTACTTCACACCGGTGGCGGGGTAGAGAGCCCGCGCTCACCAAGGCGGCGGGGCGTTAATCGATTTAGGACCAGTGGGGAAGCGGTGGGCTTCCCGGGGTGGGGCGAGGCATCCCGGTTGGGGGTCTCGGCCCGGTACAAGGGGTTGGGGGCCAGCCTTTGCTACTAGCATGGCGAGGCAGGCGGCTGGGGGCGGGAGAGGAGAATGCTCCGCCTTGCTACTAAGATGGCGGGAGGGGGCATTGTCCGGTGCCGGGGGTGGGGGGTTATGTTGGGGGATGTTGAATATGTTTGCCCATGTTGGGCGGTTATTACATGTGTAATAAAGCTGTGACCAAAAGTTGTACCATGTTTAGTCTCTTGGGTGTTTTATTGAGGGGTAGCAAAGGGGGGGGTAGGCGACTGGGGTGGTGGTGGGGGGGAAGGCTGGCTAAGCAGAGGCGAGGTGGGCCTCCGGGTCAACAGAGTTACTAATATACAGTTCCTTTGTATCAATGTATACAATTTTATATTAGCTTACACAATTGAAGCTAGTTAGGAGGGGTAGTCACACTGTCATTTATACAGTTGTATTTATTAATTTTTTAACTTGTATTTGGTATTAATCCAATCATCTATTTATATGCTTTTTATCTGTTCTTTGATATATATGTATTTTTAATATTTTTATATGAAATTCAATAATGTGTATTATTTCCTTGTTTTTAAGCTTCATACCCCCTGAGGAAGGCGGAAACGCCGAAACACTTTGGGGTTCTTGGGACTCTTACCATTAAAGGTTTAGCAGACATCCACACTTTCTCCATCTCTTACTCCATTGTGTATCCTGGAATATGTTTGGAGACATTTTGGCACATAAACATTCCTGGAACACATCCAAATGCTTATTTGGTTTCTGGAAAGACCTTCTTTGTGAAAATTTATTAAACTGGCCTTCCTAAACTTGTCCTGGCAACTTCATAGTCAGTCCAGTTTTCAGAATATTTGTAGGGAATATGCTTGACAAACATTTGTATATGCTGGCTCTACAATGCATGCATATTGTTTCATGCCTATTCATTAAGAATATTAGATATTAAAATAATCTTCATAAGCTGGCCCCTTCCTGCATTTGTCTCATTCATCCCTATTAAAGTTTATGGGGTAAGCCATTTTATTTTATTTATTTATCTACTTATTTATTTGTGCTTATTTACCGCCTTTCGTGAATCAAAGTGGTTTACAATGAACTCAAAGAAAAGAAAAAGTACATTTAACAAATTATATTTAACACAATTATACGAGGAACATTGCAAACAAGGAGTGATGTGGATTAAAGGAAAAAAAACAACATAGCAAACTGCTGATTTCCGCTAATAACTAAATACAGGGAACGAAGCATGTTGTATAAATACACTGTTCTTTAGAATGGAACAGTGAGGCTTGCCATCTGTTTTCAATAAGACCCGTTTTAAAGTTGATGGCATGCATCAGTAACAGCATTGCAAACCATCAAGAGTGTCACAACCCCCTAGGGTCACCAGAAGAAGGGTAAAAAGCATACACACTGGCCGAATACATACTAAAGCCACCATCAGAAGGGCAAAACAGTACACAGAGTAGAAAAAAAAACACCTCAAGAGAGTGGAGAAAAGCAAGGCAGCACCACAATTGGAGGAAGCACACTAAGGCACTATAAGAGGAGTAAAATGACAGAGACCAGCATTGCACCATGATTGCCTGTAAGACCCTAAAATATGACAAGAGGATCAGTGCAGCACCTCAACTGGCTGCAAAGCCTTAAAACATACTAAGGGGACCTGTCTGGCACCTGGATCAGCTGCAAGGTCCTAAATTATGCCAAGAGGAACAACACAGCACCTTGACCAGATGCAAAGCCCTAAAATACCCCAAACAGACCAGCACAGCAACTCAACTGCCTGTTTAAGGCCCTAAAACATGCCAAGAGGTCCAGCATGGCACCGCGATCAGCAGCAAGACCTTCAAACACCAGAGGAGAGCCAACAAACAGCAGCAGAGGCAGCATAAATTAGGCCGTAGGAATGAGATGAGTTCAGCTAAGCTCTGCGCTCACAAGTCCCAGCACTGGGGACTTTAGTTCCAACACAGAAATCTTAAGTACAGAGTAAGATCTCCCAGGAATGAAGATAGGATGATACGTCCCCCCAACTATATCAGATTTGCTTTCTCCTGGACTCAAGCTATTAGGAACTGCATGCTATAACAGTGGGATAACACCCCAAGAGGTGTAAAATGATGGCTCAAAGGCACCCACAAAGACATAAAACAGGAAGAAGATGAGGAGTGGCCCAAAGAAAGCCAAAGCAGACTGGTCACAGTGCCATGCAGCAAAAAAGATGGCAATGAACGTGCATGGCATTAAAAGAAGATGAAAGTTGTAGAATGACAAACCAAAGGTTTTCACAAAGTTGCAAAGAAGGAGGAGGCTGCAGAGCCCTTCAGTTAGAAGGGTGGCATGAACCACCCAAATAAGCAGAGGGAGGGTTAAAGAGCAGCAGCAGGGAAAGTCATGAGAGCAGTACTAACAGAATGGTGCAGGTAGTAACAGCAAAGAAAGGCAAGGGGAAAAGAGGCCTTTCTTTTTTTTGTTGTTTATTGTATTTTTTTTTATATTTTGCCATGTAAGCCTAAAATGGATCCCTAGGAAAGATGACAGCAGGCCACAGAGCAGCTGTGTAGGCAGAAATGGAAGCTGCCTCTTGAGAGCAGGACAGGCACCAAAGGGGCAAGCTATGAAAAAACTAGCAGCACAGTGAGACTGGCAGCAGCAGAAGAGGAGATTGTTTCAGTGCTTTTTGTTTTATGTCCTTTCTGTTTGTTTTGGATTTTGCTTTTGTTTTTGTGCTTCTTGCATTTTTTTTCTTACAAATTTTGACATGGAGGGCTGAAAGGTAGCCACTGGAAATAGATGCCATCCGGCGGGACTGCAGTGGAAACTGTCAAAGATGCAGGTAGACACTGCAGGCAAAGTATGGGCAACTACCTCGTATCCCTCAGGACATCTCTATACCCCTTCCTTTCTACACACACTACTAAGACCCTTATCCACTCACCAGTCACCTCCCGTCTTGACTATTTTAACCTGCTCCTCACTGGTCTCCCTCTGAATCATCTTTCTCCTCTTCAATCTGTTCAAACCTCAGCTGCACGGCTTCTCTTCTACCAATGCCACTATGCTCATGTAACTCCTCTTCTCAAGTCACTGCACTGGCTCCCTATCCATTTCTACATCCAGTTCAAACTTATACTACTTACGTACAGGTACATTCATTCTGCAGCTCCTCATTACCTTTCCACTTTTATCTCACTGTACACTTCTCCTCAGGAAATCTGCTCCTCTGGCAGATCTCTTTTATTTGTACCCTTCTCTGCCACTGCCAATTTCAGACATCGTCCATTCCACCTTGCTGCTCCATATGCCTGGAATTAACTACCTCAGTCATTATGTCGGGCTCCTTCTCTGGCCCTATTCAAATCCAGGCTAAAAACACACCTCTTTGAGTCTGCTTTGGATCTTGATGCTCCTAACTCTCTTGTTCAGTACTTATGTGTATCTTACCATAATCTAGTCCCCCAGTATTGTAATGTTTTTTTCATCTTGATTAGATTGTAAGCTCTGATGAGTAGGGACTGTGCCTTACAGTTGTGGTCACCCTTCCATTTTAGGTGACTGAAGGGAAATCCACTCCCCTCCAGGGCTGGGCCTTTACAGCAGGTCAGGTTTTTATTTGTTTTTTATGGACTAAGAGGGTTAGCCTCGCCCTAGTTAGGGAGCTTGAAAAAGGTATAGTCAAAAATAGACAGGCTTTGGTTTGGCTGCTAGAGGACACTAAAAGTTTGTTGGAGCTGGAAAACTGCAGGGTTAACTCAGCTGCAGAAGAGGAAGCTCTGGTGGTAGTGCAAGAGAACAGTGACAAGCCAGGATGTATGACTCCTCTAGATTCTGGCAGAAGGTCAACAGCAACAGTATCAGCAGCAACAGCAACAATGTCAGCAGCAGTTTCAACATGCCCTGCTAGAAGGGCAGCAACAATAGCAGTGGCAGCTACAGGATCTTCTTTGAGCACAGAGTGAGCTACAGAAGAGTCCCCTAGCTCAGTTGACCCAGGTCTACAGAGACTGCAACTCCACCCTCCAGTGCAAGAGTGCTTCTTAAAATGACAGCAGACAAAAGAGCCAGAACATTTTTGGTGAATTTTGAATGAACCACCTGCATAGCCTGGTTGCTGAAGGTGACACCAACCCAGATGGTTGAGCTACCTATGCAGCTGTCAAAGGTTATCTCAGTAATTGCATTACATAAAATTCTTTTAAATTTCAAAAAATAACTTTTCTCCTTGTTCCTTTATGAACAATTCTATAATTGTATAGTTCTGTCCTTCTTTTACTGTTTCAGGACAAAAATTCTAAGACTGTCTAACTCAGGTAACTGTGAAGGAGATTACCTTTCAGGTGAAAAAACAACAACCTTCAAAGGATAAAAATATTGTAATAACTAGTGCATTAGTGTGTCAAAACCTTTCTGTCACTTTTGTGAGTCAGTCACTATCTCAATCTTCTTTTGTTCCTTCCAGGTCTTGCTGCTTTCTTGTGCATTGGACGCCCTCCGCTCCAGTTCTGTCCAGTTCCAGATTCCTACTACCTATCCTTAAAGAAAGTAATAAAAGGGTCTGCCTCCTTAACTGTGTGTGCATTTATCTAGAAATGTATTCCTGTCTTTTTACTCTTTTATTTTATTTTTATTTTTAGTGAGACTAGCTGTCACCATAAACAACAACAACAACAAAAAAAACAGGTTTCCCTTTCTTTCCCTCCAGAGGGTTTTTTTTTTCTCTGTGTCTGACCTAATCTTTTTATTTAAGACTACCAACCAGTTCTTCAGAACTGCAACAGTTGCCAACTAAGGGGTATGTTTACTAAACTGCGGTAATCGTACATAACGCGCGTTATGTAACGTTAACGATTGTAAGCGCAGCATAACGCGCGTTATGCTGCACGTACGATCGTTAACGTTACATAATGCGCGTTATGATGCGCTAACGATCGTAATGCCACGCGGCGCGGTAAAACACTGCAGAAGGTGGAGAGAGGACGGAGAGACGGGGTCAATGGGCGGAGAGTGGGCAGGGAGAGGCTCCCTTCATACTAACGTGCTGATCTGAAGAGCTCAATTCCAACGCGAATGAAAACCTGCCGTTAAATGCACATTACAGGGGAGAGAAAACATTTCAGTGTCAGCAATGTACAGCCCATGGCTTTTTTTTCTCTCGGCGTCTTTTTGTTTTTTGGGGGTTATACTGATGCCGTGCTCCGGTATAGCTTATCGCTCCACATAGCATTTACAGTAAGTTTTTGCGCTTGCCCTGCCTGGGGTAAAGTCTTTTTTGATGTTTTTTGACTTTTGATGTGAGACAGTATTGTTTGCTTTTTTGCAGGTCAGCGTTCCTTTTTCAACTGCAGTTCCATACACGTTGAAGCTCCCTGAGGAAGCCGCAAGGCGAAACATCTGTTGTCGGAACTCATGTCGGGGCTCGTTGGATATTGTTTCGTCATGCTTGGATAAGTTTGGACTTTTTTTGAGTCTATTTGGCTGATTTTTCAATACAATATAACACACTGAATGCTTTCTTTTTTCTGCTTTGCAAGCTGTACCAGTGGGTGGTATGTTAGAGGTTTTTTTATTGACCTTTGATGTAAAGAGAGTCTTTTCATGATTTATGGGATTTGATTTTATGATTTATGGGATTTGATTTGATTTGATTTGATTTATGGGATTTGATTTCAATTTATGTTAGACTCGTTTCCTCCATTATTTACCCGGAGGGCTACTGAGGTGTTTTTTCCTCTATTATACTCACTCCACTTGGTTGTTCTGTCTCACATCTTGTTTTTTTTGTTGTTTTGTTTTTTGTCTGCCTTGTTTGGGGTTTTGGTTGTGTGTTTTTGTTCTGTTGGCTCCTTGAGGATTTATTTTATATATAGTTATTCATGAGGGACAGCATGAAAACCTGAACAGTGTTTGGCACCGCAGGACTGGAGTTGGGAACCTCTGCCGTAAAGCAGCAGCCAACAGGGGCAGACACACCCGCACACACAGGCCCCATTATCCACAGCCTTCTGGAGAGGCAGGACTGTGGGCTCTTCGTGCATCTCCCAATACTAGCACTTGCATACCTTAGTAATGCCACCCTAAACCTGGGAATATGGTACACTTCTTTAAAGAGGTTGCTATGAGTACTGGCAGATAGCAATTCCTAGGTTAAGTACACTTTTCTGAGTGAGCTGCATCATAGCAACCTTTCTGATGTCTGTGGAGTGTACTACAGGTCTTGTGTCCGACAGTGTTTACCAACCTGGGGAGTGACTCCTACAGTATTGCGTACCATAGCCATGCCTGCACTGTGCCCAGGACTGGTGTGGTGGCCTGGGCTGCCCAACACCTCTATAGTTGCACAATGCTGGCATAGGTGTAGGGAGTGTGTGTCTGTCTATCCAGTGTGTGGTGGCTGCCAACACCCCCACAGCCCACACTGCTAGCACTGTTGCCAGTATTGGCCTGACAATGTGCATAATGAGGAGCAAGGTAATGTGGGAATAGCCTGGATAGGGTGGCCTGGCCTGGATGCATCTGCACACGGCATAGGGCAATGGCTCGGACATTGTAGTGCCTGGCCACCACCTGCACGGACAGGGTGGCCATAGCATGTCCTGCTGGGAGGTCACTCTCACCCTGACTGAGCAGTGACCATGGCATGGCTAGGTTCCCCCATAGTACTATATAGCATTTTTCTCATGTGATATTTATGGGTTTGCTTTTGGGGCCCAATCACTGACTTATCTGCTTGGTGTGTATGCTGACATCCCTGTTCTGGGTACATGCATCTCCTCCAGGACCATGCACTATGGACTAGCTGATGGACTGTCTGCAGCTAGTATGTGTCTTGCTGGAACACCTTGCAGACTGTAGCGGCTGGAGGCTTGCTGCTGGAGAATGTCAGATGATGGTGGGGGCAGCTGAGCATTTCCAGGCCTGCCATCTGTTTGCTATTGCATTATGGATGTGTACCGCTCTGTCTGTTCCCCAGCAGGACTGGGATTGCTGGTCCCCTCTACTGCTGCTATTGCAGGGAGGTAGACTGTGGCTCTATTGATGGGTGATCCTGTTTCCCACCCTGATCCCCAGAGGGTGGGTTGTGTGGTGGTACATAATCTGCCTATGGGTCCATACACCCCCCCCTCCCTTTCACCTACAGCAGTTAATGATGGCACCAACACAGGATATGCACTACTCTGGGTGCAGCATCGCCCATAGGGACTAGACATGACCGAGACATTCAGCAGGACACAGATGTATCCTAGGTGTGTCTAACTGAACTACCTATCACACACTGATGGGGACCTGCAGCATGGTGTATCTCAGCCATGAAAGGTGCTGTGGACCTGGTGCTTGGCGCCCCACCTTAACCTCAGGGTGGGCACCATACACGGTCTGTTCCCCCTACAAGGCCGAGGTGCTGTGGGGGTGCATACCCAATCTTGTGCCCATCTCTCGTCTGCTGATTTGCATGTGCAGTGCATCATGGGTACGGGTGGGTTACCCCTATCCTGGTAACCACAGCAGACAGTTTGTGTGGTGACTTGCAGTTCTTCAGCAGCCAATAGCTGCTTTTATGGGTTGCGAAGTATTGACAGTTCAAGGATTTACAAAAGGTTGTTTCAATTTCAGTGCAACAAATTAACGGTATTGCCGTATCCCTATTACGGGTTTTAAGTATAAGGTGAGCCATCCCCTGAAGAAGAATTTATCGAAACATGGCCTGTGTCGGGTCAGGTCTCCCTTTTACATACATGGATCAATAAAGTATTGGTGAGAGCCTACACCTGCCTACGTTTTTGTATTGTTTGCTGTTTACCTGCGTGGCAGTGTGCTGCCCAGTTTGGTGTCCAAGTTCTTCTGCAGCCAGCCAGGGCTTTGTTCACAGCCTTATAAGGTGTCCTATAGGGGACATTATAGGGTGCCTTGGCGGACAGTACACTTTATAATGTGCCCTATGGAGTAAGTTATGGGGTGCCTTATGCGACACCTTAGGTTATGCCACTTTGAGGGTGTGTTTGCTGGCAGCACTAATTAAAATACACATCACATGCCTCAACAAACACTACTTAAATGTAAAGGGTGCTGCCTCAGCCAGCCTTATACATTAGGCTCACTGGGAAATCGAACCCATGACCCCATACCATCAGTCAGTGTTGTAACCATTGTGCTACAGCTCTGTTACGGTGCTTGTATGCCTGCGCGCCTTCTTAAGATTAACGCGCGGTAACGTGCCCTGTGGCGCTCGTTCATTTATGGTGCCTTGTAACGCGCGTTCTCGGCGCGTTCTCGGAAACGATGTACCGCCCATGCCCTTATTTGGGGTTTCTGTCTCTACCGTGGCTCCTAACGCGAATCGCACTAACGCAGTTTAGTAAACATACCCCTAAGTTTAATTAGAATAATGTCAATGGTAGTTTTTTTTTTCTTTTCTTTCTTCAAAATATATTCACACATTCACTCTCTGTATCATTCACTCTGTGACATGCCATGTAAGATATTTTATTTAAACTGAAAGTCACAATTTAGAATGCCTGCAGCCTCACATCTGGTTAGATTTTGTTTCAGTGAAGCTAGTCCGCAGTTCTCCCCTTTTTACTTTGGCACAATCTCAGCAATGACTCTTTTCATTGGAAATTATTATTATTTTTTTTTTAATGTGTTTAGCTCTCTTTCTTTCAGAGCTTTGAGGGTTACAGACCTTTTAAAGGCTGGTCACACTGTGACAATATTCCAGCAAAACAGGACTTAATTTAGTTTCACTGCTAACTAATTTAAGTGAAATTCCCCCAGGTTTGGTTTTAAAGATCTTAAGATAAGTTGTCAGTGCTTCCTCAGCCTTGTTTCTGTCACCAAGGAAAGTTCTTAAGTTTAGGTTCAAACCTTTCACTCTAATTTCAATACAGCTTTCACTCAAACACTTCTCTCCTACTTTCAAAATAACAAGCTTTATTTTTCTCTACTTTGTCTTCAAGTAAACCCTTAAACAGCTTTCACATAGACAATATCTCTGGCACATTCTTGCCTTGCTTATACAATCTTTTTCCCAACTGCCAAAACAGAACATTCTTGAGGCACAGCAATAAGCAGCATGAGCTCTCTCTCACACTTGAGTATCAGCAGTTCTCTGTAGCATGTGCCCATGCCTGCTGTGCACAACCTAATATAATCAGGAGGCCCCATGCCAACGTTCTGTTCGGCTCACACAGGACCAGCTGTTCAGCTTCCAGCAGGGATAGTTTCAGAAGGAGCCGGGAGGCCCGACGCCCCAGCTCACCTCTGCACAGCCACCGGAGTGAGGAGCGGTGTTTTCCTTCACTCGGGTAGCTATATTCACGTGGCCCCGCCAGTCAGGTACTTTGGAACCCTACGAGTTTGCCACCACTGCAGCGTTTTGCGCCTTGGGCGTGTGTCCAAGGAGCAAGATGTCTCCTTGGGCTAACTCCTTGGGATGGATCCGGGGGCGGACATTGCTGTGCACAAATGCCATCGCTCTGGAATTCTTTTGCATGGCTACATCACATGTTATTCAGGTATCGTGGTGTATTGTTTCTGTTAGCCTTTTTACCATTTTTGGCTATTATGTCATCTATACTGGTGTTCTGAGGCAGACACACTGCGTACTGTTTTACTACTGTCTGTATAGAGGTCGATTCCAAGCCCAATATGGCTGGGCCTTGTGCATACACAAAATGTGGACCGAGATATACCCAATTCTGCAATCATGTGGGCTAGATTCCCCCGAGATTGCTGAATCAGGGAGATAGACATGCTGGCGGACACCATATTCAGGTTGGTTGTACATTGGCAAGCTTACTCATCCTTGCACAGTCATTCAAGCTTTTTTGTAAATGTGTCATGGCGTCCCATCGCCATGGCACCAAGCCATCCTCCAAGTTGCTCAATGGATGATAAGATGGAGCTGTGACCCTAAGGCCCCTGCACACTGGCGCATGACCACAGCCAGTGCCCAGCATGAGAAGGATCGGCCATGCAGGGGCCACAGCCAGCTATTACTGTGGTGGGCAGCATGAATCACCATATGGGGGACACATCACATGACCCTTACTTCACCTGCAGTCACAGCTAACATAGGCATCCGTCGGGATGCCGGAGAACATACATCCCAGCACCTGACTACTCCCCCACTCTGCCCCCACTCTGCCCCAACACTACCCCCTTCCGCCCCCTCCTGCCCACATCCAGCGCTCCCCACATAAATGATGTGTACATGTAGGAGGCACTGGCACCAGAATAGGGTTGAGGCAGTGAGCGCGGGTTGAATTTCCAGCCCACACGTCCAACCCCATTATTCAAGGATTGGAAAGCCGGCCTTGGTTCATATCCGTGTACCACAGAATTTAGTAGCTTGTCCCTGTGAGCCTGTTTCCTTCTTTACTACTGCTGCTCCTCATGATATTTCCTTACACTTTGGTCTATTCAGTTGCAGGTCACTCAGATCCAAGACCATTCTTATGCATAACCTCCTCACTGAGCATTCCATTGATGCTCTCTTTTTAACAAAGACATGGTAGAGGGAGGGAGAGGAGCCACGCCTCCACCAATGCCTCCCTCTGGGTTACGTGGCTTTTTCCAATCCCCGGTTGGGTAGTCTGTGGGGGTGTGGCTGCTCTCTTTCACGCCTCCTTATTAGTCTCACAAATCCCCAGTAAAGTTCTTACTTATCTGGAGTCACTTATAATTCATCTCAAAGGTTCTCCTGTTCTTTACTTCATTCTCATCACTGGGATTCCCTCATTCACACTATATCAGAAGCTATCCCTATCTTCTGGTACTGGGTGATTTTAACATACACTGGACCCAGCCAATTAAAGCTTGCAATAAACTTCTCTCACAAATCGTCTCTGATCTTTCCCTATTCCACCACATACCTTTCCCTACTCATACCACAGACTACATTCCTGACCTACTCTTTTCATCCCCATCCCTCTTCAAGTTGCTCTCTTCCTTTCTCCTTTGCCTTTTCCTTGGTCTGATCACTTCTGTGCCCTCTTCAGTTCCAATATATCCCTCCAGTTATATCTCACTCCAATTCAATTGCTTCCTCCCATTCCTTTATAGTAGGAACCTTTCTTCTTAGACCTGTGACCAGTTCCCTTAGCGGTTCATATATTTCCATTGGATTTCTCAAACCTTCATGTGGTTGCACTAGCTGAGCTTTGACACTCATCCCTATCATCTACCCTTGAAATCATTGCCCCTTCCCATCACCACAACCATTCCACTCAACACAGTCATCCTTTGTTTCATCAAGGTCTTTACTTACATCTCTGTCAGTTACGAAGAGCAGAATGCATCTCGTGGAAACATCCTTCTGCTGTTTCTCTCCAATGGTTTAAGACTCTATACTGTCCAAAGTCAATATATGTGTATTTTGGAGGATGAGGCTGGAGAGACTTGGACAATGAATTTGAAGGACCTTGTAGTATTAGAGATGCGGGAATTTTGTTTGGGAATGGAGACTATGGTAGGAGAAACTGAGAAGCAAATACAGAGGTGGCTAGGAGGAACATAAGAACATAAGAACATAAGATATGCCATACTGGGTCAGACCAAGGTCCATCAAGCCCAGTATTCTGTTTCCAACAGTGGCCAATCTAGGTCATATATACCTAGCAGTTTCCCCAAGAGACACAAGTTCCACAATGCTTGTACTGGGTCAAGCATTGATATCTTCGGTCACTTCTTAATAATGGTTTATGGACCTTTCCTCCAGGAACTTGCCTTTACTACATCCTCCGGTAACAAATTCCAGAGTTTGATTACACGTTGAGTGAAAAAATATTTTCTTTTATTAGTCTTAAATAGTTTACCCTGTAGCTTCATTGCATGTCCCCTAGTCTTTCTATATTCTGATAAGGTGAACAATCGATCTACGTTTACCCGTTCCACTCCGTTCATTAATTTATAGACTTCTATCATATCTCCCCTCAGCCGTCTCTTTTACAGGTTAAAGAGCCCCAACCTTTTTAGCCTTTCTTCATAGGAGTATCCTTCCATTCCTTTCACCATTTTCGTGGCTCTTCTCTGTACCTTTTCTAAAATCGCTATATCCTTTTTAAGATACGGCGACCCGAATTGCACACAATATTCAAGGTGCGGTCTCACCATGGAACGATATAGAGGCATTATAATATCTTTTGTTTTATTTTCCATTCCTTTCCTTATCATACCTAGCATTCTATTTGCTCTCTTGGCCGCCGCTGCACACTGGGCCGAGGGTTTTAACATGGTATCCACAATGACGCCTAAATCTTTTTCCTGGGTGGTGATTCCTAATGTGGAACCTTGAATCGTGTAACCATAGTTTGGGTTGTTCTTCCCTAGGTGCATAACCTTGCACTTGTCCACATTAAATTTCATCTGCCATTTTGATGCCCAGTCTTCCAATTTATCAAGATCCTCTTGCAATTTTTCACAATCCTCTTGGGTTTTAACAACTTTAAATAGTTTTGTGTCATCTGCAAATTTGATAACCTCACTCGTTATTCCACCTTCCAGGTCATTTATGAATATGTCAAAAAGCAGCAGACCCAGCACAGATCCCTGGGGTACACCACTATTCACCTTTCTCCATTGGGAAAATTGGCCATTCAGCCCTACCCTCTGCTTTCTATCTTTTAACCAGTTCCCGATCCACAATAGTACACTGCCTCCTATCCCATGACTCTTTAGTTTTGCCAAACGTCTCTGATGAGGGACCTTGTCAAAGGCTTTCTGAAAGTCCAGATACACAATATCAACCGACTCACCTTTGTCCACCTGTTTATTCACTCCTTCAAAAAAACATAACAGATTAGTAAGACAAGATCTTCCTTGTCTAAAGCCATGTTGGCTGTCTCCCATTAGGTTGTGACTATCTACATGCTGAGTAATTTTATTCTTTATGATGGTTTCTACCATTTTTCCCGGTACTGACTGACATCAGGCTCACCGGTCTGTAGTTTCCCGGATCAACCCTGGAACCCTTTTTAAAAATTGGTGTTACATTGGCGATCCTCCAATCTTCAGGTATTAGAGATGATTTTAATGATAGTTCACAGATTACTGATAGCAGTTCTGCAATCTCATATTTCAGTTCTTTCAACACCCTTGGATGTATACCATCCGGCCCAGGTGATTTGCTACTCTTCAGTTTATCTAATAGTTGTAAGACATCTTCCCGATGGAGGATGGATACGTGGAAGAAATGGCAGCTATCATACAGGGGAAGGATTAATTTGATTAATACCTATTTAATCCTAGTGTTTGCATTTGTCAGTTATATCTGCTTATTGCAAAAAGCATTACATCTGCGTTATCATCCAGATTACCTGGTGCCTCTCTGCCTTGGACCATCTCCTTGCTTGCTCTCCTGTGAAGCTCCGCCTCCCGGACGTGACGCGGATGCATGCAACGCATCCGCGTCATCATCCAGGTACCCAGCACCATTTAAAGTTCCCCGGAGCAGCGTCTCGCGCTGCTGCTGCTGTTTCCTGCTGCGCTGTTATCCTGCCACTTGTTGTATGCTGCCTCTTGCCTGTTTTGTCTCCCTGCAGATTACCTGGTGCCTCTCTGCCTTGGACCATCTCCTTGCTTGCTCTCCCGTGAAGCTCCGCCTCCCAGACGTGACGCGGACGCGACGCGTGCAACGCATCCGCGTCATCATCCAGGTACCCAGCACCATTTAAAGTTCCCCGGAGCGGCGTCTCGCACCGCAGCAGTGTGCGCACAAGGAGCAGGACGTGCTCCTTGGGCGAGCTCCTTGGGGCGACGACTGGGGCGATCAGCGCCATCACTTCCCACCCGGATCCTTCAGCCTTTGGCTGTGCTTCCTGTTTTCAGTTCTTTTTACCACACTGCCTCTGGTCTTTCTCCTTGCCTTTTCTACTACTGTGTCACCTTCACCTGCCCCATTTGGCCCCCTCGCCCAGGGCATGGTTACTATCCCCGTCTTCTGGGGCCATCATCCGCTGCCCCCGACTCCCGTTTTTCCTGGTATCGTAACGCACAACCCCCTCAATCTCCTCCCCTGTTGCCCATGTCCAGTTCCTTCCACTGCCTCTTCCTCCCTGTCTACGTATTCCCCAGCTGTCCCCCTCATTACCCTCTCTCTGGCCCTTCTAAATTGTCGTTCCATCCGCTCGAAGACTCATTTAGTCCACGATCTCCTGACTCAACATTCCCTAGATGCCCTCTTCATCATGGAGTCTTGGCTCCATGAGGGGGAGGACGCCCTCCTTCACCAATGTCTTCTGCCTGGCTACTCTGCTTTCCATACCCCTCATCTTCGTTGCTCTGGTGGTGGGGTTGTACTCATCTTCAGGTCCACCCTTTCCTTCTCACTGATGTTGCCCCTCCCCTGCCTATCCCCAATCTCTCCTGGTACGTTACAGTTCTCTTACCCCTATTTATTTCCTCCTTCTGTACGTCCCCCCTCCCTACACCCCGACCTCTGGGACTCTCTGTTACTCACGTTATCCGATTGTGCCCTCCTGTCCCCCCTTCTGGTCATCTTGGGTGATCTCAATGCCTACCTTGACTCCCCCTCACGTCCCCGTGACAAGGCCCTCTCTTCCCTGTTCTCAGACTTGTCCCTTCTCCAACATGTTGCCTGCCCAACCCACACCTCAGGCCAAACTCTGGATCTCATCCTTACTCTTGATCCCTCCCCCTACCTCCCCTGTAATATTCATTCCATTCCTATCCACTGGTCCGATCACCTCTGTCTCTTTTTTTCCTTCCCTTCCCCCCCCCCCCCCGGGCCAATCGGTCCCTCCCCTCCTGTTCCACTGGCCCTGTCTCTCAGACGGCGACTTACTCCACACACCTTGCATTCCTTCCCACCAGCTAGTTCTCTCTTCCCCCCAGAATTCCCCTCCCTCTCCGTTGACCGACAGGTTGACATTTGGTCTTCCACCCTCTCTACTGCTCTCGACACCATAGCCCCCATTCGCCCAATGGTTCCCCACCCTTCTTCCCACCATCCCTGGTATTATCCCTGTCTCTTCCTCCACTGCGCTCATCTTCGCCGTGCGGAACGTCTCTGGAGAAAATTCCGCTCCCCTGCCTCCTACTCAGCTTTCCGGCTAGCACACCTCTCCTACCGCTCCATGATAACCTCTGCCAAGCATTCCTATTACTCACGCCTTATAGCCACCTCATTGAACTCCTCTAGACACCTTTTCCACGTCCTTACATCCATTTCCTCTACCTCCACTCTTCCCTCTGCTCCCTCCAACCCCCCTCCTAGCTCTTCCACCCTTGCCTCCTTTTTCACTGGCAAGGTTCTCTCTCTTCGCTCCTCCTTCCCTGCCTGCCCTCTTCCCCTCTCCCCTCTCCCCTCCCCCTGATTCCCCCTCTACCTCCCAGTCGCTTTTTCCCCTTCTCTCCCCTGTATGTTTCCCCACATCTGGCGCTCCTTTTCTCTCATCTCCCCCCCTGAACTTATTAAGGCCATCTCGTCCGCTCATCAAACTACCTGCCCCCTCGACCCCTTACCCTCCTCTTGGCTACTCAATCCCGATATCTCTCTTGTGCCCTTCATTCTCTCCATCTTTAACTCTAGTCTTTCTTCCGGTTTCTTCCCCTCCAGCTGGAAACACGCCATTGTCCGCCCTCTTCTGAAGAAACCTACCCTTGATCCCACCTCCCCCGCAAATTGGCGGCCAGTCTCCAACCTCTCTTTCCTCTCTAAAATCCTCGAGAAACTTGTCTTCTCCCAACTAGCCTCACATCTCGACTCCACCTGTGCCCTCCACCCCGCCAATCCGGTTTCCGCGCCGGCTACAGTACTGAAACCATCCTTACAGCACTACTCTCTGAACTCCACCGCTCACACGACCACGGTGATTTCTCTCTTGTGGTATCTTTGGATTTGTCTTCCGCCTTTGATGTAGTCGATCACCATACTCTCTTGTCTCGTCTGTCTGATTTTGGTGTTCATGGCACCGTTCTCGTCTGTCTGATTTTGGTGTTCATGGCACCGTTCTACGGTGGTTTCATTCCTTTCTATCTTGCCGTACCTTCTCGGTCCATTCCGGTTCCTCCGTCTCTCCCCCCGTCCCCCTCAATCTGCGGTGTTCCCCAGGGTTCTATTCTCGCCCTCCTACTTTTCAATGTTTTCCTTGCTCCTTTAGCACTGCTTATCCAACAGTCCGCCATCTCTTTTTACATCTATGCCGACGACATCCTTCTAGTTCACCACACTTCTTCCTCCTCCCCTGATCTTGGCCCACTCAACCGCTGTCTTTCCTCTGTTGCCTCCTGGTTTGAGTCCAATTTTCTACATGCTAACCCCGCTAAGTCCTCCACAATCTGGTTTTCCTTTGGACTCCCACCTCCCAGTCTGTCACCCGTTATGGGTTCTCATTCTATCCCCTTGGTTCCCACCCTTCGTTACCTGGGCATTACCTTAGACCCATCCCTTTCCTTTCACGAACATATCTCCTCTGTTAATCGTACCTCCTTTTTCCACCTGCGTCGTATCAAGGCCGTTCAATCATTTCTTCCTCCACCTTCTATTGTCACTCTCGTCCTATCTCTGGTAATCTCCCGTTTGGATTACTGTAACGTTATCTATGCAGGCCTCCCTTCTTCCCAGCTTCGCCATCTCCAACTTGCTCAGAATGCCGCCGCCCATCTTGTCACCTCCTCCCCTGCCCATTCCCATGTGTCACCGTGTCTCCTCACTTTGCACTGGCTTCCGATCAAGTTTAGGTTTGTCTTCAAGTTGCTCATCCTCACACATAAGGTTCTTTACACTGACACCCCCCAGTACCTGGGCAACATTATTCATCTCCAGCCCTCCCCCCACCTTCTTCGTTCGTCCCACGGCAACCGTCTCTTCCTTCCTTCTCCTACTCAGGCCCACCTGGAATCTACTCGCTGTTCCGCCTTTTTCTTCCTAGGACCCGCCCTCTGGAACTCCCTTCCCTTTCCTCTCCACACTGAACTGTCCTATACCTGGTTCAAAGCCCTCCTCAAAACCCACCTTTTCTGTCAGGCTTTCGATCTTCCTCCCCCTGCTGATGGTGCCTCATCCCCTAGTCATGCCCTCCATCCTCCTTGACTCCCTCCTGTCTCCCTCTCCTCCCTTCCCTTCTCCCCCTCCTCTTCCCCCCTCCCCCTCCCTCTTTGGGCCTTTTCTGTCCTCTATCCTATCTGTCTCTCTCTGTCCTATCATATTTTGGCGTTCCTCTCCGTCTTTTGTTTCCAGCAGCTGACATTTTTGTATTGTACACCGCCCTGATGCTTCGGCCTGGGCGGTTTATCAAGTGTTTGAATAAAGATAAAGATAAAGATACATGCACAAATGCATAATATTTTCTTTCAGCTTCTGTGAGGGAATTGCTTACATTAGGTTAAAATAACAATTTATGCATTTCCCTAGAGAAAAGGGAGGGTTAAGGATAATAAATACAGCTATATTTTTTATATTATTGTTTTTGTGGCATAATTTGAGTAGGATTTCTGTACAGGAAACATCATGGTGACATGTGAGCATGAAATACTGGTGTGACTCATTTTGGCTTACCTGGTGAAGGACAGGAAGGGTACAGAATGTAAGAAACGGAAGGAGGGAATTATCATTTTATGTTTTGTCTGTGACAAAAATTCCGAGAAGGTAGCATCTGAAGATTACAGACATTACCGCTGAACATAGGAAAGAGGTAACACAAAATATTAGGGACACATTTTCCCTTTCAGATCTGAGGGATTGTCCAGGTCTGATATTTAATAAAGGCCTTGCATTGTTAACAATGTCAATAATTCCACATAAATTTGAGGATATTGCATGATGGTCATTTCTTGGGAAGTTATACAGTATAATAGATAAAATTTGAGATACAGAAGTATAGATGATAGGGATTGTCTAAGAAAAGAGAAACCGAGGAATCTATGGATCATTTCCTCATGCAATGTCCATTTAATGTGGAGATATGTGCCAAAGTGCCACAAGGGTTGAAAGTTCTATATCTGGCTAAATTGTCCTATCAGGAATGGGTGTATGGAATTTCATACCATAGGCCACAACAGAAAATGAGTACACTATTATGAACTGTAACTGCCGTTAAATCTGTTTTGTCCATTCATCAAAGAGAAATTAGGAAAATGATCAATATGGAAAGGCAGACATTTGGGCACGTCTCTTTAGAACCACCATGATGCATTCATATTATGGCATATTAATTTATTGTTTGGGTATGGGATTTGATGCTTTTGCATAAATAGCAGAGTTGCATTATGTACTTTCAAAATTTTCAATAAAAGGTTTCCAGCCCTATAATGACATCATGACCTATGTGCTTTCCACAAATCAGGCAGGGATATGTTTCTTTTGGCTACTTGTCAAGAGTTTTCCAACATGATTGGCTGAAGTGCTTTGTGCTGCTTGCTCCTTGGCCGTCCATCTCCCAGATTGACTCCAGTGTGTCTGGCCGCATGCACTAGCACAACGAAAATGAAGATCACAATTGGCAATTTGGAAAAATATTTGAACATACGAAGTCACTTGGACCCAGAACTAACCAAATGTAGTGATTCTCATTGCTTTTGTCATTTGTTCAAAAAATAATGCACATATTTAGTAGATATCCTGGAAACTTGACTGGCTGTAGGGTCACCAGGATAGTTAAGGAAAGCCCTATTGTTAAGAGATCCAAGCAGAATTGTACTTTGACATTCAGTATTAGTAAAAACCTTTCACAAAGTGAGATGAGGTTCAGTTGCTCTCTGGTTGCAAATCCAGTATAAGTCTCTAAAGTGAAAGTTTATTACGTAAAATGAGGATGTTATATTGGATAATTTGCCCATAGGAAATCATTGTTTATAGAAAGCTGGAGAATTCTGACCCTTTCAGATAGGTATAGTTTAATTTCAGTTGCTACTAGCTAAATAAAAGGAACTGCATTGCTCACTGCTTTGTGCTCTCAATTACAATCATATTGCATCCAAAGCTTTGTTGAATGTGTCTTTCCTTAATCAAACAACACAGCTGTGACAGTAATTTTGCATTCTGATTTGGCTGATGTTTCAGAAAACAGGGCACTAATGACTCAAAAATGTTCATTGCTCTCACGAACTAAGATTCCTCTGAAGGAAAAATGAAAACTCAGTTTTTTCCACTCCATAGTTGATGATTTACAATAGTAATAATGTCTGTCTAATATTACCTTGGGTAAGGGCCTCAGGCAAAAACTGCCAGAAAGTATTTTCTTTCTACCAGCCTTTATTATTTAAATGTTGTATAGATAACAATTGTTTAAATGACTGCAGTTTTTCATAAATAGGCAGATACCATTGGAACTCTTCAATTCAATAATATATTGTAGACCTGGAAAAGGACAGAACTCAGGGTGAAATTAGAAGTGGAGGAGAGTACCTTTTATCCAGAACAAGACCAAAGCCATTCTGTAATGAGTGTTTGTGGATAATGGGAGTTCTTCTTTACAAGCACCGTTATCTTTCTTCCCACCACTGAGACCCCACTCCACCCAAGAGGCTTGATCTGAAATTTACAGAGTACCACTGTGTTTCAGATGGTTGATGTAAGATATGAGCTGTTTTGGAGTTGAAGCTTATTTCAACAGTACCACATGTAGAGATTATCCCACCCACGAAGAAAACAAGGAAGTCCATTGATCCTGAGTAAGCTGTCTGTTAGAGGAAGCATGAGAGCTTTCCCAAACTCTTCCCTTCCTGCTAACTCCTCCCTGATAATCAGTTTAAAAAGAACAACACCGTGCAGCCAAGAGCTGCCTATTATCTTAATCCATCTTGTTCCTGGAGAAAATGGGTGCGTGTTTGAACAGTACCAAGCAGAGTGATTATTGCACCCATGGATAACTTTGTGGGTAACTATGGTATAAGTTAGTAATTTTTAGCTACTGGGGTACTTTATAAACGTTTTACTGAAATGATTTCAATTTCTCAGCTCCCAAACCTGTGCCTATCTCAGTGTTTTGGGGGCAATATAAAGCACAGTATATTTCAAAGGCAAAATCCGATTCCTCATGTAGATATTTGATCAGCATCAGGACCAATAATGACACTTGTCCCTCAACAAATGTGGTTTTTCTTGTTTAGGGTCATGGCTATAATAATGTTTTTTTCCCAGGGACAAACTTGGAGACACAACTCATGCACTATTATGAGGCATGTAATTGAGCTTCCTAGATTGACTGTCCTTTTGGTAATCCACAGAAAGCGTTGAAATTTATTTATTTCAATGTATAGTTATTACGTAATCGGACTGTAATTCATGATAGGATTGTCGATTTCAAGTATACTTTTATTTTAGTAGCTGAACATGCTTATTGGATAACGAAGGCCCTGTTTTGCAGAGCATACACGCTCTAAGCAATTTAGTTTCACTTTGCCTCAGTAAAGGAAAAGGGGAGAGGATCTTGCCATCAGCTATAGCAGGGGTTCTCAACCCAGTCTTCTGGTACCCCCAGGCCAGTCAGGTTTTCAGGATATCCACAATGAATATGCATAAGATAGATCTGCATACAATGGAAGCAGTACATGCAGATCTATCTCATGTATATTCATTGTGGATACCCTGAAAACCAACTGAATTAGGGTACCAGAGGACTGGGTTGAGATCCACTGAGTTATAGATTTGACCTCCTGTTCTATTTTGTGAAACTCGTCATCCCTTCAAATTGTGAATGTCTGTAAGTGATATTGGAAGGTGATATTAGGGTGGTTATAGAGCTGATTTATCAGCCACCAGCTCACTCTATTGCATCCATCAATGATTTATGTTCATTTTTTTTAAAGTACCTTCATATCAATGCTGACTCATGGTGACCCAGCATTCCCTGGGTTTTCTTGGTAAGGTATGACCGGAAGGAGATTGCCAGGTCTTTTCTTCCAAGGCAGTGGAGGGTAAAGTGACTTGCCCAAGGCCACAAGGATTGCGAGTGGGAAATGAGTTCAGATCTCCTGGGTAATAGGTTAGTTAAGAATATTAGATATGCCATACTGGGTCAGATCAAGGGCCAACAAGCCTAGTATCCTGTTTTCAGTAGTGGCCAATCTACTTCATAAGTACCTAGCAGTTTCCCCAAAAGACACAGTTTCCACAATGCTTGTATTGGGGCATTCAGTGGATTTCCTGTCTCCCCTTAAATAATGGTTTATGGACCTTTCCTCCAGGAACTTGTCCAAATCTATTTTAAACCCGGTTACACTAATAGTTTTTACTACATCCTCCGGTAACGAATTCCAGAGTTTGATTACACGTTGAGTGAAAAAATATTTTCTTTTATTAGTCTTAAATAGGTTACACTGTAGCTTAAGTGCATGTCCCCTAATATTTCTATATTTTGATGGCATAAACAATTGATCTGCTTTTACCCATTCCATTCCATTCATTAATTTATAGATCTCTATCATATCTCCCCTCAGCCATTTCTTTTCCAGGTTGAAGAGCCCCAACCTTTTTAGCCTCTCTTCATAGGTGTATCCTTCCATCCCCTTTACCATTTTGGTGGCTCTTCTCTGTACCTTTTCTAATAATACTATATCCTTTTTAAGATACGGTGACCAGAATTGCACACAATATTCAAGGTACGATTGCACCATAGAACGATACAGAGGCATTATAATATCCTTTATTTTGTTCTCCGTTCCTTTCCTTATGATACCTAGCATTCTATGTATTTTCTTGGCCACCGCTGCACACTGGGAAGAGGGTTTCAACATGTTATCCACAATGACTCCTAAATCTTTTTTCCTGGGTGGTGGTTCCTAATGTGGAACCTTGCATTGTGTAACTATAGTTTGGATTATTCTTTCCTAGGTGCATAACTTTGCACGTGTGCACATTAAATTTCATCTGCAATTTGGATGCCCAGTCTTCCAATTTATCAAGGTCCTCTTGCAATTTTTCACAATCCTCATGGGTTTTAACAACTTTGAATAATTTTGTGCCTTCTGCAAATTTGATTACCTCGCTCATTATTTCCATTTCAATGTCATTTAACAATAAGTTAAAAAGCAGCAGATCCAGCACAGATCCCTGGTGTACTCCACTATTCACCTTTCTCCACTGGGAAAATAAGCCATTTAGCCATACCCTCTGCTTTCTTTCTTTTAACCAGTTCCAAATCTGCAATACTACACTGCCTCCTATCCCATGACTTTTTAATTTTGCCAAGAGTCCCTCATAAGGGAACTTGTCAAAGGTTTTCTGAAAATCTAGATACACTATATCGACTGACTCATCTTTGTCTATCTGTATATTCACACCTTCAAAAAAACATAACAGTTTAGTAAGACAAGACTTTCCTTGGCTAAAGCCATGTTGGCTGTCACCCATTAAGCCATGACTATCTACATGTTCAGTAATTTTGTTCTTGATAATGGTTTCTACCATTTTTTCATGTACTGATGTCAGGCTCACAGGTCTGTAGTTTCCTGGATCACCCCTGGAACCCTTTTTAAAAATTGGCGTTGCATTGGCCATCCTCCAGTCTTCAGGTATTACAGATGATTTTAATGATAGTTCACAGATTAGTAATAGAAGGTCTGCAATCTCATATTCCAGTTCATCACTTTTAAATACTATTTCAGTCATGGTTAACATCCCTACATCTTTCTCAGTAAAGACCAAAGCAAAGAATGCATTCAGTCTCTCAAAATTGCATGGCCTTGGTTCCCATTTTACCTATCTATCATCTAATGCTCCAGCTGACTCTCTCACAGGTTTTTTTGCTATGAATGTACTTGAAAAAGTCTTTAGTACGCGTTTTTGCTTCCACAGCAAGCTTCTTCTCATATTTTCTCTTTGCCTGCCTTATCAATGCATCTAACTTGCCAGTGCTTATGTTGTTTCCAGTTTTCGTCATTTGGCTCTTTTTTTTCCATTTCCTGACAGATGCTTTTTTGTCAACAACAGTCTCTATGACCTCACCTTTAAACCATGCTGGCAGTTTTTTGGACTTCCCTCCACTTTTCTTAAAGCATGGAATACAGCTGATCTGAGCTTCCAAGATTGAATTTTTAAACAACACCCATGCTTGATGTAAATCTTTAACCTTTGCAACTGCTCCTTTTAGTTTTTTCTTAACTATTTTCCTAATTTTATCATAATCTACCTTTTGAAAGTTAAAAGGTAGTACTGTGGATTTCCTTACCATCCTTCCTCCATTTATTAAATCAAACCTGATCATGCTATGATCACTATTGCCAAGCAGCCCCAACACCCTTATCTCTTGCATCAGATCTTGCGTTCCATAAAGGACTATGTCCAAAACGGCTTCACCTCTGGTCAGTTTGTGAATCAGCTGCTCCAAGAAGCAGTCATTTATTTCATCTAGAAACTTTATCTCCCAAGCATGTCTTATACCATGACTCTGAACCAGTCGATATCGGGGTATTTGAAATCACCCATTATTATTACTGTGCTGTAACTTTTGTTAGCTTTCCTTATTTTTTTGAGCATTTCATCATCTATTTGTTCATTCTGGCCAGGCAGTCAATAGTATACCCCCACTGCCATCGCCTTCCCCTTCCTCTTTTTACATGGAATTTCAATCCATAGAGATTCTACAGTGAATTTTGTTTCCTGCAAAACTTTAATCCTTTATGAGTAAATGCCCTCTCTAGCACAGAGTGCAATCCCTCCACCAATTTGATCTGCTCTATCATTATGATATAATTTGTACCCAGGTATCACAGTATCCCACTGGTTGTTCTCCTTCCATCAGGTCTCTGAGATACCAATTATATCTAACCTCTCATTTATCTTTATCTTTAACTCTTCTTATTTTTTAGATTTATCTTTATTTAAAACCGCTTAGGCCGCATCAGCGCGGTGTACAAAAAACAATTGCAACTAAAAGGAACAAAAGCACACAGCAAACTATAGCAATGAAACGCCAACTATAATCGCTGTAACAAAAGCAAAGAACAACAAACAATATCGCAACCAAAACACAGAGACTCAATTAAGAACGGGAAATGTTTATAATTATGATTGCTTGGAGATTTTAACTTACATGTGTAGAGTAATTTTATAATAGGTCATCAATGTGTGAAGGCCACAGAGACACCTGCTTTTTTAGCCAAGTTTGTTAATTAAGAGACATGTTTATTAAGCTGCGCTGTTAGTGTGGGCTCAAGCACAAGCTATCAACATGAACTGACCTGTGCTAGCAGCGCTGGTGCTAAACAGATATCACAGGGGTATTTTTGCATTATTTTCTGTAGTATTTGCTTAGTATGCCGTGGGGTGGGCATGTCAGCCGTGGCAACTAGTGCACAGATTATTGCTACTGTACATGTTAGCTGTCATGACTGCTTATAGCATAGCTGCTGCCGGCAGAAAGCCCATGGTCATGTTGTGTTGGTACGCCCTTTCTTCCAAAGTCACCTTTCCTTTGTACCACATGTGTTACAGACAGTCTGATCTATTTATTTTAAGCTTCAAACAGTATATCCTTTAAAGTGTATTATAGAGGCTGCCAATTTCAGGACTGTGGTCCAGTCTTTGGTGCTGCACCTTTTAGATTATTGTAGATTACTTTTGTTGGTTGTACCTAATAATGTGTTGCATCCTCTACAAATGGCGCAGAATTCTGATGTCCATGCGATTTTGGGTTTCCGTAAGTCTGAGAATATCACTCAGGCTCTTATTGCTTTATAATGGTTATTCCCATTGTACAGAATTCAATTTAAATGTATTAGTTTGATTTATAAGGTTTTGTTTTCTTTGATTTCTACTGAATTGTCCCAATTATTCCAAAGGTATGTTCCTCTCATGCTGCGGTCTGCTTCTTAGGGTCTTTTATCAATTCCTTCTATCATCTTTGTGATTATGGTAGCTATACGTGACTGTCTTCTGTCCATAAGAGGGCCAATATTTTGGAATTCAGTACCCTAGATTGTGAGAGACATACCTTGCTATTTAACTTTCCGCATGGGTTTAAAGGTTTATTTTGTTAGGAAAGCCTATCCAGTTTGATTTACTTCATTGGAGTTTTTGTGAAGATTGATTTTGCTTTGTTTATTTTATTAAATTATGTATGCTGCATTGTAACTACTTAACAATATTTCTAAGAAAGTGGAACTATTTATGGTAAGAGATTTCAATTTTCCAGAAATTGATTGGGCCATCCCTGCTCGATGCAGCGTCATTGAAAAATAGGTAAATCCTGGATTCTCTACAGGGGAGCATTATTCTGGCAATTGAGAAGAAAGCCAGTGCAGGAAGGGGTGATACTGGGGAGAGTGTTTCTGATGTTGTAGTGGGTGATCACCTGGCTTGCAGGGATCACCAGATGGTGAGCTTCAATATTAGGACATGAGTGGAGATTGTTCATTCAAAAGTGAGGGTCCTAGGTTTCCGAAAAACTAACTATGAAAAGATGGAGGAATACCAGCAGAATGGGGACATCTTAGAGAAGTAGAACAGTGGGCAAAACTGAATGTTAAGGGAAACACACCTTTTTGTTAAGAAAGTAAATAAAAGTAAGGAATAGGAGGCTGTTATGGTTTCAAAAGAAGTAGCTGGAAATGTAAAGCCTTCATAAATTATAAGAGATCATAGAAGAAGGAAGGCAACAATATCTTAGAGAACTAAGAGAAACTGGTAAAGTGATCAGGAAAGCAAAGATGCAAAGGGAATTAAAAATATGTAAACCATGGGGACAAGACCTTTTTTTTTAGGTATGTTAGGGGTATGTTTACTAAACTGCGGTAAACGTGAATAACGCGCGTTGTACGATGTTAACGATCGTTAGCGCACTATTGTGTGCGCTATAGTGCATTAATGATCATAAACACGCTATAGCGCGCGCTATCACGTGCTAACGCGCGTAATGCTTCGCGGCGCGGTAAAACAACGCAGAAGGTGGAGAGAGGGCGGAGAGAAGGGGTCAATGGGCGGAGAGTTGGCAGGGAGAGGCTCCCATTACACTAACGTGCTAAATTTCAGAGCTGAATTCCAACGCGAATGAAAACCTACCGGTAAAAGCACTTTAAAGGGGAGAGAAACCATTTCAGTGTCAGCAATGTACAGCCTAGGCAGGGAAACCAAAAAAAGGTGATAAGTATGATACATGTGCACAGAAACACTGAAAATGACCCCAACAAACTGGAAAAAAACAACAACCAAGCTGGCCAATAGTGGTATCAATGAGAAATATCAATCCCCCCTCCCCCCCGAGTAAGCTCCATTGAACAGATATAAATCACAGAAGGGTCCATACTCCGTCCCCATACAAGGTGCATGGGCCCACAGTGAAATAGCACTGCTCAGGGATTTCCCCACCATCGGACAGGGTTCCTATGGCGTGCACATGTCCCGCAACATCAGGGTGGGCATGTTGGAATGAGCAACCAGGCAGATGCTGGAAAAGGGGATACAGAGGGCTGCAGGCGGCACATGCTGTGGTGCAGCTGGGCCACAGTGGGGACTAGGTTGATGCCTAGCTGGCCCATAGGACTGCTGAAACAGTAGAGCAGCCAGACAGCAACTGCTGAGGGCCCAACATGGGCAAGAGTGTGCTTCCCACAGTGTCACAGGGAATAGTACCCAGCAGGTACCCCCAATGGCAACGGAACAGTGGCAGGCGGTGCTGGGGGAAAGCATGGACAGCTATGCAGGCACCCCCACCCCAGAACACGCACCATAGGCAGCCACCTACCTGCACACTGGATGGCTTGAGACAGCACACCACCAGCACCACCAGCAGAAGGGCATGTCAGCATGGTGGCTGAGGGATACTGGTGGTGGAGGGGGCAGTGGCAGCTGCCCAGAGCAGACTGTGGCCTAGCCCTGTGTAGGTGGGTGCCATGCACTGTAACAGACAGGCCCTGTCTGACCAACAGTCATGGTATCACCAGGCAATGCACCATCTCTGTGAGAACATGGTGTTGCAGTGCACAGAACCAGTGTATTCAGAAGCAGCGGGTCACACGTTCAAGTCCCAGCTGTGGTTTCCACCAACCCAGTCCTCATATTTTACCCACTACTATAACGTGCTAATACAGACAGAACCGTTCTTGCAGATGACATAAACATGCCCAAAACACCCACATTTTACCCTACAGAGCATAGACACCATAAACATGCACATTACCTAGAGCAGAGTCTCCCAAATGCAGTCCGGGAGGGCCAAACACCATCCCGGTTCCATGCTGCCTCTGATAAAGATGCCTGTCCTGCATTTCTATGTGCCACCCACATGGTATGCAGATGTATCTCATGCATATTCATGAGGGACAGCATGAAAACCCAAACAGTGTTTTGCACCTGCAGGACTGGAGTTGGGAACCTCTGCCGTAAAGCAGCAGCCAACAGGGGCAGACACACCCGCACCCACAGGCCCCATTATCCAAAGCCTCCTGGAGAGGCAGGACTTTGGGCTCTGCGTGCATCTCCCAATACTAGCACTTGCATACCTTAGTAATGCCACCCTAAACCTGGAAATATGGTACACAGCTATGAAAAGGTTGCTATGAGTACTGGCAGATAGCAATTCCTAGGTTAAGTACAACTTCCGGGTGAGCTGCATCATAGCAACCTTTCTGATGTCTGTGGAGTGTGCTACTGGTCTTGTGTCTGACAGTGTTTACCAACCTGGGGAGTGACTCCTACAGTATTGCGTACCATAGCCATGTCTGCACTGTGCCCAGGACTGGTGTGGTGGCCTGGGCTGCCCAACACCTCTATAGTTGCACAATGCTGGCATAGGTGAGGGGAGTGTGTGTCTGTCTATCCAGTGTGTGGTGGCTGCCAACACCCTCCACAGCCCACACTGCTAGCACTGTTGCCAGTATTGGCCTGCCAATGTGCATAATGAGGAGCAAGGTACCGTGGGAATAGCCTGGATAGGGTGGCCTGGCCTGTCCGCATCTGCACAGGGCATAGGGCAATGGCCGGACATTGTAGTGCCCGGTACCACCTGCACGGACAGGGTGGCCATAGTATGTCCTGCTGGGAGGTCACTCTCACCCTGACTGAGCAGTGACCATGGCATGGCTAGGTTCCCCCATAGTGTTATATAGTATTGCTCTTATGTGATATTTATGGGTTTCCTTTTGGGGCCCAATCACTGACTTATCCGCTTGGTGTGTATGTTGATATCCCCGTTCTGGGTACATGCATCTCCTCCAGGACTATGGACTAGCTGGTGGACTGTCTGCAGCTAGTATGTGTCTTGCTGGAACATCTTGCAGGGTGCAGCGGCTGGAGGCTTGCTGCTGGAGAATGTCAGATAATGGTGGGGGGCAGCTGAGCATTTCCAGACCTGCCGTCTGTCTGCTATTGCATTATGGATGTGTACTGCTCTGCATTGCCTGCCCTGTAGGGTGTTTGATCCCTAGTAGGACTGGGGTGATGGTCCCCTCTACTGCCGCCATTGCAGGGGGTTGAAAGTGGATCTGTGGGTGGGAGATCCTGTCCCCCACCCTGAGCCCTAGAGGGTGCGTTGGGTGGTGGTATGTAATCTCCCTGGTAATCACAGCAGAATGTGGGTGTGGTGCTGTGCAGTCCTCCTGTAGCCAGCCACGTGTTTATTAGCAGCTCTAGCCCACTGGTTACTTCATTGCCCATGGAGCCAGCGGTCATAGGTTCACAATCCACAGTGGGGTTCATTGATAGGGCTGTCTTAGGCATTGTCTATTTGTACTGTATTTGTACTGCCAGCACAACCACCCTCAGGGTACCGTCACCTTAGGGTAGCTCAAAAGGCGCCCTATAGGGCGCACCTTACACTTCGCCCTATCTTATATGTATTATATGCCATTTGATAGGAATATTTAGGCGCTCCCTATAGGGGGCGCCTTACACTTCGCCCTATAGGGAGCACCTAACTATTCCTATCAACTGGTATATAATACATGACCATGTCAGAGAGAACGTCACTATTGGAACATATTTCATAGGACGGGTACAATTTTCCTGACATATGCAAACTGTAACCCGCCTGCAGACTATGGATTAAAATTATTTATTATTATTATTATTTAGAACACATTTATATACCGCTGCTTCCTGCGATCAGCAGCGGTTTGATTCTTCTTTTGGGAGTTGTCAATCAGGACTGGGTGGGGAGAGTACATACATAGTTCTGAGGGGGGTCACAGCACACATGGTTAATGTTTTGGGGAATGGAGTTAAACATATTTACATTTATACAATACATATTTACACATTTTGGATATTATAGTCAGCTTTCAAAGGACACCTCAGCCAGCCTTATTCATTGGGCACACTGGGGAATCAAACCCATGACTCTTGTACCATCAGTCTGTGTAGTAACCATTGTGCTACAGCTCTGTTTCTGTCTTTGGGTGTCTGCGCGCTGTCTTAGGCGTGCGTGCAGTGGCGTGCGCTGTAGTGATCGTTGCTGCGCGGCACGCAATAACGCGCATAACTGCGCGTTATCGGTTATGATGTACCGCCCATGTCCTTTTTTGGCTTTCCTTCCACTAACACGGCTCCTAACGCGAATTGCACTAACGCAGTTTAGTAAACATACCCCTATGTGATAGGAGGAAGTGAAAAAGTGGCATTATGAGACTCAAGGGTGAAGGGGAGGAATATGCAAAGACTGATGAGGATAAAGTGGAATTGATTTGGAAATATCTGTGTTCAGTGTACACAGATGAATGATCAGGGATGGGACCTCAGAAAACAAACATAAATAGAAATGTAAGCAAGGGACTAGCTAACTAAAAGTGGACAATCAATGGGGCCAGATAGGATTCATCCAAGGGTACTGGAAGAACTTAGGTAAATACTAGCATGTCTTTTCAGTGCTTCTTTAGATTTGTGAGTGATCCCGGAGGTCTGGAAATGAGAGAATGTGGTTCCTGTCTACAAAAATGGAAATTAATAAAGAGGTTGGTAACTACAGACTGGTTGGTTTGACCTCTGTGGTGAGTAAATTAATGGAAACACTGATAGGATTGTGTGGTTGCTGTAATCAAAAGGGCTATGGAATGTGAGACAGTATGGCTTTAATTATCTTTAGCACACTAGTAGTTCAAGCTAGCTTATAGCCAGATATTTTTCTTTCCCCAGAGGGTTTATATCAACATTTGCACCTGAAACAATGGAGGGTTAAGTGATTTGTCCAAAGCCACAAAGGGCACCAATGGGGCTTGAAACCTAGTCTGCTTGGTTATGAGGCTACTGCTCTAACCACTAGGCTACTCCTCAACTCTAGAGGATGGTTATTATTGTTCAAGTAACAAAACATATTTATTGAGAGGACATTTGGCAGCAGAATAGTTAAGCGATGTTCAAGTTGCTGGGAACACTTCCTGTTTTCTAATTTGGTAGCTGGACCAATCTATTTCCTCAGGGTGCAGTTTCTTGCTTTAGATAACCAGCTCATGTTTCCTGGGGTTCTAGGATGCTCCTCAATTGCTACTTCACTAAGTGGTTAAAGCCCTGATGTGCTTTTTTTCCCCACACCACTCCTAATTCAAGCTTCTTTTGTAGTTCATTTTAAATGGAAGGTGTGCACACTTCAAAATGCTCAGTGGCTGAAGGTTTTCACATTACTTTGAAATGTTTCATTCTTTAGTTCTGAAATATACCAAGATGCAAATGATGTGTATAGGAAATACATATAGTTCTGAGTTTCAGTATGACAGATGTAAGTCTATGCTGCCGTTATATTTGAATCCATTTCAGTTCTGAATCTCTAACTTCCATCTTAAAATCGTAAAATCAATATAGTCCTGCCTTGCAGCCCATAGGTTTATACATCCATCTTGTGGTGATCATTTTCTATAATAACCTCTGAATGATGCCCCATAAACCCACGCCACTGGTAAAACAATTTGTATAAATACCTCATAAACTAAGTGTGTCATTTCAGAATAGCAATGTTAGCAACATTTAAGGACAAATACAACTAATATTATATGAACGCTTGGATTGCTACTTGGCTGGAAAAGGTATTGTTAATCATAGCAGGCTTGGTTAGCTATAAGTATATGGTAGATCAACTAATCAAAAGCTCAAACAACCCACACAATAGAACAAAAATAATTACTCTCTCGAGCTACTATTGTTTCTAGCCTCAGGCTTCTCTGGACTAATAAAAGGTTTCATTTTAAATTGTGTGCATAAAATGTCAGTATTATACAGGAGGTATGTTTTCAGCTGCTAAGCACCATCAGGTAAACTACATAATGAATCTAAACAGAATGGGCTAAATAGAAAGTTCTGTACATGAAGACTGTTTATAGTCTGCTTTTCTCTTTGCTCCTTTTTCCATGTTCTCTTATTCTTTCCTCTTAAAAAATGTTGCCTTCAGAAAACCATTGACCTAGGTGTTTGGTTCAGTTTTGCTAAGCCTGAAGGAAGATGATCAGTGTAGTGTGACACATACACTGTCCCCTAGCAGAATGATACCACCTGGAAAAAAAACCTTTGCTTTCAGACCTTTTAAATGTAGGAGTATGTTATGCAGTTTACAATGGACAACTGAAAGAGAGATAAAATATCTTAAGAATTTCATTTATTGCACTTAGCTGAGGGTCAGCAGGTTATTTTTTCCAGCTTCACTTTCTTCAAAGTGTTTGTCCCTGCCTATTCATTGTAGGATCAGTTCATTGTTATATTTATTCATGCTAATACAGTTTGGAAACTGTTTGTATTGTGAGTGTTGCCTATATTTACTGGTTCTTGGATGTGTGCCTGGTACTGTGAATGTATGAATATTGTGTGATTGGTTTTTCTTCTCTTTTTATGGATGTGTGGATGGATTAGACCATGTATATGCTTGGCGACAGTGTTGCGCCTTGCCCCACAGGTTGTTTGGTTTTCTTATGGAAGGTTTGTTCTGTCTTTCCTTTTTGTTTTCTTTTCTGAGTGCTCTGGTGAATGTAAGGGGAAAGAGGGAGGGAGTTTCTCTCTGATTTGAATTCAAGGTTTGTTTGTTCCCACCAATTATTCTCAAGATTGTTTTTTTTATAATGGCAACAGTCTTCACTTGCTCACCATAAATGTGAATGGGGTTTCTCATCCTATCAAAAGAAAATGCATTTTCAACTATCTCCAGAAGCAAGACATAGACATAGCTTTACTTCAGGAGACCTTTTTGTGTATTGATTTATTTAGTTATTTATTTAAATTTAACTGCATTTATATCCCACTTTTCACCAGGTAAAAGCTGTTTAACAAAAAGGGAGGGAGGACAGAAATCAATTCACAGAGGGGGAAGGGGCGTCACCATGGGGGCCAACACTGATGATCCGAACAGAAAGTAACAACTTAGACAATTGACATGAGTCTCTTAGTAGGTAGTTCTGGGGATATGTCAGAAGGTCTGGAAGGGTTGTCAGTGATGGAGTCTGTTTTTGGTCCAAGGTATTCATGAAACATGATGTTTTTTAGTTGTTTCCAGAATGTGAAAAGGTCACCGTTGTTTCTGATTTGGCTCAGTAGGGAGTTCCAGAGGGAGGGTGCATACAGTTCGAAAGCTCTGTTGCAGGTCCGTTGATTGCACTTAGTTCATTCATGGGGGATAGTGAGGGTGTTGTTGGCGGTCTGTCGGGTTGTCCTGTTGAGGGTGGGCTGGGGTACTGGAGAGCAGAGTTGGGAAGTCTACGTTTTATAGAGAGCTTTGTGGATAAGCAGGGCAGATTTGTATTAGATCCTTGCTTCGAGTGGTAGTATGTGCAGTTCTCTCAGGACTGGAGTGGTGTGATCATGTTTTTTTGCTTTCTGGATGATTCTTGCAGTGGTGTTTAAGGCAGTTTGTAGTGAGTTGGTGTGGGTGGCAGGTAGTCCGTGATAAATTATATTTCAGTAGTCCACATGGAGAAGCATCATAGCCTGCATAACTGTTCTGAAGTCCTGTGGATCAATGAGTGGTCTGAGCCATTGTACCATTTTTGCTTTGTGGAATATTGTTCTGGTAGTCTTTTTAATCTGTTGATTAAATGTGAGTGCCTGGTCTATGATGGTTGAATGGTTGAAAGTCTGAAACTCAAAGCTTTTGGCTTTGATGGATTTTTTGCTCTATTTTCAAAAAAAGAAGAATGGGGTTGCAATCTTGCTCAAGTCCTCCATAGTCTGTTCAGTTTATTATTACCAGTATGATCCTTTTGGCCATTGGGTATGGGTAGGTTTAGAATGGCAGAGCCAACAAGTATTAATTTGTTGTATTATATGCACCTACTGCAGATGATATTGCTTTTTTTCTTATTTCTTCTCCAAATAGTGGATGCATATAGATCTATGCCTATTGTCTTAGCTGGAGATTTTAATCTAGTTTAACAATAAGTTCTGGATAAACAATCACATGCCAGAGCTACAGTAGCTCCTCCCAAGCTCAACTAGAGCTTAAACATCTTACAGCTGATTGTGGAATAGTAGACCCTTCAGGTAGGGAATATACTTTTTTTTTCTTTTCCATATCAGTCTTACTCTCATCTTGATCATTTTTTGATTTCTAGGTCCTTGATGGCTGAAGTGGTTGAAGTGGTTCCCCAGATTCTTCACAACTGTTCTCCTGTAATTCTTGGGTCCAGCCAAACTAGATCCAGGATATGGAGATTTAATTCTTCTTTACAAGAAGATCCTCAATTTTTAATTAAACTTAAGGATGTTATTAAGGAAATTTTCAGAATAATTTAGCGGATGGAATGCTACTGCCTATGGTATAGAAAGCCTGTAAGGCTTATCTTAGAGGAATTATTTTAGCTTATGTAAAGAAGAAGAGAAATAAGCTTCTGTTCAATCCTCCCTATTGAGAGTAAAGGCCAAGGCAGAGAAGCTCATATCCTGGAGATGAATGCATGGCTGCGTGGATGTTGTCATTGAGAGTGTTTTAGTTTCCTGGACCATGGGATGATTTTCCAAGGGCTGCAGAACAGAGATGGTGTTCATCTGTCCAAGAAGAGTCGAAGGATCTTCAGCAGCAGACTGGCTAACCTACCAAAGAGGGCTTTAAACTAGATTCATTGGGGATAGGTGAAAAAAGCCCCCAGGTAAGTGAAATCTCCCAATTAAGTAGAACATTAAACATCTCTGCAGAAATGGGTAAAAGGGGCAACATCTGGAAAGTGGTGTGTATAAATGCCCATAGTATGGGAAATAAGATCCCAGATGTTGAGGCTTTAATGGAAAAGGCTGACGTGGATTTGGTGGCAGTTACGGAGACATGCTTCAAGAACAATCATGACTAGGATGTAATTATACCAGTCTATACTTTATTTTTTTTTTATATTTATCATTTTAAATATTGGGTGCAATTCTGGAGAACACACCTTCAAAAGTCTGTTGGAGTCGTGCAGAGGGTGGTTGCTAAAAAATTTTTTATTTAACAGTATTTCTAAACCGCCTTATCTTAATAATCAAGGTGGTATCACAGCAAGCAATCAGGTAAAGTGTGTGTGTTGTACATGCAGTGAGGATAAAACTTAGTTGTGTGAGGGATGTGTTGGGTGCTTGATTTGTTTGAGCTATATACAGGGTGGGCTATTTACAGTGGTGCTAGAATCATATTTTATATATATTCAGTTGTTTGGGAGGATTGGAGTGCTGTTATCCATTCTCTTAGGTTATGTGATGTGACCATAGTGCTCTATGAACAGCATGGTTTTCAGTTGTTTTCTGAAGTCTTTGAGGTCTGGAGTTGCCCTTAGATCGTCCGGTAGATTGTTCCATATTGTTGGAGCAGCCATGGAGAGAGCTCTGTCTGTTGTGTCCTTGCGTGCGTAAAATGGTTAATGATCTTTGTTATAAAGCATATGAGGATAGATTTAAAGATCTTAATATGTATACTTTAGAGAAAAGGCAGAATACAGGAATATCTAATGTCTCAAATCTGGTTCTTTCTCCCTCTTAAGAAAATAAGAACATTAGAAATGCCATACTGGGTCAGTCCAAGGTCAAAAGAAATAATGGGACAAAGAGAAAAAACAAAGCATTTCAGGATAAAACATCCCCAGGAAATGACAAAAGCAATACTTTAACCTTTACCCCAGCCTACAATAAAGAGAGAGAACATAAAAGGAAAATTAGAAAAAAACACAAGTGCAGGAAAGAAGGCAGGCATTAGCCAAGAGGAATCATAAATCATAGAGTGGAGATCCCCACCCATGGTAGCTCTGCGAGCATCCAAAAGCACCAACAGCTGGAAAGGGTAAAAAAAAACATAGGAAATCAACTGAAATTTAACCAAGCATTTGCAAGGAAACTTTGGAAAAAATTGCCCACCCAGCTGCTGGACACCTGAACGGAGAAGGAGGAACTCCTTCCTCTGCCATTGTGTTGCCCTGGAAAAGTCTGGAAAAATCTGGACATTAAACCCCTAGAAAGCAATAAATATCTTGCGAAAACAAATCCTTAGAAACCAATCCCAGAGGAGGAGGGACCAGACCTGCTTAATGTGCTGCGAGAAGGCCTAAGGGGCACATTTCATTTGTCTGCCATTGCCTGCCGCTGCTGAGAGAAGAAAACGTGGGGGTGGCAGGAAACGGCAGACAGCTGAAATGCACCCTTTAAGCCTTTGCGCCCTGTGCGGCCGCACCGCTCGCACAGGGCTAGGTACCTTCCTGCCTGTACCACCAGAAGATCTTCTCCCAGTAGGAAGATAATACATCTTAGCTACCAGCAGATGGGATTTAGCCGGTATACCAAGCACCTCCAATAAATATTGCTTAAACTGCTCTCTAGCACTTATAACAGAAGACCGTGGAAAATTAACAATACACAAATTGGGATATCTGGCAAAGTTCTCCAATGTCTCAATCCTAGACTGAAGAGCAAGAGCATCTTTCTGGAAAGCACTGGTGGATTCCTCCACACGAGCTGTTAGGAACTGCAAGGACAAAATTACTTCCATATGCTGCTGTAATTGTTGCTTATTCTCTTGTGCTTGCACAGTCAGAGCCTGAATCTTCGGGAATAACTTTTCCCCAAGGCTAGCTATAGCTGACCAAATTTTCTCTAACGTGAAAACATCTGGACATACAAGGGAAAAGAGACCTAGGGTTCCAACCATAGCCAGTCCATCTTCTGAAGTTCGCAGAACCATTGGGGAGGCACCAGATGTGTCCAAATAAACAGCCAAGCTTCCTGCTGTTGATTGCAGGTTTCCAGCGCTGGGACATTGACCCAAAAGAACAACTCCACCGCACTCTGCTACCGACCCTCCAGCAGCCACCAACACACCACTTCGGGACCCTGCCGACACTGCCAAGCTCACAGGCGCACTTCTCAATACTGTGGCCTAAGACGGGTGCCATTGCTCCAGCGACGTGAACTCCAGACCTGAGCTGCTGGACAAGTGCTCCAGCTCCAATCCACAGTCAATGGGGCTTTTTGTCACTGGCATTCCACCTGTCTGCTGCAAGCTGAGAACAAGAAACAAATCCAAAGTCCCAGCAGGTAAAGGGGAAGATGCCATTGACACTTGAGATGGCTTAGGAACCTTCCTTTTCTCCCTCTATGAAAAGTGGCTCACAGCTCACACATGCCAGTGGCCACTCTTGGTTCCCAGCCTACTGGTCTATACTTTATTAAGGAAGGACAAGGTAGAAAGAAGGGGAGGAGGAGTGGCATATGTAAAAATAATATTAAAACTATAGAACTGAAGTGCTTAAAAGGGAGAGAGGAGGCACTGTGGGTTAAATTAGAAAGAGGGAAAGGAAAATGCATTTGCATTGGAGTGATATACAGATCTCTCTCACATGGAGAAGAAGTGGATGGAGATTTAATAGAAGACAAACACAGCATTGCCATGAAAGGAGAAGTGCTACAGATAGGTGATTTCAATTGTTGGATGTTGATTGGCACATTCATGCTTAGGTGTCTTCTAGAAGTAAGGAGATTGTGGATTCTCTACAGGGTGAACTATTCAGCCAACTGGTAATAGAACCCACACATGAAGGGGTCATACTGGACTTGGTGCTTATCAATGGTTAAAGTGTTTTTGACATTATAGTGGGAGATCATCTCATATCCAGTGATCACCAGATGGTGTCGTTCAGTATTAGGACTAGGGCTGATTCTGGAGAACACACCTTTAAAAGGATATAAACAGGTTGGAGTCAGTGCAAAGGGTGATACTAAAATGGTTAATGGTCTTTGTTATAAAGCATATGAGGATAGACTTAAAGATCTTAATATGTATACTTTAGAGCAGGGGTGTCCAAACCTGTCCTGGAGGGCCGGAATCCTGGCAGGTTTTTGGGATAGCCCTAATGAATATGCATGAGATATATATGCATTAGAGATATCCTGCCAACCTGACTGGTTTGAGGCCCTCCAGGGCTGGATTTGGAGACCCCTGCCTTACACCTCTGTCATTTAAGATCGTGAGTGGACAAGGTGCAGATGTCCAAGACATCAAAAAGGTTAGATAGAATTTGTCACAGTCCTCCTCACTTCTCACCACCACCACCAAAAAATTGTCTATTAGCCACCTTTTTGGTGGTGGTGAGAATCGAGGAGGAATGTGACACATTCTATATACCCTTTCGATGTCTAGGACATCTGTACCTTGCCCACTCACGATCTTAAATGACAGAGGTGTAAGGCAGGGGTCTCCAAATCCAGCCCTGGAGGGCCTCAAACCAGTCAGGTTGGCAGGATATCTCTAATGCATATATATCTCATGCATATTCATTAGGGCTATCCCAAAAACCTGCCAGGATTCCGGCCCTCCAGGACAGGTTTGGACACCCCTGCTTAGAGCAAGCATGTCCAACTTCGAACAGGTCGTGATCTACTTTTTCAAGCCAAAAGTGCCGTTGATCTACTACCATGAAAATTAAGTTTCAAATTAGTTTCTAATTAAATTTTAACCCTATAAAGTTGGAGGATCCCCCCCTCATTTTTAATGAACCTTCTGTCATTTACTTGGATGTGATCAGCTGTTAAGCAAATTAAGCAAAACCAAAACAGAGAGACGAAGATCCAGTAAGAACTGCGAGGGGAAATGGAAAGTACATTTTATCTTAAAGTTTTCTTGAGCAATAACTTTCTTTAACTGTCTTAATAACTTTCTTTTACTTTTATTGAGTAATTTGTGTTAAATTTAGGTTGAGTATTGATCCAGGCTCATCTTGCACAATCTTTAATATTTCGCTCTTGCTCATTAGTGAAACGTCTGAGCCTGCATGTCATCCACCAGCTTTTTGAAGTTGGGTGAATATTGTGTGAGGGCCAGTCTCAGGGAATCCTGGCAATGTTCATCTGTCATGTTGGAATGTTGTGTATACTCTTTGTCATTTTCAGAAGGGAAAACGCAGATTCACACAAATAAGTTGAACCGAAACAGTAGTGTACAGCTTCACTGCATCTTCTCAAGTTGGGAAATTTGTCTCTAGGCACTAGCTTCCAAAACGATTCTTGCTCAGCACGGGTCTTGAAAAAAATATCATTTTTAAGGGTTAATATTTCATTTTCAAGAGATAGCTTGTTCAATGAGTCATTTTTACTGATAGCAGCTGCAGTTTCTTTAATGTCCACATCTACTTTGAATGGATATGACAAGTACTCCACAACTGTTCCAATTTTTTGGAAGTCACAGAATCTATTTTCGAATTCCTGGATAACATAACAGATTTCTGTCACATACTTCTCATTCTGAAAAACAAAATTTGATATTGTCCCAGATGGTCCTGCGTATTAGGAAAATGATCAAAAGTGTTGTTTGCACGGTCAGTCATCATTAGCTCAAATTTGCTCTTGTAGGATGAAGCTGTACTCATCATCTCGCCAATGCATTTGTTTTTACCTTGTAGTTCAAGGTTCATATCACTTAGTCCGCCTGTAAAGTCACCGAGAAATGCCAGATCACATAACCACTCCTCATCTTCAAACTCTGCTTGGTCATCTCCACTCTCCTTCAAAAAACATCTTATTTCATTCAGCAAATCACAAAATCTTTGCAGAAATTTGTGCCTACTTAGCCACCTTACATCTGTGTGCAAAATGATTTCCGCTGCCCCTTCATCAAGAGTAAGATTGAAAAGCCATCTTTGAAGTGATCTTCCATGTACTAAATTTACAATTTTGAAAGTGATGTCCATGACAGTCTTTGTATTGAGTCTCTTGCTTGACAAAACTTGCTGGTGAATGATGCAGTGGTAAGAAAAGAAATCTGGGAAGTCATCATGCTGTCTACAGAGAGCTATGAAACCATTAAACTCACCTGTCATTGCTCTTGCTCCATCAGTAGTGATGGAAACAAGTCTATGCAATGGAAGATTACACTTTGTCACAAAAGAATGGAAAGAACTGAATATTTCCTGACCGGTAGTTCTCCCTTTTAAAGAAATCATTCCAAGTAGTTCTTCTTTAACACTGAAGTCTTCAAAAACCATCCGGATAAAGACTAGTAACTGGGCTATGTCTCTTATGTCTGTAGATTCATCCAGTTGGAGTGAGAAAGCAACACAATCTGAAACATCCTCCAACAATTGTTCAGTTGTGTCTCCACACATCTTTTCTATTCGCCACACGACAGTGTTTCTTGACAATTGCACATCTTGAATAGCAGCTATGATCTCTTTCTTATTTTTAAATCCTTCAAAAAGATTGGCAGCTGCTTCAAGAAAACAATCTTTTACAAATTCCCCTTCAGTGAAAGGTTTGCATTTCTTTGCGATCAGGTTGCTGACCTTGAAGGATGCTATGGTTGCATTGACCGAATGTGACCTTGGCTTCGCAATCAACTGTTGCTGAGTAGCCAATTTCAATTTAAGTTCTTTGAGCTTTAGTTTAGAAATTTCATTTTTGGGTGGAAAATCAGCATCAAACTTATTGCTATGCAGAGTCTTATAATGACGTTCCAGATTACCCTTTTTGGGCAAGGATACTGGGGCATTACAAATTAGACAACAACACTTGTCTTTCACCATGATGAAGAAGTAGTCCATTTCCCATTCATCATGAAAGTGGTAGGGTTTGCTCTTCTTTGAAACACTCATCTTCATTATACTGGGGTGACTGGATGTAAGAAGGCCAAATCTGCTAAGTTAGTATAAACACTGGCTGAATCTGGTCCAAAACTGTGACTGTCCCAAAGTATTAAAGATCAACAGGAACTGAAGACCTCTGGATGATGTGCAATACATCGAAAGAACCCTCCCCAGAACAACAAAATGCAATTCACCCTCAAGAATTCGCTGACTTCCTTCAGTCTAAACTACTCCAGACAGATACAATCTCATTAATTACACCACAACTGTCCACCTATACACTTCCCCTTTCGGTGTTCTCCACACCAACAAGAAAATGCATTGAAGACTCTATTACATCCATCAACACCACTACTGCACAATCTGACCCCTGCCCAGCCTATTGGATAAAAGAGCTACGTAAAGAAGTCAGTCCTTTCATCACAAGACTTATGCACCTCTCCTTCACAACTGGAACTTTCCCCATAGACCTCAAATATACCTCCATCAAACCCCTGTTAAAAAATCCCAAACTAAACCCTCAGAAAGTCAATTCATATAGACCCATAGCAAGCATACCTCTATTAGCCAAGATCATCGAGAAAGAGGTACAAAGACAAGTTCAAGATGACATAGACACCGCAGCCCCACTCGACCAATGCCAACATGGGTTCAGGGAGTATCATGGGGTAGAAACTCTCCTTACTACTCTTTTCAGCAATATAATCTCAGGTATTGATAATCTTCAGCAAGGGTTCACGCTCATCTTTCTTGACATTGCCGCAGCTTTCGACTCAGTGAATCACAAACTTCTCCTGGGGTGGCTTGAAGAAAAGGGCATCTGTGGTAATGCTCTAAAATGGTGTAAATCATACCTTGCCGAAAGATGGCAATGTGTGAAATCTGGATCAGCTACGTCCGAACCTTTCCACCAAACTCAAGGAGTCCATCAAGGCTCCTCACTATCATCACTCTTTTTCAACATATACATACAACCTATCTGTAATCTCATCAGATCTTTTAATGTGAGCTGCCTGATATACGCTGATGATATCCTGCTCTACACCCCGTTCTCTACAGAACTTCTGAATCTCTCCCCTCTGATAGAATGTTTTGATGCAGTTTCTAAATGGCTCCTATCCCAAAACCTCCGCATCCAACACAAGAAGACAGAGGTTCTATTCATTACAAGGGACCACAATTTCACCCCACCATCATATGTAAGAGTTAAAGAAGCAGAACTGCAAACAAAATCCACAATTCGTTATCTGGGGGTCACACTGGATCAACATCTAGATATGAAAGTACACATAGAGAATGTAGTAAGAGCAGTTTATTTCAAGATTCGTTCTCTCAGGCATCTTCGCTCCTTACTTGATCTAGAAGACTACAGGACAATATACCAAGCGTTAATTCTACCACATTTCGACTTTGCTAACGCTATCCTACAAGGCCTTCCTCAATCCACTATTAACCCTCTACAACTTGCTATGAACATCGCAGCTAGGGTCCTTCAGGGAATCGCCAGATTCGAGCATGTGACTCCTATACTAAAACAACTCCACTGGCTCCCCATATATGGTAGGCTCACTTACAAGACCATACTGCTGACCTTTAAGACCATCCACGGACTTTCATCCTCTTCACTCTCAAATCTCATCCATGTAACTCCATCTACTAGATCCAAAAGACCGACGGTTATAAACACACTAACACTTCCTAAGGCTGTAACAAAATGCACCCAGATAACGGCAAGCAGATCTTTTATATTCTACGCCCCAAGATGCTGGAACGCCTTACCACCAAGCGTTCGTGCCATTACCGACTTAACCCAATTTAGGAAAGCACTTAAATATCACCTTTTCCTCATGTACTACCCACCAAACATTACCCCCAGCAAAAGCTCCCCCAAATAAGAGACACACCTTATCTTCAAATAGCCTCTCCCACTTTCTCAGTAAGATTACTAGGACTTTTGTGTTGTCATGATACCTTTTATATAATCATGTTTGTAATAAGTTAACCTTATGTTACCCAAGTTTATATACCTGTTTGCTGTAAACACGGAATAGCCTGTTATTCTGTTGATATTGTTGTATGTGAACCGCGCTGATATCAAATAGCGCGGTATATAAAAGATTGTAATAAATAAATAAAAGTGAAAATAAGAATTCATCATACTGGCACCAATAATCAAATACCACCCAAACAATCATCAAAAAAAATCAGACACCTGTCCAGCAAACCACATAAAATCAAATAACGCCAAACAAGTTCAAATACCACCACACATGATTTAGTAAATTCTGCACACAGTGTAGAATCAACGCAAAGGTAAGGCGAAATAAAATTGCGGTGTAGAATCAACGCAAAGGCTAGGCAAAATAAAATTGCAGAGGCAAGCAAAAGTCACAGTGGTTTGAACCAATTCGAAGGCAAGGCAAAGGCAAGTTAGAACAAAATTGGAAAAGCCCACCAAAATCACCAAATTCTTGACACTTTGTTGTGTCTGCCCGAAAACATTTAATGAAAGTGAACTATAAAGCGACCAAAGACCAACACACGACACAACTAATACGATAAGTGTATTCAGGTAAAGCCCGGGCAAATGGATATCGCCCGGTATATAACACATTTCTAAGGGGTGTTGGGGCGGGGGCAGGAATGGATGATTCTGAGAGGCAGGAGACCAGGTATGACGCCGGGCCCGTGGCGTCTCGTCGCGGGGCATGGGCGGCAGCCCTCTGGGGTACCCACAAACTATTGGCACAAAAACAACAAGCACCCCAATACACCCGCAGGCAATATTCCCGCAGGCAGGGAAAAAGACAGGCAAAGGATCAGCAGCGGCAACAAGCCCTCAGCAGACGACCTGCCGGCACGAGCTCTCTCCTAGCAATGGGGCGAGCTGCTGGAGAGATGGAGCCAAGTGGGGCTGGCAATCTACCTCTGACCCCTTCCGAGATCTACAGGTAGATCACAATCTACCTTTTGGACATGCCTGCTTTAGAGTAAAGGCGCAATGCAGGAATATGTAACCTCTCAAATCTGGTTCATATCCCTCTCCTTTCTCCATCTTAAGACAATAAGAACATAAGAAATGCCATACTGGGTCAGACCAAGGTCATCAAGCCCAGTATCCTGTTTCAAACAATGGCCAATCTAGGTCATGGGTACCTAGCAGTTTCCCCAAAAGACACAAAGACACCAAAACTGGATCCCTTTCTATCCAAAATGTAAATACAGTAGATATTAGGTCACAGATTAGACAGTAAACTGTTAACTGTCTAAGGCAAAACTGTACATAGTTAATACCTAATGATTCAAATTGCACGTCACTTTTAATTATAACCATGTTCTATGTAACTATTGTTCATGTTTGATGTAAACTGCCTTGATATCACTGAAAGGCAGTATATAAGAAGTGTTAAATAAATAAATAAATTAATAAAATAAATACATTTCCTAGGTCCCTTCAATAATGGTTTATAGACGTTTTTTCCAGGAACTTATCCAAACCTTTTTTAAACCCAATTACATTAACAGCTTTTACTACATCCTCTGTTAATGAATTCCAGAGTTTTATTACTCAGCCAGGTAGTAATTATTATTTTCTAGGAATTGTTCTGGATACAACATTTTCTGTTGTTCTTTATTTGTGGCACTTTTCTCAATTTTGTTCATGCTAAATCATAATAAAGCAATTGAACTAAAAAAAATATATGCCCCATTCAGACAGCCCCACAGGCATAGGAGAGATACTGAGCATTCTAGCCAATTGATTGACAGACCAGCATCATCAAATCGATCTCCAAGTTCAAGCCATGAGGTTCAATAGAATTCAGTCAAAACATCTATTCATATTCTTTCTTATTTAGCCAAGAGACAAAATCTCCTCTCCTCCAAGACTGCTAGACTGAATCAATAACATGCCACTTTAAATCTGCAATTGCAATTTTCTTATTGAGCCAGTGGGCAACAAGAGGAGCAGTCATGACTTCACTGGTAATACGGCTCATGCTCATTCACATGAAGTCGGATCTTCCTTTTGGTATGACTCACATAGACCATCAAACAGGGGCAAAGAATAATATATATCATAATATATATTGAGTTAAAGTCAGGAGCATAATGTCTATAATAAATCCTCCCACCCTGATAGAGTGTACTGACACCAATAACAATGGTTGAATTGATCAGGGCCCATAATGACCTCACCATGAGATTCATTGGGTACAAAGCATGTCACCATCTTCCTAATATAAGGCACAAAAAGAGCAGCAGCTCTTGCAAGCTCGATCAGGAAACACAAGGAGCAAGAGTGGTGATGACACAATAGCTTTATTGATATTCCCCAACGCGTTTCGGCGGAACGCCTTCTTCAGGGGGGTGGAACTACTTTCAGACATATAATAAAAACATATATTAAATACATATCAAGAACAGTAAAAAGAATAAATGAAAGAATTATGTTCAAGCTAAACGGGCATCATACTAAAAAGAATAAAAAAATAAAAAAATTAAAACCATAACTACATCATAACACTTAAAACGGTTAAATAAATAAATAAATGTATACCATAAAGGAACCATATATAATAATACATGCATCAAATGATGTAACTTATGTATCATCTAAAATGAAGGTACCAATAAAACCATAAACAACAATAAAAGACGATAAAAAACAACAGACGCACGGCAGAAAAGTAAACTAAAAATAGTTGATAAAACTAAAACAGGAATGACTCAAAAGAACATGTACATTGCTTTGACAATTGGTACTCACTACTAGATGTCACAAAGACATTTCCTTATGGTGAGATCTAAACGGCAACTGCCATGAGTCCTGGAGTAGGAGAACCTTGTGAGTATGCAAATGAAGAGAGCTACAAATCAATACAGCCATAAAATCAACATACATTTATTATTGAAGGAGCTGAGCCATCTAAATGTAAAATTTGATATCTAACAAACAAATTCGGGGAGCCCAATATGTTACCATTCTAAGATATAGAGGATGCTAAAAAATGTCGAACTGGCACAGAATCGTCGGAGCAGTGTTTAAAAACATATGTGTAAAAGCTGTACGGGGTAAACAAGGGGGTCTTGTATAAAACCAAGTAATAGTGAGACTCAGTCAAGTGATGTTAAGACAGAGAAGCTCTCTTCCCGAAGAGTCAGGAGAGTACTGTGAAGGTGGGGGCTATATTAACTGAAACGGAATGAACTCAAAAGTATTAACACGTCCTTCTAGCTGACTATACAATGCCATGACAAAATATTGACATCAATAAATAATTTAAAAGGCTTAAATATCAACTATATTTAGTGGTAAAATAGAAGTGTTAAAACTTGGGCAAATGACTTGCACTACTAAAATGAATAAACGGCTCGATTATATTTCCATGGAGAAAGCCAAGGGGAAAAAACAAGCATACACTCAATGAGATCGTAACGCTGCTCACAATTGCGATTTAGTTGTAAAGTGGGGCTGTTATAAAACCAAGTAATTTGGAGACACAGTCAAATAGTGACAGTAAAATAAAGACATTAAAAAACATTAAAAAACAGGGTCTCTTTCCGAAGAGGCAGGAGGGTGCTGTAAGGGCTACAACTACACTTACTGAAACGGAATGAACTCTAGGTGTTCTTCTAGCAGGATTCACAATGCCGTGGCACCAGCACAAAAAAATACTGACATCTAAAGAAAAAACAATTTATAAGAAATATATAGAAATGTTAAACTCGAGGAAATAACTTGCGCTGCTAAAGCGAGTAATCGGCTCGAGTATATTTCCAGGGAGGAAGCCAAGCATAAAAAAGGCAATGAGATTATAGCGCTGCTCACAATTGCAATTGTATTGTAAAATGCTTACTTCTCCAAACCGGGCCATATGCCGAAGAGTATGTTTATAAGAACATAAGAACATAAGATATGCCATACTGGGTCAGACCAAGGTCCATCAAGCCCAGTATTCTGTTTCCAACAGTGGCCAATCTAGGTCATATGTACCTAGCAGTTTCCCCAAGGGACACAGGTTCCAAAATGCTTGTATTGGTTCAAGCATTGATATCCTGGGTCCCTTCTTAATAATGGTTTATGGACCTTTCCTCCAGGAACTTGTCCAAACCTTTTTTAAACCCAGCTAAACTAACAGCCTTTACTACATCCTCCGGTAACAAATTCCAGAGTTTGATTACACGTTGAGTGAAAAAATATTTTCTTTTATTAGTCTTAAATAGTTTACCTTGTAGCTTCATTGCATGTCCCCTAGTCTTTCTATATTCTGATAAGGTAAACAATCGATCTACGTTTACCCGTTCCACTCCGTTCATTAATTTATAGACTTCTATCATATCTCCCCTCAGCCGTCTCTTTTCCAGGTTAAAGAGCCCTAACATTTTTAGCCTTTCTTCATAGGAGTATACTTCCATCCCCTTTACCATTTTGGTGGCTCTTCTCTGAACCTTTTCTAAAATCGCTATATCCTTTTTAAGATACGGCGACCAGAATTGCACACAATATTCAAGGTGTGGTCTCACCATGGAACGATATAGAGGCATTATAATATCTTTTGTTTTATTTTCCATTCCTTTCCTTATCATACCTAGCATTCTATTTGCTCTCTTGGCCGCTGCTGCACACTGGGCTGAGGGTTTTAACATGGTATCCACAATGACGCCTAAATCTTTTTCCTGGGTGGTAGTTCCTAATGTGGAACCTTGCATCGTGTAACCATAGTTTGGGTTGTTCTTCCCTAGGTGCATAACCTTGCACTTGTCCACATTAAATTTCATCTGCCATTTTGATGCCCAGTCTTCCAATTTATCAAGATCCTCTTGAAATTTTCCACAATCCTCTTGGGTTTTAACAACTTTAAATAGTTTTGTATCATCTGCAAATTTGATAACCTCACTCCACTTTCCAGGTCATTTATGAATATGTCAAAAAGCAGCGGACCCAGCACAGATCCCTGGGGTACACCACTATTCACCTTTCTCCATTGGGAAAATTGGCCATTTAGCTCTACCCTCTGCTTTCTATCTTTTAACCAGTTCCTGATCCACAATAGTATACTGCCTCCTATCCCATGACTCTTTAGTTTTGCCAAAAGTCTCTCATGAGGGACCTTGTCAAAGGCTTTCTGAAAGTCCAGATACACAATATCAACCGACTCACCTTTGTCCACCTGATTATTCGCTCCTTCAAAAAAACATAACAGATTAGTAAGACAAGATCTTCCTTGTCTAAAGCCATGTTGGCTGTCTCCCATTAGGTCAATGACTATCTATATGCTGAGTAATTTTATTCTTTATGATGGTTTCTACCATTTTTCCCGGTACTGACGTCAGGCTCACCGGTCCTGTAGTTTCCCGGATCACCCCTGGAACCCTTTTTAAAAATTGGTGTTACATTGGCGATCCTCCAATCTTCAGGTATTAGAGATGATTTTAATGATAGTTCACAGATTACTAATAGCAGGTCTGCAATCTCATATTTCAGTTCTTTCAACACCCTTGGATGTATACCATCCGGCCCAGGTGATTTGCTACTCTTCAGTTTATCTAATAGTTGTAATACATCTTCCCGATGTATCGATATTTCCTTCAATTCTTCCGCACCTTTAAATACCACTTCAGTCATGGGTAACATCCCTACATCTTCCTCAGTAAAGACCGAAGCAAAGAATTCATTCAGTCTCTCCTCTATCGCCTTGTCGCCTCATAGTGCTCCTTTAACCCCTTTATCATCTAATGGACCAACTGACTCTCTCACAGGTTTTTTGCTACGAATATACTTGAAAAGGTCTTTACTTTGCGTTTTTGCTTCCGCAGCAAGCTTCTTCTCAAATTCTCCCTTTGCCTGCCTTATCAATGCCTTGCATTTGACTTGCCAGTGCTTGTGCTGTTTCCAGGTTTTGTCGTTTGGCTCTTTTTTTCCATTTCCTGAAAGATGCTTTTTTGGCAACAACAGCCTCTCTGACCTCACCTTTAAACCATGCTGGCAGTTTTTTGTACTTCCTTCCACTTTTCTTAAAGCATGGAATACAGCTGGTCTGGGCTTCCAAGATAGTATTTTTCAACAACAGCCAAGCCTGATGTACGTCTTTAACCCTTGCAACTGATCCTTTTAGTTTTTTCTTAACTGTTTTCCTCATTTTATCATAGTCTCCCTTTCGAAAGTTAAAAGGTAGTACTGTGGATTTCCTTACTATCCCTCCTCCACTAATTAAATCAAAGGCAATCATGCTATGATCACTATTGCCAAGTGGCCCCAACAACCTTATCTCTTGCACTAGATCTGGTGTTCCAATGAGGACTAGGTCTAATATGGCTTCCCCTCTGGTTGGTTCATGAACCAGCTGCTCCAAGAAGCAGTCATTTATTTCATCTAGGAACTTTATCTCCCTAGCATGTCCTGACTTGACACTGACCCAGTCGATATCGGGGTAGTTGAAATCACCCATTATTATTACTGCGCTGTAACGTTTGTTAGCTTCCTTGATTTCTTTGAACATTTCATCGTCCATTTGGTCATTCTGGCCAGGCGGTCGATAGTACACCCCCACTGCCATCGCCTTCCCCCTTTTAAATGGAATTTCAATCCATATAGATTCTACAGCAGATTTTGTTTCCTGCAAAACTTTAATCCTTTCTGACTCAATGCCCTCTCTAACATAGAGAGCAACCCCTCCACCAATTTGATCAGCTCTATCATTACGATATAGTTTGTACCCAGGTATCACAGTGTCCCACTGGTTGTCCTCCTTCCACCATGTCTCTGATATTCCAATCAAACTACCAACTTTAAAAAAACTCAAAAGGATTGTGGCGCTGTTTTTTTAAAGAAATTATTAAGAAATGCTGATATTACCATCTCAGTGCGCTTCAGAGAACATTTACTCCGATACAAAGTGCAAAAGGCAGGTTCATGATGAAACCAAAGTTATGTAGACGCTGAGGAGCACGCCAAAAAACCAAGGGGTGTGGTTAAGGTCAGTATCAAATTACAAAGAAGTGAAGGAGACTAAGCAGTAGTATGTGTGAAGTTAATAAAACAGTAAAAGCTAGACGATGTCTTCACCGGCTACAAAAAGTCTTCTGTTTCTTAAATATATCTAGTAAGGGACAATAAAGAAAAACACATAAAGACCGTGCTTTGTTACAAAAAACATGCTTTTAAAAAAGGGGAATTACAGGTGATTTACTCTTGGAAAATCAATATGGTAAAACAGAATATTGTATCACTACATTAGCAAATGAGAGAAGGGGTCTTTTAATTAAATGTGCAAACAAATATTATGTTGGCATAGATGTTATTTATAAAAACACTGATAAATCTATTTCCTGGTTCAGTCCATTGGGTTCTAAGCTATTTAGCTCATATATGTACCGTTGTTCTAGTTTCAACAATAATTTATTAACATCCCCCCCTCTCCAATTCGGTACTACTGTCTTCAAGACTAAATATTTCAAATCACTAATAGTGTGGTTCTTCTCTTGCCAGTGAGTTACAAGTGGCTTATCTGGGATTCCTCTCTGGATGCAACTCCTATGCTCTATTATCCTAGTGCGTACCTGTCTTTTGGTCTTACCTACATAAATTAATTTACAAGGGCATATTATTAAATAGATCACTTTATCTGTTTTGCAGTTAGAAAAGCTATGTATATAAACTTTACATTGTGATGCCGGATGAACAAAAACCTCCTTAACTTGAATTGTATGAGAACATACCGAACAATTACCGCACTTAAAATGGCTCTTTGTTTTTGGAACTGGTCGGTGGTATGTAAGGGCGGATGACACCAAAATGTTAGACAAATTCGGATTACGTTTATGAGCTATCATGACCTTCTTGGCCGCAAACGACAGTAAAATGAAGGCCGCGGGGCCCACGTGCCCACTGGCCGTGCGTAACCGGGGGGGCAGCGTGGTGCGGGTCCCCGGCGGCGGGGAGGGCACGTGCCAGTGTGGCAGGGAAATTTTGATTTAAAATCATTGGCTCCTGCGGGCGCTTGTGGGCGCGGGAGCCAATGAGGTGGAAGGGACGCGCGCGAGGGCATTAGGGAGCGGGGCGGTCAGACGCCAGTCCTCCAGAGCTTAGGTGAAGGATGGGCGTCCGGCTGCAGCTCTCTTCCCCTTTTCGTCCCCGGCAAGGGCCAGAGAAGCAGCGTGGGGAGAGCAGACGGCCTGAATCAGTGCGGGCAGGCAGGCGGAGTCCAGCAGGGTCTGCCGGCGCTTGGGCCGTCATCAGTGCGGTGCGGTGGAGTCCAACATCCTGATCTTCAGCTGTTTTTTTCCAGGTGCTGCGTTTCAGGAAACGGGTTCACACATCTCTAACATCCAAAAAAAAAAAACCCATAAAGGAAACCAAAATAAAAGAGCTTTGGAGGCACAGAGGCAGCGGTTTTGCTAGGGGGGATGCCGGCACAGGGGGGCAGGGGAGCAGGGGGCCGGGGAGCACGGGGTGGTTGGCGGCCCTCGGGCCGGGCTGCTGGGGGATCGGGGGGGTAGGCTAGAGGAAAGATAGGGGTGACACGGCAGGAAAGGGGGCCCAGGGACCCAGGCAGGGGTGTTGCCTTGGAGCGGCCTATAGGTTCTGGAAGGCCCCAGAGGGGTAGGACCGGACCTGACCGGGACGTGGCTCGGGGCAGTGGGGGAGCCCGGGGGGCCCTGGAAGGGCCTGCCCAGAGCAGAGGAATACGAGGAGGGTCGCTAGGGGGGGGGGGGGAAGCAGGGGTCGGAGCGGCCCCGCATCTTGTAGGGGACTCCTCGGGGTTTTTGGCGGCGACGCAGTTGCCTTTAGGGTGGCAAGTACCAGTGGGGGGGCAGGATGGGTGGGTTGGAGGGCCCTGGGGTTGGCCTATGGTTCCTGGGGGAGGGAGTCCTGCGAGTTTGGAACATTGGTGGGGAGGGGGACAGGGCTCCTCCAGGGCTGAGTGGTTGGGGTCTTGGAAGCTACCGTGGGCTTTGGCGGGTCCCCCTTCCTTTTTTCCTTTGTCTCCACAGGTGCAGACTGGTGACGTGAGGAGGCCGGAACAGATCGGTGATGCAGCGGTGCAGAGCGAGGGAATGGCTGCGGAAGCGGTACCTAGTGTGCATCCGATGATGCGGCGAGAGGACCGGCAGGAGGTGCTTCCTGAGGCCGGGCTACCACCGGTGTCATCTAGCCTCACAGAGCTGGTGCAACCCAGGAGTTCAGCAGAGGGTGAGTTGCAAGGGGGTCAGGCTGAGCGGAGCGGTGAGATTAGCCGTGTGGGAGGAGCCAGGGGCAAAGCAAAGAAGAAGAGCCGTCACTCGCGTAAGCGACGGCGGAGAGGGGACTCCTCGACATCTTCATCTTCATCGTCTTCGTCGAGCGGTGGGGTTGTAGAACAGCCGGTCGGCGTGGGGGGGGGGCGGGAGTGGTGGGTGGCGGGGGTGCTACGTTGGCCTAGTTTTCGGAACTTTGGGAGGGGGTTCCACGTAAACTTTGGCATAAGATATGGAAGAGGAAGTACATCGATATATTCCGGCTGCTGGAGGGTAGGAAGCGTTCGGGGGACAGCAAACGGAAACGTAAGGAGGACGAGAAGGCGGGCAGGGTCAGGAAGGCTTCTCGAAATGTCATTAACTGGACGAGGGCCTTCTTACAGTTGGCTAGTGTGTGGGGGCAGCATTACCCGGGGCAGTACGGGATGTTATTGGCATATGCTGACTCGATCCTGGAGGCGGCTAAGACTCATGACGGTTGGGCATGGCTCAACTATGATGAGAAGTTCCGAGACAAGATGGAGGAGAATCAGTCGTTGTCCTGGGGGACCCAGGACATCAGTCTCGGGTTGTCTCAGATGTCGGCGAAAGGGGGGGCTAGTGGGGGGGGGCAAAAGGGGGGCTCAGGAGCATTGGAAAGTGCAGGGCGGCCCTTTCGGAGCGGCCCGGCTCCCGGGTCGCAAAAGGGAGTTAGTGGGGGGGGGGTCGGGGATGTCTGTTGTCGCTTTAATAAGTCTTCTTGCCCCTTTCTGGACTGTAAGTTCCGGCAATTTGCTCCGTCTGTGGAGGGGGGCACTCAGCGCTCCGATGCGTCAAAAAAGTGCCCCCCCGCCCCGAAACAATGAGGAAGGAATGGGGTTGGCCCCTACCCTTATTCGTTTAGCAGCACTGAGGCCTTGGTTGCGGCGGTACAGGAGGGTTCGGGCTCGGGATGTGTTGGAGGGGGGTTTCCAGCACAGGTTCCCCATACCGGTGGTCGGGGACGGGAGCCCAGCGAGGGTGCGCAATGCGCCATCAGTAGGGCGTTTTGTTCAGGTTGTTAGGGATAAGTTGGCCACTGAGCTGGCCCTGGGGAGGATAGCGGGGCCTTTTGTGGACCGGCCGTTCCCGAATTTCATGGTTTCCCCTCTGGGCATCGTCCCGAAGAAGGAACCCAGGAAATTCCGTCTCATTCACAACTTATCTTTCCCGGAGGGAGCATCGGTGAACGATCTTATCCCAAAAGAATTGTGTGTGGTGCGGTACGCGTCGTTTGACGAGGAAGTGGGGTTGGTTCGTGAGTGTGGGCACCGGTGTTTGCTGGCGAAGGTGGATATTGAATCCGCTTTTCGCCTGTTGCCGGTTCATCCTGATTCCTTTCATTTATTGTGTTTCGTTTTTGAGGGCCACTATTATTTTGACAAGTGCATGCCGATGGGCTGCTCGGTATCTTGCTGTTACTTTGAGCAGTTCAGTTCTTTCATGCACTGGGCTCTGGGGGTGTACGTCGGCTCCCGGAACGTGGTCCATTATTTGAACGACTTTCTATTCGTCAGTCCAGCGCAGTCCAGGCTCTGTCAGGAGCTGCTGGATGGCTTCGCGAGGTTAGCACAGGGGTGGGGTATTCCTCTGGCGGCAGGCAAGACTGAGGGCCCCTCCACGCGCCTCATGTTTCTGAGAGTGGAATTGGATTCAGTGGGCATGGTAGCGTGCCTGCCATTGGAGAAGGTAGCGAGATTGCGGGTGCTAGTGGCGAATGTGTTGGGGTCGGCGAAAGTGACGTTGAGAGAGATGCAGGCACTGTTGGGCTCACTTAACTTTGCCTGTAGGGTTATCCCTATGGGAAGAGTGTTCCTGCGGCGATTGGCAGCGGCGACCTCGGGAATGCGGTGGCCGCACCATCGCATCCGGGTTTCCCGGAGCCTGAGACCAGATTTGGGGGTTTGGGACCAGTTCTTGAGGGACTTTAATGGGGTTATGGTCCTCCTCGGGAAGGAGGTGTCCACGTTCGAGCTGCAGATTTTTACATATGCTGCGGGCTGTTTCGGGCTCGGCGTCTATTTTGGGGGAGCATGGTGTGCTGAGCCGTGGCCTTTGACCTGGCGAGAGGTGGGTTTGACCGACAGTATAACGTTCCTGGAGCTGTTCCCCATATTGGTTGTTTTGGAGCTGTGGCCGGACAGGCTTCGTAATCGTCAGGTGTTATGGTGGTGTGACAACAAAGCGGTGGTCAGTGTTATTAATCGGTATGCTCCGCGTTGCTTGCGAGTGGTGGCTTTGATGAGGGAGGTGATATTTGCCTGTTTGCGGTTGAACGTGGTGGTGAGGGCTCGTCATGTGCCAGGATATGCTAACCAGGTCACTGATGCTCTTTCTCGTTTCAAGTGGGACCTGTTTCGGCGCTTGGCACCAGAGGCGGACCCCGTGGGACGGCCGGTCCCCGAGCACTTATGGCGGCTTGGCCTCTGGGCATGCTGAGTTTTCTGCGGAGCTCCGTGTCGCCGTCGACCTGGCGCTCCTACTGCAGGGGCTGTGACAGCCTGGTGGACTTCTTGACAGCTCGCGGATGGTGGCAGGGTCCTGTACCTGATCACCTCATCGGCTTATACATCGCGGCAGAAAATGCTGCTGGGACAGCTAGATCAACTGTGCGGTCTCACCTAGCCGGTTTTTCATCCTTCTCTAGGGCAGTGGGGTGGGGAGTGCACAGTTGGGGGTTCCTTTCTCGCCGGCTCTTGCTAGGCTGGGAGCGAGCTACCCCTCCCCAGGTGGACAAGCGGCGCCCAATCACCCCAGATCTGTTGGTGCGGCTGTGCGCTGCTTTGCCGGAGATGGCGGAGTCGGCGTATGAGACCATACTGTTTCAGGCTGTGTTTTGTATGGCCTTCTTTGGGGCTTTCCGGTTGGGGGAATTGGTGGTGCCCAGTGGGGTAGCGGGGGGTGCGGCTCTGCAGCTGCGGCATGTTCGGGTGGCACACGGGGAGCTGAGCATATGGTTGTCTAGATCCAAGACCGATCAGAGGGGCCGGGGTGTTTGGGGCCTGTCGGGGCTTCCTCTATTTGTCCAGTGGTGGCGATGGAGGCTTACTTGCGGGTACGACCTCCGGGTGGTGAACTGCTCTTTGTGCACGCGAATGTTGGGGCTTGACGCGTTTTCAGTTCACGGTAGTGCTGCGGATGGCGGTGCGCCAGGTCGGCTTGGAGACTGGTGACTTTGCGCCGCATTCCTTCAGGATTGGGGCTGCTACTAGAGCCGCAGTGGTGGGTTTGCCGGGGCCAGAGATTCAGCGGATCGGCAGATGGCATTCTAATGCATTTCTGGGGTATGTGCGCTTGTGTTCATGGTTGTTTGTGATCTTGGTTGTTCTGGTGGTAACTGTGTTTTTTCTTTTAGATGGGGGTCGGATGCCATATGGCTGCTGGATGATCGGCCATTCCTTTGTGTACTGGGCCGGACAGCAGGCAGCCTCGCGGCCGCTCGGGGCAAACCTTGGATTGAATGCTGAGGAGGTGACATTATCATGGCTGGGCGAACGCGGTCTCCGATGGCTGCAGCTTTTGCCTTTGCTTCGGCACCATCAGCGCATCAGAGGATCCCCGGAGTTCTTGTTGCTGCACCTTGGTGGCAATGACTTGGGGACTTGGACAGTGAAGCAGCTGATTAGAGCGGCTAAGCTGGATTTGGGGGAGGTGTTGTTAATGTTCAAGGATGTTGTATTGCTCTGGTCCGATTTAATTCCCAGGCCTGATTGCTGGGGCCACCGGCGGTGGTCTCATGGTTTGATTAAGGTTAATCGGCAAATTGGCCTTTGGGTATCCGAGAACGGGGGCTGCCAGATTATGCATTCCTGGGTCGAGGTGGAATGTGCTGGCCTATATCGGCCGGATGGAGTACATCTATCCCCGGTGGGGTAGATTTGCTCCTGAATGATTGGCAGGAGGCCTTGGAGTTTGCGGTGCCGGGCAGGGTGGCTGGTCGCAGCTTTGCTCTTGGGGGGGGGGGGCTCAGGGACAGGTGTCACTGAGCCTGTGGCGGGATCCTGGAGTTGTCCGGGGTCTTGAGGCATGGCAATACGCAGGGTGGGGGTGGGGTACCCCCGACCCGGAGAAGCCCTCGGCTTTTGCTAATAATATGGCGAAGCCGGAAGAGGGGGATGGAATTGCCGGGGAACGGTTCTCGGCGGAGGCGGGAAGGAACTCGCTTTGCTACCCACATGGTTGGTGAGGGTTTTTCCCGCTGCCGGAACCGTAATTAAACAGTTATGGTTGTATTTGTATGTTGTGCTTGGTTAATAAAGCTGCTTGGTTAATAAAGCTGCCACATCCGCCTTACCTGGTTAAACGAAGGCCGTGGGGCCCACGTGCCCGCTGGCCGTGCGCAACCAGGGGGGCGGCATGGCACGGGTCCCCGGCGGTGGGGGAGGACATGTGCCAGTGTGGCAGGGCAATTTTGATTTAAAATCATTGGCTCCCGCGGGCGCTTGTGGGTGCGGGAGCCAATGAGGTGGAACGGACGCGCGCGAGGGCATTAGGGAGCGGGGCGGTCAGACGCCAGTCCCCCAGAGCTTAGGTGAAGGACGGGCGTACCCACCCTCCAGCCCTTGTTCAGATCGGTGCTCTGAAATTGGGGGGTCGCAGCTGGAGGGGGCGGGATCCCAGAGGTGTCCGGGGTCCGTAGGCATGGCAATACGCAGGGCGGGGTGGGTTACCTCTGACCTGGAGAAGCCCTCGGCTTTTGCTAATAATATGGTGAAGCCGGAAGAGGGGGATGGAATTGCCAGGGAACGGTTCTCGGCGGAGGCGGGAAGGAACTCGCTTTGCTACCCACATGGCTGGTGAGGGTTTGTCCCGCTGCCGGAACTGTAATTAAACAGTTATGGTTGTATTTGTATGCTGTGCTTGGTTAATAAAGCTGTGACCAATTAATATGCCAATAAGTGATCCTGTGGTGGTTATTTCAAGGGCAGGGGGGAGGGGGTGGAAGGGCAGGGTTAAGGGGACGGGAGAGCCACGTCCACCTTACCTGGTTATGATGCTAATAAATCCCATTGCTGCTTTAATATATTAGTGATTTCTCTAGTGTGGTTAGTAAAAGTAAGAGAGCATACAATCCTATCCATTATTGGGCGTTCTTTTTTCTGCAGGAGTGACGCACGATCTATAGTACTAGCCCTATAATAGGCTTCTTTGATACAGCGCATTGGATATTCACGTTGTTTGAATCTATGTTGCATATCGGCTGCATGTTTTTCAAAGTCTGTATCCATAGTGCAAAGTCTCTTGACTCTCAGGAACTGACTGATGGGTAAATTGTTCTTCAAGGATGTATTGTGGAAACTGTCATATTGCAAGAGTGTATTTCTGTCTGTAGGTTTACGATATAAATCTGTAAGAAATCCATTATCTCCTTTCCTTATCCTAATATCTAGGTACGCTATCTGTTCTGCACTGAATGTTCCTTCAAACTGTAGATTCGGATCTAATGTATTAAGCCAATTGAAAAAATCAAGCAGTGCAGATTCAGTGCCATCCCATATCATCAAAATGTCATCGATATATCTTTTCCAAAGACGAATATTGGATTTAAATGGATGGAAACTAAGATACTTTTTCTCAAAGTCTGCCACATATAGATTAGCCCAAACTATATGGAAAAAAATCCCCTCAAGGAGCCAAAATTCTCAAAACTCCAAAAGAAACAAGACCCCCAAACAAAACACAAAACAAAACAAAAAGAAATGGCTGGGCAAAAAACACAAAAAAAAATTTTCTTGAAAAAAGGAAAAAACTGAACACCAGCTGGCAGGGGCTCACCCTACAGGATGAAAAAAGGCCTCAGCAACCCTCCAACCGACAACCAGGGAGGGATTGAGTCTGCCACACAACACAGGCAATGTCACTATTAATGGTCAGACTACATAAACATCAATGGCTAAAAAAACCTCCAGTCAAACTGGGGTGAAGCAAACTCCCAGCTGGTGCAGCCAAAACCAATCGTTGAATTCCAACTGTACAACTACCCCAAAATATGAAATTGAAATTGAAATTGAAAACAGACAATGGCTTGGAATGAAGAATAGACAGCAACAACTTATCTGCTGAAAAGAAGATAGTCCAACGCTGACAACACTGAAAATGATGATCCCAGTTACACCAGACGAGGCCAGTCAGACGGAGGAGGCAAGGAACCCCAACATCAGATGTTTCGCCTTCCGGCTTCTTCATGGAGCTCAAATCCACACTCCCCCCGCTGTCAGCGATAATGATGTAAACTCCGTCCAAGAACCCTCAAGCCATAAACTCTTGTGCTGAGATAAGATAGGGGAGCCGATGCAAAAACTATGAAAATGGAAAAAAAAAGAACAACAGTTGAAATTGAAAACGTAGTAAGCCCAGACATTCTTAACCAAACGAAAAACCAAAACCCAATAAACAAAAAACAAAAAACACACAGAAAGCGACCAAAACAGGAAGCAAAACATACCATTAAGCAGGAGCTGATGTGAAAAAACAAACACCAGGAAAAGGCTGCAGATGCGGCGATCAAACTCCAACCGCCAAACTGAAACGCTCCAAAATATATACAACGGAGTGCTCATGACGTCAGAATTTAAACCCCAGCGGCAAAAAAGCCGACAAAGGGGAAAACAGCCAGGTGTGAAAAAACTCAGATTCCCACAAAGCGGCATGAAGGAAATGCTAAAAAAACCGCTGAAAAAACCACCCACCCGCCCATACAGAAAAATTGATCAGAATAAACAATAATCAATAAAGAAAAATCAAAAAAGAAAATGTCAAAACTGGTCAAAAACAGGTCCGCCATTCAATGGATTCATTCAATACCCCAGGGACAACGGTATTGAGAGAAAAAATCCAGCGCTGTTCCAGACGACTCAAAATCTTCTGCAAATCCCCCCCATACGGAGAAGGTATACATTGTGCAATCACTAAGCATTTCAAATCCTCAAAAACATGACCTGAGGACTGAAAGTGATGGACTTTTCCTCCTGTAGGGTGAGCCCCTGCCAGCTGGTGTTCAGTTTTTTCCTTTTTTCAAGAAAATTTTTTTTTAGTGTTTTTTGCCCAGCCATTTCCTTTTGTTTTGTTTTGTGTTTTGTTTGGGGTCTTGTTTCTTTTGGACATATAGATTAGCTACATCCGGGGTCATGGAGGAGCCCATGGCCACACCTTTAATTTGCTTATAGTAGACCCCTTTAAATGCAAAATAATTCTCCATCATTGCTATAGAGGCCAACTGTATCAGAAAAAATGTTGGTGTACGAATTGGTTTAGTTCTCTGAATAAGGGTGTTAGCTAAAACTTCTATAGAAGCTTTCTGGGGTATATTCGTATACAGAGAGTTAACATCCAGAGTGACTAATGGTCTTAAGAAAACATCTAAAAATTTGGATATGGGCTCAAGGAGCGATCCGATCCACCAGGACGCCTGATAGTTTCCGCTATCGGATCGCTCCTTGAGCCCATATCCAAATTTTTAGATGTTTTCTTAAGACCATTTGTCACCAAGATAGATTCCTATGTTCAGGATTCCACCCACGTTATTAACATCTTACAAGATTTTCCAAGATACCATGATGGATTACTGTTAGTCACTCTGGATATTAACTCTTCGGCATATGGCCCAGTTTGGAGAAGTAAGCATTTCACAATCCAATTGCAATTGTGAGCAGCGCTACGATCTCATTGCCTTTTTTATGCTTGGCTTCCTCCCTGGAAATATACTCGAGCCGATTACTCGCTTTAGCAGCGCAAGTTATTTCCTCAAGTTTAACATTTCTATTTTTCCACCAAACATAGTTGATATATAAGTCTTATAAATTGTTTTTTCTTTAGATGTCAGTATTTTTTCGTGCTGGTGCCACGGCATTGCGAATCCTGCTAGAAGAACACCTAGAGTTCATTCCGTTTCAGTAAGTGTAGTTGTAGCCCTTACAGCACCCTCCTGACTCTTTGGAAAGAGACCCTATTTTTTAATATTTTTAATGTCTTTATTTTACTGTCACTATTTGACTGTGTCTCCAAATTACTTGGTTTTATAACAGCCTCACTTTACAACTAAATCGCAATTGTGAGCAGAGCTACGATCTAATTGAGTGTATGCTTGTTTTTTCCCCTTGGCTTTCTCCATGGAAATATAATCGAGCCGTTTACTCGTTTTAGTAGTGCAAGTCATTTGCCCAAGTTTTAACACTTCTATTTTACCACTAAATATAGTTGATATTTAAGCCTTTTAAATTATTTATTGATGTCAATATTTTGTCATGGCATTGTATAGCCAGCTAGAAGGACGTGTTAATTCTTTTGAGTTCATTCCGTTTCAGTTAATATAGCCCCCACCTTCACAGTACTCTCCTGACTTTTCGGGAAGAGAGCTTCTCTGTCTTAACATCACTTGACTGAGTCACAATTACTTGGTTTTATACAAGACCCCCTTGCTTACCCCGTACAGCTTTTACACATATGTTTTTAAACACTGCTCTGATGATTCTGTGCCAGTTCGACATTTTTTAGCATCCTCTATATCTTAGAATGGTAACATATTGGGCTCCCCGAATTTGTTTGTTAGATATCAAATTTTACATTGAGATGGCTCAGCTCCTTCGATAATAAATGTATGTTGATTTTATGGCTGTATTGATTTGTAGCTCTCTTCATTTGCATACTCACATGGTTCTCCTACTGCAGGACTCACAGCAGTTGCCGTTTATATCTCCCCATAAGGAAATTTCTTTGTAACATCTAGTAGTGAGTACCAATTGTCAAAGCAATGTACATGTCCTTTTGAGTGATTCCTGTTTTAGTTTTATCAACTATTTTTAGTTTACTTTTGAGTGATTCCTGTTTTAGTTTTATCAACTATTTTTATTTATTTTATTTATTTATTTAAAAGTATTTCTAAACCGTCTTATCATAAAATCAAGGCGGTATCACAACAATACAATCAAAGTATGTGGGGGAATTTCATGCAGTGAAGGAGGGGTATAATGTGCGTGTGGGGGGAAGATTATGCGGTGGCTGTATTGATTAAAATGTGCGTGGGTGTGAGGGGTATAGATTAGGGTGGGCTATGTACAGTGTGCGCTATGATACAGCATGTTCTATATTACAAGGTACAGTCCAGATAGGGCTTAGTTTACTTTTCTGCCCTGCGTCTGTTGTTTTTTATCGTCTTTTATTGTTGTTTATGGTTTTATTGGTACCTTCATTTTAGATTATACACAAGTTACATCATTTGGTGCATGTATTATTATATATGGTTCCTTTATGGTATACATTTATTTATTTATTTAACTGTTTTAAGTGTTATGATGTAGTTATGGTTTTAATTTTTTAATTTTTTAATTCTTTTTAGTATGATGCCCGTTTAGCTTGAACATAATTCTTTCATTTATTCTTTTTACTGTTTTTGATATGTATTTAATATATGTTTTTATTATATGTCTGTAAGTAGTTCCACCCCCTGAAGAAGGCGTTCCGCCGAAACGCATTGGGGAATATCAATAAAGCTATTGTGTCATCACCACTCTTGCTCCTTGTGTTTCCACCATCTTCCTAATATTCTTTCCCCACTTGTAGGCAATCATAGGGAACTCAGAGTACATGAGACGCAGATGGAGGATATCCCAATGTACTCAATATCCTATCTGCTGGGAAACTGTAGAAAATGGTAACACACAAACCAAATGATATTTGTTAAACAATTCTGCTTTATCTTCATCAGCTTCAACATATTCCTCCCCTGCCCTTGAGTCTGAAAATACCACTTTCGCACTTCCCCCTCTCACTAACATATATAAAAAATGTCTTGTTCCCCCATTTTATTGCATTAGCTATTTCTTCTTCTTTTTCTATCTCTGCTTTGCTGACTACTTTCCTGTAAGTTTTTTCCAAATATTGATGCTTGTCTTCCTCTCTCTGTGATCTCTTGTATTTTATGAAGCCACCCTCTTTTTTGTTATCTTTTTAGCTACTTCTTGGGTCCCTTTCTAATAATGGTTTATGGACCTTTTCCTCCAGGAATTTGTCTAAACCGTTCTTAAACCCAGCTACACTAACAGCTTTTACTACATCTTCCGGTAACAAATTCCAGAGTTTGATTACAGATTGAATGAAAAAATATTTTCTCTTATTAGTCTTAAATAGTTTACCCTGTAGCTTCATTGCATATTCCCTAGTCTTCCTATATTCTGATAATGTAAATAATCGATCTACGTTTACCCGTTCCACTCCATTCATTAATTTATAAACGTCTATCATATCTCCCCTCAGCCGTCTCTTTTCCAGGTTAAAGAGCCCTAACCTTTATAGCCTTTCTTCAGAGGGGTATTCTTCCATCCCCTTTACCATTTTGGTGGCTCTTCTCTGAACCTTCTCTAATAACGCTATATCCTTTTTAAGATATGGTGACCAGAATTGCACACAATATTCAAGGTGCGGTCGCACCATGGAACGATACAGAGGCATTATAATATCCTTTGTTTTATTTTCCATTCCTTTCCTTATGATTCCTAGCATTCTATTTTCTTTCTTGGCTGCCGCTGCACACTGGGCAGAGGGTTTCAACATGTTATCCACAATGAAGCCTAAATCTTTTTTCTGGGTGGTGGTTCCTAATGTGGAACCTTGCATCATGTAACCATAGTTTGGGTTGTTCTTCCCTAGGTGCATAACTTTGCACTTGTCCACATTAAATTTCATTTGCCATTTTGATGCCCAGTCTTCCAATTTATCAAGATCCTCTTGCAAATTTCCACAATCTTCATGGGTTTTAGCAACTTTAAATAGTTTTGTGTCATCTGAAAATTTGATAACCTCACTCATTATTCCCTTTTCCAGGTCATTTATGAATATGTCAAAAAGCAGCGGACCCAGCACAGATCCCTGGGGCACACCACTATTCACCTTTTTCCATTGGGAAAATTGGCCATTTAGCCCTACCCTCTGCTTTCTATATTTTAACCAGTTCCTGATCCACAATAGTACACTGCATCCTATCCCATGACTCTTTAGTTTTGCCAAAAGTCTCTGATGAGGGACTTTGTCAAAGGCTTTCTGAAAGTCCAGATACACTATATCAACCTTTGTCTACCTGTTTATTCACACCTTCAAAAAAACATAACAGATTAGTAAGACAAGATCTTCCTTGTCTAAAGCCATTAAGCCATGACTATTTACATTTTCAATTTCAATCATCATTTTTCTCATCAGGAGGAATCCCTCTCTGATGGCACTCTGCTGATGGCCCCTTCTAAATGGGTCCCTCCGGGGTCCATGGATGCCTTATTGGTAACTTTTCAGGACATTACAATTCTCAATGGCGCACTAATTGCAATTCTGCGTTTGTGATCTATTTGATTCAGTGTCCATGTCTACTTAATTATGTTGGACATACTATCAGAAGTATACAAGTTTGTTTAGGTGAACATGCCTCTCGTCTTCAGACTGAGACCTTGACTGCGCCTTTGGTTGAACACTGTATACAGCAAGCACATTCTTTTGATCACCTGAAATGGCGTGTCCTTGACATTTTTCCGAAAGACCCTAGTGGTGGGGACCGGGTTTCCAAATTGCAAAAATTGGAACAATGGTGGATTTTTAAATTGAACATGGTCTCTGCTACGGGCCTTAATGTTTCTTTGGAATGGCACAGTTTGCTATAGTCATTGTGATGAAGGACCAATGGAAATAGGGGGTTCCCTTGCTCATAGGGTTTTCCCATAATCCATTGGCTGAAGGAAGGAGTCCTTGTTGATTGGCTGGAAAGCATTTTACGTCACACGCCAACTTTTTAAATGCTTGAACGCTCTAGTTTGTGAACATTGCAGCTTTCTCTATGGAATTCATTTCTTTTCACCTGATGCAGGGTCAGAAGTCCATCCCGACCCGAAATGTGCCACGTTGTGTTCATCATGAGTTCTGCGGTTTTTCAAAGCTCAGGAAATTTTTTTACAAGTTAAGTGTTTTGCCTATTACACTGGTTATAAATGATTAAAAGGAGCGATCTTGGTGAGGGGAAGGTTTTTATTCCTCCCTCTTTTAATTATCGCTCCAACAAAAAAGATAATGTTATAGAGTGTTTTGCCCCAAGGTCTTTTTTGTTGATTTTGATTTCACCTTGTGTGGGGGTTCTTAGATCGTTATCTACATTTTCAGCAATTTTGTACTTTATGATGGTTTCTTCCATTTTTCCCAGTACTGACGTCAGGCTTCTCGATCTGTAGTTTCCCGGGTCACCCCTGGAACCCTTTTTAAAAATTGGCGTTACGTTGGCCATCCTCCAATCTTCAGGTATTACAGATGATTTTAATGATAGCTCACAGATTACTAATAGCAGGTCTGCAATCTCATATTTCAGTCCCTTCAACACCCTTGGAAGTATACCATCTGGTCCAGGTGATTTGCTACCCTTCAGTTTATCAAATGGTTGTAATACATCTTCCCGGTGTATCGATATTTCCTTTAATTCTTCCACACCTTTAAATAACACTTCAGTCATGGGTAACATCCCTATATCTTCCTCAGTAAAGACCGAAGCAAAGAATTAATTCAGTCTCTCTGCTAACGCCTTGACATCTCTTAGTGCCCCTTTAACCCTTCTACCATCTAATGGACCAACTGACTCTCTCACAGGTTTTTTGCCATGAATGTACTTGAAAAAATCTTTATTACACATTTTTGCTTCCGCAGCAAGCTTCTTCTCAAATTCTCCCATTGCCTGCCTTATCAATGCCTTGCATTTAACTTGCCAGTGCTTGTACTGTTTCCAGTTTTCGTCATTTGGCTCTTTTTTACATTTCCTGAAAAATGTTTTTTGGTAACAACAGCCTCTCTGACCTCACCTTTGAACCATGCTAGCAGTTTTTTGGACTTCCTTCCACTTTTCTTAAAGCCTGGAATATAGCTGGTCTAGGCTTCCAAGATAGTATTTTTCAACAACACCCAAGCTTGATGTAAGTCTTTAACCTTTGCAACTGTTCCTTTTAAGTTTTTTATTAACTATTTAACTCATTTTATCATAGTCTCCCTTTCAATAGTACACCCCCACTGCCATTGCCTTCCCCTTTTTACATGGAATGTCAATCCATAGAGATTCTACAGCTAATTTTGTTTCCTGCAATGCCCTCTTTAACATAGCGCGCAACCCCTCCACCAATTTGATCAGTTCTATCGTTGCGATATAGTTTGTACCGAGGTATCACAGTGTCCCACTGGTTATCCTTCTTCCACCATGTCTCTGAGATTCCAATCATATCTAACTTTTCATTTAGTGCTATATATTCTAACTATATATTCAAACGGTAATGCAAATACCTCCGCCAACTCGATACCCACTCATCCCAACTAGACCTACGAGTTCATTGTATAATGTTGTTAATTACCCTCATGTTAAATGTAACCCTCCAATTGCGCTAACTAAATGTTGTTAAGTACCCTCATGTTAAATGTTGTTAAATACCCTCATGTTAAATGTAACACTCCAATTGTGATGTGACCACTTTGATTGTAGGATAAGGTGGTATACAAATCTGTCTAAATAAATACATAAAATACATAAAACTCTCCTATCTTAGTTTTTAGACTTCTAGCATTTGCATACAAACATTTTAGAGACTGTATTTTATTCATATTAATCTGGCTATTGGTAGGCATGGCTAATTTGGAATCTTTAAGCTCTCTCTGCTCCATACTCAAGGGCATTTGGGCTACTTTACTCTTTTTTGGAACCTCTCTGCTTTTGGTAGTATCCTTCAAGGATGCATTGTTCCAAACCATGCACTCTTGGGTGACTGTCGGCTGTTCCCTATTATCTAGTTTAAAAGCTGCTCTATCTCCTTTTTAAAAGTTAATGCCAGCAGCCTGGTTCCATCCCGGTTAAGGTGAAGCCCATCCCTTTGGAAGAGCTCCTTCTTTCCCCAGAATGTTCCCCAGTTCCTAACAAATCCAAAATCATTATCCTTGCACCATCGTCACATCCAGACAGTGAGACTCCGGAGCTTTGCCTGCCTTTTGGGTCCTGTGCGTGGAATGGGAAGCATTTCAGAGAACGCTACCCTGGAAGTTCTGGATTTCAACTTCCTACCTAAAACCATAAATTTTGCCTCCAGAAGCTCCCTACCACATTTTCGTTTGTCATTGGTACCGATATGTACCAAGACAGCAGACTCCTCCGCAGCACTATCTAAGACCTTATCTAGGTGGTGCATGAGTCTGCTACCTTCGCACCAGGCAGGCATGTTACCAGGCGATCCTCACATCCACCAGCCACACAGCTATCTACATTCCTATTGATCAAATCACCAACTATAATGGCTGTCCTAACCCTTACCTCATGGTCACATGGCTCTGGAGAAACATCCTCGGTGCAAGAGGGTTTTACATCACCTGGAGGACAGATCCTAGTTACAGGATCACTTCCTGCCACACCAGGGTGATGCTCTTCTGTCACTTGGCCTCTCTCCTCTATGGCAACAGGGATGCTGCCAGACTGGAGGTGGGACTTCAGGACTATATCCATGTTGGTCTCATCTTTGTACCTCTCTGTCTTTGCTATGTCTTCTAAGTCTGCTACTCTAGCCTCTAGAGAACGGACTCGTTCCCTGAGAGGAAAGAGCTCCTTTCACCTAGTGCACACATAAGGCCTCTCACCAACTGGGAGAAAATCATACATGTGACACTCAATGCAAAGACTGGAAAGCCCCCTTCTCGCTGCTGGACTTCTGTCTGCATCTTAGTTTTAAGCTTGTGTTTACTTACTAAGGGTTGCTGTGGATACTTGTACTAATAAAAGTGTACCTAATACGTTTAATATGCCTTCTTCACCTGAAGCTTAATTAATCTCAGGTCCTTAATTTATGGCTGATTTGGATAAAGAGCTGCACCTGAGAGCAGCTCCTTTCCTTTAAGCCTTTTAGCCCCCGCCACCATCAGTAGCTTCCCCTTCCCTGGGGATCGAGCCACCGACAGCGGGAGGGGCCAGCAGTCCAGCGAGGCCCAATCGGGGCAGGGCACAAGGCCTACAAAAAGCTTCGCGCCATCGGGCGCCGACCCTTTAGCCCCCGCCACCATCAGCAGCTCTCCCCTTCCCTGGGGTTCGAGCCACTGACAGCGGGAGGGGCCAGCAGTCCAGCGAGGCCCAATCGGGGCAGGGCACAAGGCCTACAAAAAGCTTCGCGCCATCGGGCGCTGACCCTTTAGCCCCCGCCACCATCAGCAGCTCTCCCCTTCCCTGGGGATCAAGCCACCGACAGCGGGAGGGGCCAGCAGTCCAGCGAGGCCTAATTGGGGCAGGGCACAAGGCCTACAAAAAGCTTCGCGCCATCGGGCGCTGACCCTTTAGCCCCCGCCACCATCAGCAGCTCTCCCCTTCCCTGGGGATCGAGCCACCGACAGCGGGAGGGGCCAGCAGTCCAGCGAGGCCCAATCGGGGCAGGGCACAAGGCCTACAAAAAGCTTCGCGCCATCGGGCGCCGACCCTTTAGCCCCCGCCATCATCAGCAGCTCTCCCCTTCCCTGGGGATCGAGCCACCGACAGCGGGAGGGGCCAGCAGTCCAGCGAGGCCCAATCGGGGCAGGGCACAAGGCCTATAAAAAGCTTCGCGCCATCGGGTGCGCCCGCACCTGGCGGGCCTGCGCCTGAGGGCCTCGCCAGAGGGCCCTTTGGCGTGGCCCTTAGGCGGGGACCGAAAGAAGGGACACCAGGCGACCGCTGCACCCCATCCAGCTCCAGACGGCGCACTCAAACAGCACACCCATCCAGCCACAAACAGCAATGCCGAAGCTGTTCATCTGGGTGCCGGGAAAGACTGGATATGACGACCAGAATATGCAGCAGCAACTAGAGTTCAACACGCCGGCAGAAGTACCCTCACCGACCTCCATCCTTCATCAGCAGCTCTGTGATACCAACGTACAGTCAACCAGCTGGAGCTCCTTTGAAGTAGAACTACCTTCCATCACAAAAGAAACAGACCATCCATCGATCTCAGCAAGTATAACACTCCCTAATGATTTAGCTATAGCAGAGACTTCCAACATACCAAATTATAGCGATATACTGTTGTCAGTAGACCTTACTGTTATCAATAGACCTTACTGTTGTCAGTAGACCTTACGGTACTATTAAGAGCCACACTTACTGTTGTCAGTAATCCATGTAATATTACTAGTAATCTCATATACTGTTCTCAATAACCCTTGATATCAGTAACCCATATAACATAGTCAGTAGCCTCATATACTGTTATACTACTGTCAGTAACCTATATAACACTGTCAGAAGACCATATTGCACTGTTAGAAACACTTTTACTGTTGTCAGTAAACTACTTAACACTATTAGTAGCCTCATATACTGTTGCCAGTAGCTTAATATAATACTACTACTAGAAGTCTCATATATTGTTGTCACTAACCTATATAGCATTGTTAGTAGCCTCATATACTGTTGTACTATCATCAGTAACCCTCCACCTAATACATAATGTCTCCAATAAAATGTACAAACCTCTTCCTCACTCTCCTACTAATAACACTCCTAACACAACACATTTACACATACAAATCCAATCAAAGCCCCTACACCAACATCCCCATTATTCATAACCACTATCAGAACCCATATAGCATCCCCACCACACAAAACTTATTTCAAAACCCGCAACACATAATAACATACTCGCACTCCCACAACCATTTTTCTCATCACGACTCAGGCAGACGCCCCCACAGACTTATCCAAATAAAATGTCAATCACAAAACAATATAAAGGACAACACAGCAAATATAGACACTAAAACCAAGCTCTACCTAATAAATATCAGATCCATACGAAACAAAATACCAATAACACAGGTACACTAAAAAAAATTTTTTTTTAAACTGCCTCTAATGTTTCGATTGATTTTTACGTTTATTGGTGCGCTGAATCCAAATCTGGTAACCAATTTGCTCCATCACGTACAGATTTTTTGCTACATTGGGTTAGCAGTTTGAGGTGAACGTTTCAGATTGAGTGCGATCGAGATAAAAGTTTCTTGGATGAATTCTTTATACTAATTGTTTAGTAGTTATTCAAATAAGAATAAAGAAAATTGTAACAAGGCAGCACATAAGAATAGAGTCATGTCAACAAAACACACTCTGATGGTAGCAAAATTGTCTGCACTTAAAACAGCCACATACATGTGCACAAATATTGAGCATATAAGAGCGAGGTTAGACACAAAGCAAAGCAAAGAAATGTGCAAAAAATGTTGTACAGGTATGTATGTAAGAATAGAAAACGCAAACCGCACCATTGCAATACATGAAGACAAACACCCGATGGTGTGAAAATAAAATTCTAATAAATGAGATCCGACACTGTGGTAATAACTAGCAAATTTTTATTTCAAAGTTTAGTAAAAACACGATATTTGTCAACACAGTTTAGATTTTAAAGTCATTCTTGGGTCAATCAATCTCCTGGTGGGCCCGTTTCTTCTTCCCCCGAATGCTTCTCTTGGTGCGCTGCTTGGCGTATTTTTCATCTGGGGTTTCCCGCAGCAGCAACCAGCAGAAATCAGCCATCATAGTGGTGTTCCATCTTCCTTGGTACCTTCTCTCTGCGTCCTTGATGTCCTGGTGAAACCTTTCACCTTGTTCTTCACTGTACGCCCCCAAGATTTCGGGAAAGTAGGAAGTGCAAGAAAGTGCAAGATTTCGGGAAAGTGGGAGTGCAAGAAATGGACTTTCAGGCTCATGTTACAGCCTTGCTCTTTGAAGGCATTGAGCATCCTGGCAACAATATCCTTATAGTTCTCATCCCGCCTGTTCCCCAAGAATTTGAGAACAACATCCTTGAAGGAATCCCAGGCTTCTTTTTCCTTCTCAGACATCGTTTCAGCGAATGCTCCATCTGAAATGAGTTTCCTTATATCAGGGCCAACAAACACTCCTTCCTTTAGCTTTGCTTCAGAAAGTCGGGGGAACTTTGAGCAAAGGTACCGAAAGCACTCACCATCTTTTGGAAGGGACTTGATGAATTGCTTAATGAGACCCAACTTAATGTGGAGAGGTGGTAATAGAATTTTATCACGAGGTACCAAGCTCTCATGAAGAACATTTTTCTCACCGGGTCTCAAATACTCCCGAATTGGCCAGTCTTTTTTCCCCCAGTGTAGGTCGCGGGCCCGGCTATCCCACAAGCAAAGGAAGCAGGGATATTTGGTGAAACCGGATTGCTGCCCTAATAGCATGGATAGAATTTTAAAGTCTCCACAAATCATCCACTTATGCTCATCATAACGAATCTTCTGAAGAATCAGGGCCAAATTCTCGTATTTTTCTTGGAGAATATCAGAGCGAGCAATAGGAACTGAAGCGAATGTGTTGCCATTATGAAGAAGAACACCTTTTATGCTGTATTTTGACGAATCAATGAACAGCCGCCATTCAGCAGGATCATACTTGAGTTTAAACTTTTCCATCACTCCGTATATATCGTTGCAAAATACCAAATCTTCCTCTTTGCTGAAATACTTCAAAAATTGTGTCTCGCGGTTGCGGTACCAATAAAAAGTTGTTCCTGGTGACAATAGATTTTTCTGTTTAAGCCGAGAACCTAGCAGTTGGGCAGCATCTTTTGGGAGTCCTAAATCCCGGACTAAATCATTCAATTCAGCTTGAGAGAAAAGTTCAGGTTTCGGATCTGGTTCAGTTTCAAACTCGGAAGTACTGGACTCATCGGGAAAAGCCATCTGATGAGTCTCATCATGATCAGAACCGTCCACACAAATATGATCCAAAGATTTTGGTGGTTCAGGCACAGGTACTTCGTTGCTATGAGACATAGGCCTAATTGCTGAGGGAAGGTTGGGGTAACTTATTACGTTCTTATTTTTTAAGTTGTATCCCTTCACAATGCAAGAGCAAAAATAGCAGTCACTGCTGTGGTCTCTTTGTTCACGCCACATCATAGGTATTCCGAAACGAAATGCTTGTTTTTTACCTTTCATCCATAAGCGTAGATCTTCCTCACATGTCTTGCACACTTTGTGAGGAGCCCACGGTTTGTCTTGATCGCCTAACTTCAAACCGAAATAGGCGAAATATACTTTTTTAATAAATGCAGAAATGTTCCTCTGCCGCTTTTTCACGGTATATTCCCCACAAATAAAACAAAAACTGTCCGGAGAGTTGACGCAACCTCTGGCTCTGTGAGCCATCACAAATACACAGCACTGCAAACTACAACTGTAGTGAATTACTTCGGAATAAAGCTGGATTACGACTGAGCAAACAAAAGGTAATAATGAACTTGCAAGAAACTGAAATTTGACAGGAACGTTCATGTCGCAACCACCGTGTTTGAGCAAGCGAACGAGGCGAGGCGAACAGGAAAGAACATGCGCCAGCGCGAGTACTGGATTTAGCCCCCCGCCTCCCAATTGTCCTGTTAATGTATAAAATGAATACAAAACACTCTAAAATATCATGAGGGAGTGTTTCTAGTTAGTTAACCATTACAACCTCTATTTTGGGCCAAGAAAATAAACTGCAGTCGGCTAAAAAGAAATTATGTGAACATTCCTTATATGGGTAAGAAATCTAATTTTGCAAGAAAACGTGACGTGATGGAACATTTTGGCTATTTTTCCTGGATTCAGCACCCCAAAATCTATAGGAATCAGTTGCAAAACTGGAGGCAGTTTTTTGGTAGTGTACCTGTGTAATCAACGATATGATAAAAGATAAAAACCCAGATATTATCTGCATCACTGAGACATGGCTCTCACCCACAGACACCATACTATTAAACCAAATAACCACGCATCAATATGATGTATTCAACTGCCATCGCAATATAAAAAGAGGTGGTGGCGCACTCATACTTACCAAAAATGTCCTACAATACACCTTAACAAGCCTGAATAATATAGATGGAATGGACATCATTAATATACAAAGCAAAACCATGGCACTCTTCCTCATATATAGACCACCCTCAGCTGACCAAAAAAACCTATCCTCCATCCTTGAACTTGCATGCACAGCATCACAAAACAAACCACTAGTAATTCTAGGTGACCTAAACCTCCCCTCACTAAATAAACCCCAATCAGATAACTTCTTGGATGCCATGAACCAAATGGGATATACACAGATAGTTCATACCCCCACACACATAAAAGGTAACATTTTAGATCTCATCTTCCTCCCTTCCTCCCTTAATAACCATCAACAAATCACACCCCCAACTACAACAGAAGTACCATGGTCCGATCACCACCTCATAACACTCCACCTCCCAGCACAAGCAACACCAAATACAACAAGCACATCTCCCCATTTATCACGCTTTGCCCACTTTGACAATGATACATTCCTTAACAAAGTATTACCAGCACTCGACGAAAACCTCCCTGACATCAATTCCGCTATAAATCACTGGAACCTAACAATACAGGAAGCAGCTATCCCCACACGTAATAGGCATAGACAAACGAAAAAGTCAGAAAAATGGCTCACCAAAGAACTAGCAAAACTAAAAAAACAACTAAGAAAACAGGAAAAGAGATGGAGGAAAACTAAAACAGATGAAAATAAATCACAATATATGAACACACTTAACGAATACAAAAACGCAATAAACAAATCGAAAAGGGATTACCACTCTAAAGTAATAAATCTAGCCATCAACCGACCTAGAGAACTATTTTCAATTGTAAAAACACTAACTAAAACAAAGAACTCCGAGCCAAAGCTACCAACAATAAGCATTCAAACCTTAGCATCTCATTTTGCCGAAAAACTAAAATCTAAACCCAATACTCTAACACCAATACTGACTACAAACACCGATATCAATAACAATTGGACAACTTTCCACACTGTGGATCGAAAACAGCTCATTAAAATCATAACAATGATCAATACTACAACCTCCCCACTCAATCCTTGCCCAGTGTCCTGGATTAAACATACAAAGGAAGAACTTGCTGAAAACATCCAATACATGGTGAACCTGTCCCTTTCGCAGGGCATTATGCCTGATGCTCTAAAGCTCACAACGCTTCGCCCAATAATAAAAAACAATAAACTTGACTCAAAAGACCCCAATTCATACAGACCGATAGCTAGCATTCCTTTTATAGCTAAAATTATAGAAAAGTCAATTCAACTACAATTACAAGAGCATATTGATGAACATAAACCCCTTGATTCACACCAATTCGGTTTTCGCCCTTTTCACGGAGTGGAAACCCTCTTGATCACACTGATTGACTACCTCATCAAAGGCACAGATGTCAACAATCAAGGTTTCCTACTACTCTTTATTGACATCTCGGCCGCCTTTGACAACATCAACCACCCCACCTTGATTAACAGACTAGAAAACTTAGGAATAGGTGGAACTGTTCTCAAATGGTTCAAGTCCTACATCACACATAGACTAATACGTGTCCAAATAGATCAAGAAGCATCAGAAACCTTCCCCCAAGGACAAGGTATACCTCAGGGATCAGCCCTTTCTGCCCTTCTATTCAACTTATACCTGCAACCTATCACAAACATATTTAGAAAACACAAGATTAATCACTTTATATATGCTGACGATATCATACTCGTTATCCCCATAACCACAAAAAACCACACTTACGGCAACCTAGCTGAGTGCATGGCTGAAACCACCTCTTGGATGGAAACTAACTACCTCAGCATTAACCTTAAAAAAACGGAAGCAATGTTCGTTACAAGAACACCTGTGACTGAGGACACGTTTCCAACAACAATCTCAATCAACAATACATCTATACCCGTTAAAAAAGAGGTAAAATACTTGGGTGTAATAATAAACCATACCCTCACCATGACACCACACATAAAGCAGACAGTAAGAACCATATTTCTTAAACTCAAAACCATACAACATCTAAGGCCCCTCTTGGATACACATGACTTTAGATCGGTTGTCAATACACTCATCACACCCCATTTTGATTACTGCAACAGTCTCCTGATTGGCCTACCACAAAAAACCACATACCTATTACAAAGAGCCCAGAACATCTGCGCAAAGGTAACTACTAAAGCTCGCCTAACAGACCATGTGACCCCTCTACTCCTAGAACTACACTGGCTCCCTATAAACAGCCGTATCAAATTCAAAATTCTCCTAACAACATTCAAGCTTCTAAATGACTTCGCCCCATCACATCTAACAACATTACTTCAGACACCATCTGAATCGAGAGCTCGCAGACAAAATGCAGTCCACTCACTTGACATACCAAAATCATTTAAGAAGACTAAAAAATCCACAAGTGACAGAGCCTTCTCGTTCACCGCCCCCATGCTCTGGAATGATCTCCCACTAGACCTCCGCTCCATAAAGGACCTTGCCCAATTTCAGAAGGAACTCAAAACATATCTATTCTCTGAACACTTCCAAATCTCCTACCCCCCTAGTTCTGTTCCACAACATCCTCAGACACACCAACTCAGAACCCCCCTAAACCACAGCTAGATAACCTCACACAGCCCCCTCACACACATACAAAATTCTTGGTAAAATGGAAATAAATTCCACCACACTCACATGATGCACGATTATCTTGTAAACCACTGTATAGAATCACTTGTAAATAACCTATGTAAATAGTTTGGACAGTTTTTACACCTGTCGCTACTGTAAAAAGTTAGAAAGTTTCTCTGTTTCAATGTAATGTATACAGTAGTACACATAATTTGTTAATCTATTCCATGTAAAAAGTTAGAAAGTTTCCTGTTCCATGTAAAGTATACAGTAGTATACAGAATTTGTTCCATGTAAACCGCCCTTGATCACTGGAAGGGGCGGTATAGAAGAAATAAGTAAATAAATAAATAAATAAATAAAAGATGTGTAAGTACATATAAAGCTATGATTATCCCAGGGGTGGTATGTTGAGAAGGGAGGGAGGGAGGGAGGGAAATTAGACTTATTAAAAGAGGGCTGCTACACAGTACCTGTCCTGTGCTTCTAAGGTAAGCTGTGACCAACTTCCTGGGTGATTAACAGTCCTTGCTTGGATAGAAGGAGTCTTTCAAAATGGCCTCTTGACCTCACACCTGGCTTTAACACCTATTTAAAAAGTTTCACAGGTCTCTTGCCCCCTAGGTAGAAGGCCTCTTCGTAAAGGTCTCTAGAAACATTTATTTATTGTTCAAGGAATACTGATCCTGTTTTGCCTTTAATGCTAAGTTATATTCTGATTTGATTTAAATTAAAGCTCTTTGCTTCTAGGCTCTGACATGGTATGAAATTTAAACTAGAAGTTCTCTGCTGGGTTTTAAATTTAACCAGAAAGCTCTCTTCTGTGTTTTAAATTTAAACTAAAAGCACTTTGCTGCTACTAGGCCCTGAGTGAGTATTAAATTTAAACTACAAGCTCTCTGCTGTGTTCTAAATTTAACCTGAAAGCTCTCTTTTGTGTTTTAAATTTAAACTTAAACTGTTGCTAGTAGGCCCTGACTGATTTAACAAATACACTGGGTTCACAGATTAATCAGCTTTAATCCAAAGAATTTCCTTCAGAAAAATTCCCAGAAGTATATACTTACTATTGCAGATCTCTCTCTAGAACAAGCAGTCCCCTTTTGTAGTCCTTCAAGACAACAAGGTAATATTTGCACCTGCCTTGTTAGCGTGCTGTGAACGCGCAGTATGACCATGAATCCTACAAGGTTTAAAGTCCAGAAGCAACCCACCCATATAGCAATAATGACAATGCTGGATGGTAGTGTGTATAAGTGAATCAGGCAATTGTCTATGGCGCCTGGGTGCGAAGTGTTCATGTAGCCGTTTCACATGGTGAGCACTGCTAAGACCCTGCCCACACATATACAGGGTGCCCTACTTCTTCTGGTACTGTATTTTCACCCTGTCTTCCACAGAAAGGGTCACAGAAAGGTCTGAATGCATGAGCTTGTTATCCTGATTTACATGCCCCACCCCTTTGTAGTTTGGCCCAGAGTTCTGAGCTGTGCAACAGGATGTGCCTATTCACGTCTTTTTTCTCTCTTCCCTTAACTGACCACTTTGTATGTGCCCTATAGTGGGCTCAGGGGCCATTTATTGCTGTTTGCTCTCTCTGTCTATAGTATGTACCTTCACAGTTTGCAAGCCTAATGGCCACACAGTTGCCATGACTGCATGATTGTGGCCAGCACAGCATTACCTCTCTACCACAGCCACGCCCTTTGCATTTTCTGTGGCTGCTACAACCCACTGCATTATAATCACACAATAACCATGTGTTATCCCAATGCTAATCGCGGTACTTTAGTAAGCATGCTCCTATGTGTCTTTATAAAATACATGCCTGTGTGACCTTTGCATATAGGGGACCTGTTATAAAATTACTCTCCATCATTTCATGATTGTGGTCCTTGTTTTATCTGCAAGCCCATTTTAGTAGTATATGTTAATATTTTTTTTATAAAACATGATCATCTTGGGTTTTCCATGCAATAATTTTGTATTTCAGGACTAGCAAAACAGTTCCTCACTCAGTATTTATTCACTTAAAAATATATATATATTTGAAAAATTATGGTTGTCTTTCTCTTAAACATACTACATACACACAAGCAATACTGTAAATATTATTTTCTATTGCTTATTATAATACCTAACAAATAATCAAAATTGATATCATGTCATAGAAAGACTTGAAGCTTTACCACCATTACAGTTAAAATGTAGTCTTACTTCAATTAATGTCACAAATAAGTCATGCTGTTCTCGGCTTCAGGAGCTGGTGGTCCAATTATGCAGCTTTTGTATATAGCCTGTCTGTAACAAGATGCCCTTCATTGATATACTGTGTGGTTTTAAGTGCAGATTTCTTTGTAGATGCTACATTTTACATTCTAATATATCAATCCACTGCTCTCAAGAATCTACATTTCCGTGACATTAAAAAGTTAATGGAAAATACTTGAATGTGTATTACATTTGTTCACAATGGATCACATTCATAAACAGATGACATGTTGTTGCTAATATACAAATTAAAAAAAAAACAAAAAAACCATGCGACAAAAAAATATCAGGTTATGACCACCAAACTCAAATATTTAGATATTTATCTATGTACATCTAAAATGCAATCAAAGAAAAATATCCATTATAAGCAAATTCCAAACAACTTCAGAAAGCAGTTGTTAACCAATCAGTGTATGTCAGACAGTCTTGTGAGCTCCACAGTTTGTAAGGTCTTCTTTAAACTAAACTCTCAGGGGCATGTCTACTAAGTTGGGCTAATGGTTAACATAGGTTGTTTGTAACTAGGTACCATTGAATAACATGGGACGTAGTGACAAATAGTCTGTGTTAACTGTTATCCCATGTTAGTAAGCATGCCCCTTATCAAATCTGGGCGTTCCATGGATATAGATTGAAAAGAACATCTTGAAGAAAATGTAGTGTTTCTTTTCACAGCACTTCTAGAAATAGTTTATTTTCATTATACATTCTCACTTGTCCTGTAAATCTGCTATTCTGATTTATTCCAGCTACCTCATCTAGGATGAGGGATGAGCTCAGTCATGTAAGATCTTAGGCATTATGCAGGATAAGATTTGGCTATCATTCAAGGGGGTAGTTCCTGGCATATTTTAATGGAAAAAATGCACAGTTTGGCTTTTACTGTAATCAGGGCTGGTGCAAGGATATTGGGTGATTAGATGAACTTTCAACCTTAAGCCCCCTCCCCCAAGATTTTGATAATTAAACGCATGCCAAAGCCACCCCTTCAACAGCAATCCTGTAAAAATGCATAATTAGAAAACATACTTTAAAATATTAAGCTTCCCTTTCTCTTTATGTGGGACTACACTTCCTATAGGTAAAAGTGTGTTGATGGCTCTATGTGACTGTCTGACTGTCAGAATTTATTTTTCGGCTTTGACTGCTGTTGCTCTTTGCTACGTCTCCAAAGCTGCTGCCCCGAGCAACCCCCTGGCATTACCTAATGGGGATGGTCCTGACTGTAACCCATATTAGTGGGTTATTATACCTGGCGGTATGATAAAAATGCTTCAACCGCTTGACATTTCCGTCAATGGAAGATTCAAAACTGTGTTGTGTCACCTATGGGAAAACTGATGTGCCACGGAAAACAGTTTCACGGCTGCCGGACGTATGTACCACGACACTTTTACAGAAGTTACTGGGTGTGTTATGACAGCATGATGGGGGGGGGGGCAGGTGTGAGTGATAAAATAATCAAATCAGGCTTTGTGAAGGCTGAGATCCTAAAGAGCCCTGATAACTGTGAAGATGAAGACAATGAAGACGAAGAAGAAAATAGCAAACATGAACTGGCACCTGAAATTGAAGAACTATTTCACAGTGACACCAAAGATGAGGCCTTAAATGGCTTTCCCAAGAGTGATACAGAACAAATCTGAAGAAACATAGAAACATAGAAATATGACGACAGAAAAAGACCACATGGCCTATCTAGTCTGTCCTTCCATAACAACTACAACAGTCCCCTTTTTTCCTTAAGAGATCCTCTGTGTTTGTCCCATTCTTTTTTGAACTCAGTTACTGTCCTCATCTCTAGCACCTCCATTGGGAGACTATTCCATGGATCCACCACTCTTTCTGTAAAGAAATATTTCCGCATATCACTCCTGAATCTATCCCCTTCACCCTCATCCCATGTCCCCTCGTAGCAGAACTTGCTTTCAATTGAAAGAGGCTCTCCCCCTGTACATTTATGCCAAGGAGGTATTTAAACATCTCAATCGTATCACCTCTATCCTGCCTTTCCTCCAAGGTGTACATATTAAGATCCTTAAGTCTGTCCTCATATGCTTTATAATGAAGACCACTAACCATTTTAGTAGCCACCCTCTGCACCGACTCCATCCTGTTCACATCCTTTTGAAGGTGCGGTCTCCAGAATTGCACACTATACTCCAAATGAGGTTGCACCAAAGACTTATACAGAGGCACTATCACCTCCTTTTTTCTGCTAGCCATTCCTCTCCGTATGCACCCAAGCATCCTTCTAGCTTTTGCCGTTACCTTTTCTACCTGTTTAGCTACTTTAAGATCATCAGACACAACCACGCCTAGGTCCCGCTCTTCTTTAGTGGACAAAAGTACTTCACCCCCTATACTATATTGCTCCCTTGGATTGCTGCAGCCCAAATGCATGACCTTACATTTTTTAACATTAAATCCCAGCTGCCAAATTCTAGACCATTCTTCAAGCTTAGCTAGATCCCTCCTCATGTTATCTTCCCCTTCCTGGGTGTCTACTCTATTGCAGATTTTGGTATCATCCACAAAAAGGCAAACCTTACTCGACAGCCCTTCCACTATATCACTAACAAAGATGTTAAAAAGAATTGGACCAAGGACAGATCCCTGGTGCACACCACTGGTAACATTCTTCTCCTTAGAGTGAGCTCCATTTACCTGTACTCTTTGTCGCCTCCCAGCCAACCAATTTCTAACCCAAGCAGAAACTTTAGGGTCCATCCCTAGGGTGCTCAGTTTGTTTATAAATCACCTGTGAGGAACGGTGTCAAAGGCTTTACTGAAATCTAAATACACCACATCTAGGGCTCTCCCTTGGTTCAACTCCCTGGTCACCCAGTCAAAGAAATCAATCAGATTTGTCTGACAAGACCTGCCTCTGGTGAATCCATGCTGCCTCGGATCCTGTAATCCGCTGGACTCCAGAAACCTCACTATTTTCTCTTTCAGCATTGTTTCCAATAATTTACTCACTACTGAAGTTAAACTAACCAGCCTGTAGTTTTCAACCACATCCTTTCTTCCGCTTTTGTGTAAAGGCATCAAATGAGCCTTTCTCCAGTCCTTTGGCACCACTCCCGACTCCAACGAGGCATTGAAAAGGTCAGTCAGTGGAGCTGCTAGAACATCCCTAAGTTCCCTCGGAGGAATAAAAACAGAATAAATCCGGTTTTAAGAAAATGATGAGGCCGCCGGGCCAGTCCCGTGGCCGATTGTAACTCGGGCCCGGGCCCGGCCTCGGCCCTCGTCACATGACTGGGGTATGAGGGGAAGGGGGGCACGAGGGCTTGGGGCCGGTTGCCATGGGATCGCTTTTCGCGGGCGCGAGAAGCGATCCTATTGGCTGCAGTGATTGAGGTGGGGGTATAGGGTTGCGAGGAGCTGCGTGGCTCGGTCTTTCCTGCGGCTCCTCGCTGACGATCGGGCGTGTTTGCGGGCTCCGGGACGTGGTGCCAGCGGTGGTGAGCTAAGGGTGAGGGGGGGGTGAGGTTCTGGCATCCTTCCCCACCGCGGTGTACAGCCGGCAGCTAACAACAACAACAAAAAAAAACAACACACACCTGTCCCTGCAAGGGGGTGCTTTCAGTGGGGGGGGGTCATTATTGGAGCTGAGGGCCGTGGTCAAGGGGTGGCATGGGGAGGTCGGGGACCAGCAGGCCGGGGCGGGCTGGCGTTCGCACCCGGTCCCGGGGTGTTAGTGGGGGGGCGCGGGGGGCTTGGGCTGCCCGGGGGGGGGGGGAAGGCAGGCTGGGCTCGCAAGACCCGTGGCGGGGGGGGACGGACAGAGGGGGCGTGGACGTCGTCGGGCCCCTGCAGAGGCGGGTACTGTGGCGGCTTCTGGGGAGGTTTTGGGGGGGGGTGGTGCGGGGGGCCCCGGGCGCGGGGCCAGCCCTGCAAGAGTGCCTAGGGCAGTCACCGGAAGTTAGTGGGGTGGGGGCCCGCGGTGACCAGGCGGCGGACTTAGGAGTTCCGCGCCCACAGATGGGTTTGCCGGGGCTCAGTGGGTCCGGCCCGTGGTATCCGGGGGGGCCGGCGCTGCCTTATACGTATGGGAGGGGCATGCCGGTGCCAGGGGGGGGCCTTTCTGCCAATGGGCAATTGGGGGGCATGTTTTATTTATTTATTTATTTAACAAGCACTTATATACCGCAGCTTCCAGAGATCAGATGCAGTTCACAAATAACAACAGTCAACAAAGCAAGGTTTTGGGGATTGGGCTGGGGCGGGTGTAGCCGGGGCAGGCTGTCCGCCGGTTTGGGATGCGCACTGGGCGGCCGGGGGGGGTAGGTACCTCTGGGTGGCAGCACGGGGGGGGGGGGAGCTGCGTGGGGGGCTGGGCAGTATGGGCTGGGTACGGCTACTGTGGGTCCTGTTGTTCCTTTGCAGGTTCCGGTTAGCAGGGCGTCTGCGCCTGTGTCGACGGGCAGCGGCATGGTTGTGTCGGTGCAGAGTGTGGAGGCGGCAGGTCAGGCCATGGTGGTGCCCGCGGATGGCGAACGAGGCATGGAAGGTGAGTTGGGGGGGAGCATGGGGGCTGGGGAAGGCGGGGGTCCGGTTGGCGAGGCGTCGGCAGCAATCGGGCGCAAGGCCAAAGCTAAGCGGAGACATGGGCATCGCTGTCATCGAGCTTCGTCTTCATCCTCTTCGACTAGTGGGAGTTCGTCTGAGGAGGGGGTTGCTGAGCGGGGGTGGGACCCGCCCTGGTGCGTTGCGCGGAGCTTTGGGAGAGTGTGCCACGCAAGTTGCGGAGGCACATCCGGAAGCGGCGGTATATCGATATTTTTCGGCTCTTGGAGGGGCGGAAGCATTCGGGTGAGAGCCGCAAGAAGCGTAAGGAGGACGAGAAGGTGGGCAGGGTGCGCAAGGTTTCCCGGAATACCTTGAATTGGACGCGGACGTTTTTGCGATTGGCGAGTGTCTGCGGGCACTCGGAGCCAGCCCTTTATGGTGAGCTGTTGGCGTATGCGGATGCCATCCTGGCGGCGTCGCAGGCGCATGATGGTTGGGCGTGGCTCAACTATGATGAGGAATTCCGGAATCGGATGGAGGAGAATGCGCAGCTGTCCTGGGGGACGCGCGATATTAATTTATGGCTCACACAGATGTCAGCCAAGAAAGGGGTAGGGGGGGTGGCAGTGGGCACGGTAAGGTCGGCGGGCAGCCGGTGGTAGCCGGTGTGCGGCCCTTTCGTGCGGGCTGCGGTCCCCGGAGCGCCCAGTGGAGGGCCCAGCGGGGACGTTTGTTGGCGATTTAATAAATCTTCCTGCCCGTTCTCGGATTGTAAGTTCCGACACGCCTGCTCTATCTGTGGGGGCGGACACTCGGCTGCGAAGTGTAGTAGAAAAGGGGTGTCCGGACCTACAGGGGGGAGTAAGTGAGGGGCAGCGGTGGGGGTTGGCGCCGACCCCCATTGACGCCGGGGCATTGTGTCCGTGGTTGGAGAGTTATCGGCAGGGTCGGCATGGGCGGGTGGCACGGGAGTTGTGGTTGGGGTTTACGGAGGGCTTTCATATTCCGTATCAGGGCGTGATTTCGGGTCTGGTGGCCCGTAATTCTGACTCGGTGCATCAGTTGGCCGCGGTGGCCCGGGATAAGATTGCGGCGGAGTGTGCGATTGGCCGTGTGGCGGGGCCGTTTGTCCACCCACCCTTTTCCCCCTTTGTCGTCTCGCCGCTGGTGGTGATACCCAAGAAGGAGCCGGGGAAGTATCGCTTGATACACAACCTCTCCTTTCCACCGGGGGATTCGGTGAATGACCATATCCCGCCGGAGTGCTGCTCAGTGCGGTATGCCCCCTTTGATGCGGCGGTGAATTTGTTGCGACAATGTGGGAAAGGGGCTCTGATGGTGAAGGTGGACATAGAATCCGAGTTTCGTTTGTTGCCGGTTCATCCATCGGCTTTTCCCTTGCTCGGCTTTCAGATGGATGATCGTTATTATTTTGACCGGTGCATGCCAATGGGTTGTGCGATATCCTGTGCCTATTTTGAGACCTTTAGTTCCTTACTGCATTGGGTCGTAGCTCGGAGAGCTGGGCGTCGCTCTATTGTGCATTACCTGGATGACTTTTTGTTCGTGGGTCCTGCGCAGTCGGTGACGTGTGCGACCTTGTTGCGGCAGTTCGAGGAGATGGCGGTGGCGTTCGGGATTCCCTTGGCTGTGGAAAAAACGGTGGGCCCGGTAACGCGCCTGTGCTTTTTGGGGATTGAGATTGATTCCGTTGCCTTCGAGATCCGCTTGCCGGCAGACAAGGTGGAGCGCCTGAAAGCGCTGGTTGCGGCAGTGGGGTCGGCGGCGAAGGTCACGTTGCGGGAGTTGCAGTCACTGGTGGGGCACTTGTACTTTGCCTGTAGGGTGATCGCGATGGGGCGGCCGTTTGCACGGCGGTTGGCCTTGGCTACAGTTGGGGTGCGGAGCCCTCATCATCGTATTCGGATCACGGCCGGGATGCGTGAGGATCTGCGGGTGTGGGGGGCGTTTCTTGCAGATTTCAACGGTTGCACCCTGGTGCAATCGGCGGAGCTGTCCAATGGGGATTTGAAGCTCTTCTCGGATGCGGCGGGCAGTTCGGGGTTCGGCTTGTATTGCCAGGGTTCGTGGTGTGCTGAGGCCTGGCCGGTGGCTTGGGCAGAGGCGGGCTTGACGCATAACGTTACCTTCTTGGAGCTCTTTCCGATTGTGGTGGCGTTTTGGGTGTGGCCTGAGAGGTTACGAAATCGGAAAGTGGTTTTCTGGTGTGATAATGCGGCGGTGGTGCAGGTTATCAATCGGCAGTCCCCGAAGTGCCCGCAGGTGACAGCGTTAATGAGAGTTTTGGTCTTGGCTTGCTTGCGCCTCAACGTTACGGCGCGGGCGCGCCATGTTCCGGGGGTGCGAAATTCTATTGCTGATGCTTTGTCTCATTTCCAGTGGGCGCAGTTTCGGTTGCTGGCCCCGGGAGCAGACGTGGAGGTGACACCGGTGCCGGGGAACCTTTGGCAGATATGGACCCTGGACTGATGGGGTTGTTGAGGTCTTCTGTGGCTCCAGGTACGTGGGCCGCCTATCGGCGCGGGTATGGCAGGGTGCGGGCCTTTTTGCAGGCGAGGGGTTGGGGCGGTGGTAGGATTGGCGAGCAGTTGGGGGGTTCCTTCATCGTGTGGGCACGGGAGCAGGGTTGGTCTCGGTCGTCCGTCCGGGCCGCTTTGGCGGGTTTCTCCTTTTTCAGTAAAGCGGCGGGATGGGGGAACCCGAGTGGGTCGTTCTTGATGACGCGGCTGTTGGCAGGCTGGGGGCGGGAGCGGCCCCCGGTGCGGGATTGGCGGCGCCCCATCACCCATGAGCTGCTCTTACGGATCTGGGGGGTTTTGGAGGAGGTGGCGACGACGGAGTATGAGGCGATGTTGTTTCGTGCTTTGTTTGTTACGGCCTTCTTTGGAGCCTTTCGGGTGAGTGAGCTCGTGCCGCGTTCACGGAGGGGGGATGATGGTGGGGGTTTGGCGGTTCATTGTTTGACAGTGGAGCACTCCGCGGTGCAGATTTCCCTGTCACGGTCCAAGACTGACCAGACTGGTAGGGGTCGGCGGGTAGTGCTGCAGGTGACCCCGGGGTTGTTGTCCTGCCCGGTGCGCAATTTGCAGGCGTATGTCCAGGTGCGCCCTTCGCTGGGAGGACAATTTTTTTGTCACGGGGACGGGTGTCCGGTTACCCAGTATCAGTTCACGGCGGTGCTGCGCTTGGCGCTCCGGCGGTTGGGGTGCCCGGAGCGGCAGTTTGCCTCGCCCTCTTTCCGTATCGGTGCTGCGACAAGCGCAGCAGCGGCGGGCTTAGATGGTGGGGTGATTCAACGCATTGGGAGGTGGCGTTCTGGGGCTTATGCGGGCTATGTTTGGCCCGACCAGGTTTGAGGGGTGGCGCCCGTGGGAGGGGGGGCAGTGCCGGGGGGGGAAGGGGGAAGGGGGGGGTCTTTCATGCTTTGTTTTCTGTTGCAGGTGGACTGCTGCGGCTGCTCTCCCGGAATGATGGTGTGGATGTGTCCTCAGCTGGAGAATGGTGGATCGTCGGGCACTCCTTCGTCTATTGGGCGGAGAGGAGAGCTGTGCGATGCCCGCTTGGAGTGCACCTGGGCCTGGCTGTCCGTAACGTGCGATTGCGGTGGCTGGGAGAGCGCGGCATGCGGTGGTGGCACTTCCTTCCTGTGGTGCGGCGGGCAGCGGATCAACGGCGGCGTCCGTTGGGAATCCTGATCCATCTTGGTGGCAATGACTTGTCCGGCTGGACGTGTCGGCAACTCATCAGAGCGGTTCAGCGCGACCTTCGAGTGCTGCAGCAGGAGTGGCCGGAGGTGGCGATCATCTGGTCGGATATTATCCAGCGTCCGGCTTGCCAGTCTCAGCGGCGGTGGTCGCGAGGCCTTGCCAAAGTGATTCGTCAGATCGGGCGCAGGGTCCGGCAAGCGGGTGGCTTGCAGGTTCACCATTCCTGGGTGGATGTTCAGTGTGCAGGACTCTACCGCACGGACGGTGTTCACTTGTCTCCGGTGGGACAGGATCTCCTATTGAATGATTGGCAGGAGATTTTGGAGCAGGTGGTTGGTCGCAGCTTTATTGGGGTGGGTCAGCGCGAGGATAAGTAGTTACCTCGCGCCGGTGGCGGGGTAGCGAGACAGCGCTCGCCGAGGCGGCGGGAGTGCTAACTGCTTTAGGAGCTGTGGGGAGTGAAGGGCTCCCCGGGGGTGGGGGCGAGACATCCCGGTTGGGGGTCTCGGCCCGGTAGGTGGGTGTGAGGGCCGGCCTTTGCTACTAGGATGGCGAGGCTGGCGGTGGGGGGGTGGTGAGGAGGATGTTCCACCTTGCTAATAGTATGGCGGGTGGGGCATCGTCCGGTATGGGGGTGGGGTGAGATACACGTTGGTTGCCCATGTTGGGCGGTTATTACATGTATTACATTGGTAAATAAAGCTGCGACCAAAGTTGTACCATGTTAAAGTGTTTGTGTGCTTATTATGTATGACAAATGGTGTGTGGGGGTTAGCTGATGTTGTAGAGGGCGAGGAGGGCCTCCGGGTTACCTGAGTTACTGCAATATTGTCTCTCACTTTATTTTTTGTACTGGTGACATTTACATGTAAAAACCTCAAATTGTGCCACTGTGATTTATAATCTGGGAAATGCCCACAGGGGTTAAATTTATAATCCAGGAAATACAGTCTATATAGTAGTCCTCAAATTGGATTGATGGGATTGAGGTGGAAAATTTAAATTTTGTTTTGACCTCAGTCCCATCAGTCAGATTTGAAAACCACGGTATATAAGAACAGACATCCATTGCATAACCATTTCACCCTGAGGAATGCCACAACATGATCTCTGAAACGTTGGTTCTGCCTATTAAGATGCAACATTACCCAGAAAACTGCAAAGATACACATAGAATGGTTGCCAAAAATAATTCTCTCCTTTATAAAGTAAACTTTGCCCCTGGAGAAATGGACTTGATGGTATGCAAAGGGCTAAGACATACAGTACAAAATCATTTTTGGCAGTGCAGAGTCTAAAGTCAGTGTTTACACAAAACAAAAGATATGGGTGACAGTATGCCACAAGGTCAATGCCAAAATAGAGATGTTGAGAACCTGAAGAAAAAGTGGAGGGATATAAAATGAAAAGCCGAAGCCTTGGCAAGAAGAAGGACATAACATGCATCCATTCAGGAGTCTGTGTCCCAACCAGAATATTAGGTGGTGGCCATAATAAATTAGGCCACCATCCACATGAATAAACATCTAAATATGTCTCAGCCTATTGAAGGAAGAAGCAAGCACATGTCAAAGATTTATGTTCCTATGTGTTGGTTCTCAGTCCTGCCTTGCTGTGATCTCTGAATTCAGTCCTAGTCTGCCAGGAGGCACTCCTCACTGCAGAGTTTTTTGTTTATGCATAGCAGAATCAGGGTATGTCATTCTAGCTCTTGCCACCATCATATAGCTATTATAGTATATTCTCAATGACAGGGCTAGGACTCCCTGTTTTTCCAGGCCTTCTCTCTATCCCCCATTCCAAGAACTTCTACCCATGCTTTCCAATGAGCCTGCTCCAGGAGGGAGACTTCAGAGTCAATGCAGATTAAAAAGCACCATTTTTAAGCTATATAATATTTATAATCTCTGGGATAATAATGACACTGTGGCAGTCAGCAGTTATTTTTACACTGCTAATGCAGTTAAAAAAAACAACCCAAAGATGTTTAGTGGCGGTATGCAGATATTGGCTGTTGATGAATAGAGAGGTGCTAGTACTATCCAAATAGTAGCAATATTTAGCCACTATTCAGGTAGCTTACCTGGATAGCACTTAGGACAGCATTTTTGCTGTCCTAAGTTAAAAACTTAAGATATGCCATACTGGGTCAGATCAAGGTCCTTCAAGCCCAGTATCCTGTTTCCAACATTGCCAATCCAGGTCACAAGTACCTGTCAGGTTCCCAAAAATGTACACAGATTCCACTTTGCTTATCCTGAGGTAAGCAGTGGATTTTCCTGGTCCTCTTTAATAATATTTTATGGACTTTTCCTCCAGGAACTTGTCCAAACCTTTTTTAAAAAGTCACCAGAACAGCGCATTGAGGACACAGCTATACCACTTAAAAACAAATAAACCTTTATTACATAAAACCTTCAAAGATTCAGACCCAGCTTGGCCAAATTTCGTCTGTCACCCACTTAAGATTCAGTTGCATATACACGGTGGCCCAAAAAAAGTGAGAACATCTCGTAAATTAAAAGCTTAAATAGTTTATTTAACTTTTTTAGCTTTATAATGTCTTTATTTCGATGATTTCCGGTCACCATCTTTTTTTTTTAAATTTGTCAATCATTTACATCTGTCTTTTTGAATTTTTAAATAACTTATATGCTACGAGATGTTCTCACTTTTTTTAGATCACCCTGTATACTCCTGTGGCAGTCAAGACATAGTAACAAATAAAAACCAGTAGCTGAAAGCTCAATAAGTGCTTCTCAGGTATGCCTTTTATTACCCTAAACTTTCTACTTTTTGAAGGAGTAAACAGTCAATCTATTTTATCCAGATAGCTATCTGAATGGAGACACTGAAAACTGCCGCTATCCAGATAACTGCAGTCTCACCCCTGGACTGCACCAGAACTCTTCAGATAGTGTCAAAGCAGTCTAGGGAGATATTCAGTGGCACTATATAGATAGTGCAGTTGAATATCTCTCTCAGGTGACTTATCAGGATAGCAGATGCTGCTAGCTGGATTAGTCCCTTTAAATATTTACTCCTCTGCCTCTATTCATTGAAATTAGTGCTGCAGGTCCCATAATGCATTTGGATATGGTGGTCAAAAATTGTGGATTTGCCCCAAATCTCTCTCTTGGTACTGAGTAATTTGTCTTCTCTGTTCTATTGACCCTCTGCATGTTGTACCCTTATACCCTATCCACGATCCAGGTCACACCTGTTCTTTGTCTGTATCAGTGGTGCTCTACTCCTCTGAAACAAGAGGGCTGGAGACGTTAGGAAGATGGGGCTGCTTATGCAGTTTGTATGGAAGACATAGTTGATGGAGTGCTTAGGCAGAGCCTATGTGGAACATCTTTTACATCTCACTCATTGTGAGGACTGTATAATCTGATTGTTAGTCACTCCATGGGTTGCCCTATAAACACATTTGGAACAGCCTAAAGCCTCTTGGGCAAAGTAGCTTTGTTGTTATGGGATACTGCTCTTTGTTTTTCTCTTTCCTACCTCCTGCTGAAAATAGGAGCATGGCTGATGAGGAGGTTATCTAATGCAGTCAGGCCTTCCACAGATGTTCAAGGAGCTTAGTGGAAGCAACATTGATCTTTCCATGGAGGAGCATAATGTGACAGCAGCAGTAGGAGCAAGAGGAAGGTCATCCAGAAAGAGAGCAGGAAATACAAATTCAGGCCTCCATGCCAGAAGATATTGCTGAAGACCACTACCACCACTGTCTCCCTACATAGAAGAACCAGAGTCTGCAAAATAGTCCTTGGATGTGGCAACGTAAAGCAACATTAAGCAAAAACAAGTTGACTCATTGTGGTGAAAGATCCCAGTAGCAGAATGAAAGGCAGAGAACAGACTTGCTCTATAGGAGACACAATAAGAACAAATGGAGAGGCTGATGTTGGTACTCAAGAGGCTAATCTAAGGATGTTGGTACTTAAGAGGCTAATCTAAGGATGTGTCATGCTGCTGGGAGATATCTAAGAGGTTCATGCCCAACTGTAGTTCCTATACCAGCAAAGTGCAGCAAATCAGGTTGCACTGTTTTTGTGTCCCTGTCAGGTTCTATTTCCTCCCTACTGTGTCAGGGCTTCTACAAGTCCCTGTTCACCAATGCCAAAGTTTTGTCAATGTTGCAATTCTCCATATGATTTCATGACTACTTTGTAGCAGCTCACCATGGAAGACAGGTGGACGAGGAGTCTTCTGTCCTCTGAGGCAAGTCAAACCTCTTTTCAGATGCCTGCATGATGGAATACATGGTGTGGCAGTAGTGTAGAGGCTGGGTCAGATGCTCCATGATGTGGGCATTCTCATAATGTTTATCACAGAAAATTTATGGGGGTGCTCTGATGGTCCTTCCAGACCTTATTCTACTTCTTACTCACTTTCTGCCAGCTCCAGCCAAAAGCCTGTTCTATAATTACTCTAATGGGGGGTATTTTTAATGGGAATCTCGATTAATAGGACAGGAAGGTCTCTAGTGTTAGCTCATTTTCTATAGACACATAGGTACCCATATGTCTTTATAAAATACTAACATATATCTTGAAGAAATTACACCTATATTAATAGTGCAAACATTATGCCTGCTTGCAGAAAATATGTATGTAAATTGTGAGTCCACCCATGCACCGCCCATACTCCTTCCCTGAGCACAATTCATAGTACCCAATCATAACAATGCCCAAATACACTTACTAACTGATGGGTCCAGTACAATGGTCTAGGAACAAACTTGACTCTGTTCTGCCTATGTGATCTATCCCTCTCACATATATTATGACTTAATAGGGGGTGGGGTAGAGTGGCAGGTTCCTGCTGCTCCTTTGGGCTTCCAGCTCAGATAGAACTTGGGCTGGTAAACACCACCACCACCACCACCACAGGCTTTCATTTGCAATTACCTGTGAAATTTCCCCCTGGTTTTATATCCCCTCCAAACTCACCAAGCCAAGTTAGTGCAGCAGACGTTCTTGGCAAAGAACCATGCAACACGGCTCCTCAGGAGCATGGAAATCCAGTCACTAAGCAACACTGTTGCAGAATGACTTGGATTCCATTCCCCAGGGGACTGTGCATACTATTTCAATAGCATATCGAGCCCCAGCCTAGGCAGTAGAAGACATCGCCTAGTTCCTCCATATGGCCATGGCTGCACTTCCACTGAGCCACCAGACCAGCCTGTGATTTATTTAATGATTTATAAGCACACTGGTGATATATTTTGGTAATGAATTGTATTTTTGGATCTAGGATTATCAAACTTGTAAAGGTCCATCTTTACTGCAGCATCTAAAGAAAGTAAATTTCAGTTTTAAAGGTAAATACAGTACCTCGGCTTTATATATAGAACCCTCATTGGCCATAACTGCTTTAGTCTCACAACAGGAACAGCTGCCAAGTCCCTTCCAGTGCCATGCTAAACTCCCTGTGATTGCCATCTCTTCCTTCTCATTGAAACTTCCCCATTCTGTTTTTCAGTTTTATTGCACTCACGATAAGGTTGGCTTGTAGAGTTTTCTTTTATTTGATGTGATGTAATAAAGTTCCTCTTTATTAATGCTATTTTTTTCAAAATTATGTGATTGAATGGAGTTTGGTATCTAGGAAGCTAAAGTCTATATGCATGGAAAAGATTATTAAATGTTTGATCTATAATATAATGCAAAATACAAAATCTAAATTGGTGTAAAGATGGGCGAGGGATACAAAGGCAAAGAGAGCATTAATGGTTTTCAGAAGTCTTTTCTGACTTTGTATAGCTTCATATTTTGTTGGCTACCCACAGAGTAATGATATTCACAGGAGAAAAAACAAAAGACAGAATACAATAAGTCAGTCCATCACAATCATCTATAGACTGCATGAGAAATGTAGAGAAAGCTACTTGTAATACCAAAGCAAATTTTTAAGTAATTCCTTTCTATACATTCTATTACTGTATGTCTCTGCATATGGCAGATCAAAGATTGCATTTGTGGGGAATTCACTGTGTTTAGAAGAATACCTTATTTATTGTGCTTCTTCTAGTGTTTTCCTTTCATCTGTCTCACGTCAAGGGCCTCTCTCTCTCCACAACTTTACCTCTTTTTTTCCTGAAAGGTATTGCAAGCTATGAGCACTATGACTACTACAACTAAACATGGTTTAAAAGTGACTATATTAAAAGAAATATCTGTTGTAGACTGTCTTTTGAGAATGACACTATAGAGTAATGCTGTGTGATTAAAGGTCAGGAAGACCTTGCAAAAAGAAGAGAAGATCTCAAACGATTTCTTTTATTTCTGTATTATTTATCATTCCCTGAAAGAGAATTGTATGCTATATAGATGAGATCTTCTTCTACTCTTCCCCCTCCCTCTGCTTTTTGTTTGTCTGAAACAACATATAGCATTTTCCCAAGCCTTTATTCAAGGATATATTGTATGCTTTATCTCTTTTTCTGTATTGCAGGTTCTTCTCCTCTATTTGTCCTTTATATCTTTTCTCTTGCACTTTAAAAAAAATCATTCAGACTATCTCACAACAAATGGAACTAACCTTTTGTTTCCTACTCCTTATCAAGATTTTCTCTCATCAAACAGATCAATAATTATAAAGGCTTCAATGCTGCAAAATTCAGAGGGGTGCAAAATATTAGGTACTGGAAAAATTTCTATAGGAAAAAATCACACATCTCTTGAACCAATTCAAATATCTTTTATGCAATATGGAAAGCAATGCCACAATACAAATAACTTCAGAGAGCCATTTACTGTATACGGCTCAGGAATTTTTCAGTACTGAGGGCATGTTTGCTCTTATTGGCAGCCTGACCTGAAAGGCCAAGGAGTAATCAGGAGTCACTGAACAGGAGTGATTGGGGATCACTCCTGCTCCTACTAGACACCAGAGACTTTGGTAAGAGCTGGGGATGAGACTGGATGTACCGTGTTTCCCCGAAAGGTAAGACCTATCCTGAAAATAAGACCTAGCACGTTTTCCTGTGATTACCGTAATATAAGCCCTACCCTGAAACTAAGACCTAGTGCAGATCATGGAGGAGGGCTGCCTGTGTGTGTTCTTGAGGTAGGGGAATGCATTTTTAGATAAATAGGCATTGTTCCTTTTGGTCCCCATGCATTCATTTCAACCCTTTGTCCAGGTTCTAGGAAGCATGTTTCTGATAGATCAGTTTCAGCCTAAATTTACTGCACTTTACATTAAGGTATTTTTTAACACCGAGTCGAAGAGAAACGGTCACCTCCTAAAATATTACATTGTTGGATTCTGCACTAGCTGTGAATAAACTGGGGATACGGGAACTCAATCATAATAGACATGAACAGCACAGCATGAAGGAGAGCAAGCAGATAATATTTCTATCTGGGTACGAGAAGATAAAACAATCAAATACCGGTACTTCTATATCTGATGCTTATTTTTGATTGGACCAAGTCTACCGGTATGTCTACAACGTTGGTGCAACTCGAGCTCCTTCTGCCATCCAGCACAAATGTTACGGAAAATATCACTATGCTCTTTCCCTCCTGGCCCCCTCACCTGTTGCAGATGATGCTGAAGACCCAGTCCCACTGTTCACATTTTCTCCCATGATTTTTCTCCTCCCACCCCCCTGCGCGAACACTGTCTCTTTCTCTCCACTTCTTGCCGACGCGTGTCACATTTACTAAGAGCAGAGCCCCGGTGCGATTTCCATGTCCAAATTATCTTTCCAAGGCATGGGGGTTTCTGCAATGCGCTTCGTGGGGGCCTTTCAAATCCATCACGTCCACAGGAGATTGTTACACACGCGCCGAGAGGGGATGTATCCGTCACGAAGAACGCACAGTCTCGCGGCGTGGACCGGGAAGGCAGCCACATTAACGAGGTGGCGTTTAGGGAGACAAAATACTTGCGACGAAGTTAGAGGGCAAGCTGGCGCTTCAGCTTCTCTTTCTCCCTCAGGCCCACCTCCGCTCCGTCCTTATGCTCGGAGAAAAGAAAGAAATGCCGACGCCGATCTGGATTGTTGTATATGAAAAAAAATAATAAGCCCTACCCCGAAAATAAGCCCTAGTGCATCTTTTGGAGCAAAAATAAATATAAGACCCGGTCTTATTTTCGGGGAAACACGGTAGGAGTGTTGATGCTATGGGGGAGTGGGGTAGGGGGATCCAAGGGGAAGATCAGATGCTGTGGGGTGGTGGGAGGCGGCAAAGGGTACATGTAAATGGAGCTCACTCTGAGGAGAAGGAGGTAACCAGTGGCGTGCTACAGGGATCTGTCCTTGGTCTGATTCTTTTTAACATCTTTGTTAGTGATATTGCGGAAGGGCTGTTGGGTTAGGTTTGTATTGTTGCAGATGATACGAAAATCTGCCATAGAGTAGACACCCAGAAAGGAGTAGATAATATGAAGAAGGATCTAGCTAAGCTAGAATGGTCTAGAATCTGGCAGCTGAGATTTAATGCTAAAAAAAAATGTAAGGTCATGCATTTGGGCTGCAAAAATCCAAGGGAGCACTACAGTGTAGGGGATTTATACTTCTGCCCACAAAAGAAGAGCGAAACCTGGATGTGTGAACTTAAAGTAGCTAAGCAGGTAGAAAAGGCAACGGCGAAAGCCAGAAGGATGCTTGGGTGTGTAGTGAGAGGAATGGCTAGCAGAAAAAAGGAGGTGATAGTGTCTTTATATAAGTCTCTGGTATGACTTCTTTTGGAATGTTGTGTACAATTCAGGAGACCACACCTTCAAAAGTATATAAACAGGTTGGAGTTAGTGAAGAGGATGGCTACTGAAATGGTTAGTGGTCTTTGTTATAAAGCATATGAGGACAGACTTAAAAATCTTATTATGTATACTTTAGAGGAAAGGCAGGATAGAGGAGATATGATAGAGATGTTTAAATATCCCTGTGGCATAAATACACAGGAGGAGAGTCTCTTTTGACTGAAAGCAAGCTCTGCTATGAGGGGACATAGGATGAGGGTGAAAGGCGATAGACTCAGGATTAATATGCGGAAATATGTCTTTATGGAAAGCGTGGTAGATGCATGGAATAGTCTCTCAGTAGAGGTGGTTGAGAAGAGGACAGTATCTGAATTCAAAAAAGCATGGGACAAACACAGAGGATCTCTAAAGGTAACAAGGGGATTATTGTAGTTGATATAGAAGAGCAGACTTTGTGATCTTTTTCTGCCATCATGTTTCTATGTGGTCAGGGGTGGGGGGGGGGGGGAATTGGAAACGTCAAGGTTGTCTGGGGCAATTGGATGATGCGGAGGCGGTCGAGGGGGATCATATTTCCTTGGTCATCATGAGTAGACTTAGCCACGACCTTTACACCTATTCTTTCAAACACTATTCATGGCTTGGTGCAATTGTAAAGGCCAATGTGTAAATTTTTTTTATATTGGTGTGGATTCCACTTGCAAAATGGGAAATGCACATAGATATTGTAGGCCTGCCCAAACCACTCTTCATACGTTAACCACACCTCATTGCAATCTAGATGTGGTGTAGTCTTTGATGTGTAAATAGTGGTTTTCTTAAATTGCTATTGGCATGAATAGATGATCTACCTGTGCAAATGCTGCTATTTACAGGTGGGAATGCTTCTAAAAAGCACTATAAGGCCATGTTTACTAAACATTAGTGTAGCCCCCCTCCCCCCCCCCCCCCGAGGAGCAATGGCATCGGACTCCTAAAATAGTACTAAAGATAGTATAGTATAATCAGATGGCCAAGTGGTTGTTCAGAGTCCGATACTCACTCAGATGGCAGTTTATGGTGTATACTAACATTGTCTTATCTTCCTCCACCATGAAGAGAAGCATAAGAGGAAAATAAATCTAATTTGGATAAGCTTCTTTCCAAGTGATGTTACAATTTTAGGAGTGGTGGAGCAGCTGATTTCAGTATGAAATAAATACATTTACTTTCATAGATGAGATTTTTAGTAATACTTATTAAACTCTAGAATAAATAGTTAAATAAGCTTTAAAAATGGAGCACGCCAACAATTTCCACAGCTCGTTAAGACTCAGGAATAAATAAAGTGTTTTTACACTGTTGCACATTTCTCATTACACTTTAACATGAATCACAGTTTCTTCCTCTTGAAACAATTCTCTTTCAATAATTACAGGTAAGTGAGATAATTCCAAACAACCTTTGTTTTTGTTTTGTTTTTCTCACCTCTATTCTCATTACTTTCCCATCGATACATGTATTCTCCCTTTGGTCAGGAACTGTAAATAGTCACCCTTTAATAGGTAAGTTCCCCTCTTACTCTGAGTACTCAGTGTTGATTTTACTTAAATTAGCACAATATGAGCTCATAAATGTTTGTATGTCTCTCAGTGTATGAGTGCGCTGGTACCTCTTACCAGATCTTTCTTGCAATGGGAACCGGTCACTCATCCAGCAGTCCAGCGATGTTACCTCTTCTTCCAGTTGGACTTCGGAAACCTCTGCAGTCCAGTGATGTCCAGCACCCTACTGCCTGCCTAAAAAAACTCAAAAAAGAAAACCTTTTCTAGGGTTGAGGCTGAATCTACAGTCTATTTGGGGGTTTTTTGTTTGTTTTGTTTTTTATTGTGAATTTTATAGGTATACGCATCAAGCATAAAACCATGAAAACACCTTTTAGTAAATGCATAATCAAAAGAAAGAATAATGAAAAAGGAAAGGTTTTCTAGCCCACATTAAGGGAGGACAATCACTTCTAACAAGCAGAAGCAAACAAAAACTTACAGGACAATCCAAACCTAAACCACTAAACAAAGTTTAAAAAATTATATGCCATCACACAAAACCTCTGTAAGACCCTACTTGTTAGTCAAAAGATTTTTCAAATGAAGAGGATCAGTAAACACATACTTAACCTTATTCAAAGTGATTAAACATTTTCAGGGAAATCACAAAAATAAAGTCCCCCCTGCAGCCAAAACATGAGATCTAAGCTGCAGGAAGGACTTCCTCTGCACCTGAGTTGACCTTGCCACATTGGAAAAACAGAAACCTTATATCCAAAATACAGGAAATATTTTTTCAAGAAATAAGCTCTTAAGATTTTAACCTTATCAGCCACGGCAGATAAGGACACGATTAACGCTGGCCGAGCTGAGATCTCCTCATTAGAAGATTCCAAAAAAGCAGTAAAATCCAAAACAGATTGTGTCTCAACGTGGGCAATGTCATCATCACGTGTCACTAATCGAGTAGACAGATAATAAAGATCAGAAACCCCAATAGACTAAAAATCAGAAATTAATAAAAACTCTTTGCAATATTTCCTAAATAATATTAATGGAGACAGCAATTGCATCTTTGGAAAATTAAGTAACCTTAAATTCTTTGCCCGATGAGCGTTTTCTAGGGCTTCAATTTGTTTAAGCAACACATGACTATTTTTCACTGCCACATGACTCCCCTCTTGCAATAAACCCAAACGTTTATCCACATCATCCAATCGCTGGGAGCAAGCAGCAATCCTAGTATCCACCTCACGGGACTTAGTAACCTGTTGAGAAAACTTCACAGTTTGATCAATAAAACCAGATAACAAAGCATTGGCCTAAGAAACCACTTTCCAAATTTCAAATAAGGAAACATCAGCAGAAGAGGCCTAAGGTAATAAACCTAAGGCCTCAGGCTTACCCAACTGAATAGGAGTTAACAATATAGAACCAACCCTGAGGCTGTGGGGGGGCCCTCAACAGCAGCATTCACCGATGCAGTTACTGGGCCCACCAAGGGGATTACCTCATCCCCACCCACGCCACAGTTCAAAGGAGCAGGATTCAGAGGTGGTGTCCTATCGATGGAGCTCAGGGAGACACCGGATAAAGACGCGTTAACAGAGGTAGATGTATCCAGCTGCAGAAATTCTGACCCAAGCTTCAGGTCTTCCAACACTCGCACATGCTGGTCCATTGGGCCGACAAAACCCTTCGGTGTCAAAACTGCTGTCACAGAGTCTTTCTCCATCGCCTTACACTTCCTCTTACCATGCCCTCTAAGCATCCCCGGCAGCAAAAATCAGGAGGGACAAATGCCCCCCAGGCCCCAAAACGGTACCGAAGGGGCACCAAAGGGGCGTTCTTCTTTGGACACTCGCCCCTTCAGGCATGCGACCACGGGCCATGTCCACGGCCGCAGAACAGCTGTAGGAGTTTAAATGCCAAATAAACAGCTCCCCTTGATGATGCTGGAAAAGGGGGAGGATCCCAGAGCTTGCACTGACTGGCAGAATGAACTACTCCAACAGACAGCCCCCACTTGCACAGCAACATCCTCGCCTATTTGTTTTTATTAAAGTTCAGACTGAGACTTATTTAGTCACTGTCCCTAAACTAACAAAAAACCAAAAGATAGTTGGGAATCCCTAATTAACATCTATAGTCACTCGAACACACTCAACCAGAGAGTCATATCCCTTTTTCTTCAATATTTCAGAAAAATCCTTTTCCAAGAATCTGTATTTTAATACTCTTAAGAAGTCACAATAGAAAATAAATTTGCTCCAAAAATCTGAACTTCAAATCACCCAGTTCAGCATTGAGTCTCAGCTCCCAGCAGCTCATCAAACTGTCACAGATATCCACATTCTTTGCATCCTGTGCACAGCTCAGCAGTGCCCTTCAGACTCAGGAGTTAAACTCCTCTTTCAGGAATTTTTGTTTAAAATTCCATTTAAATACTTCCAGTATATAGCTGGTTCTGGGTTTTTCTTCCCTAGCTCTTTAACAGAGGTTACAACAGTTTTCCCTTAAGTTCAAGGCTGTCAGCTTTATGTGCCAGCAACCACAAGTTGGTTTTATATCTAGTTTTAAAACCAGTTTCTTTATTCAACTATTTACCAAGATAATAATTGAAATTTTAGATGAGCTTCAACTCAGATCCTCTCTTTTTTTAGACTCTTATTTCCAGATTCCTGTCAAACAGGAAAATCTGATCAATAAAACTCTCAGAGTTCTGAAGAAGATATTTCAGAGACAAGTCCCTGTCCAAAGCAACATCAGCTCTGCCGAATAAAAGCCTGTACTTCTCTCCAGTGCTCAATAGGACTCCCGAGGAAGTGTCAACCACCTTCTTTTCTCTCCAATTTTCACTTAGACAGCGTAAGTCAAATATCTCTTACTCTTTCTCTCTATAAATATCAACTTTTAAACTTAAAACTCCACTTCTCACACTCTTCATACACAAACTGTCTTCATTCTTTATCAGCTCCTGCTGCCAGTTTATCTGCTTAGCAACCAAAGTTCTCTGGGCAGTAGCAGAAGTCCTCTTCCACTGCTAAACCTCAAAACAGACCCAGGGCCATCTATGGAGCAGCCAAATCCAACAAACTGTACCAAAATAAGCACATTTTTCACCTAATTAGTGTTTTTTAGTAAATTTCTGTGATATTTCTTTAAGAACTTAAGCAGTCAGCTAAAAGGACACAAAACTGCATCACAGTAATGTATTTTCACAACCTGGATGCTAAAGACAGCCCCTGCCACCCTGTAGAGCCCCAGCCAGGTAAAATTTAATTTAATTTCTTCCATCTGGTTACATTAGCATATGTTATTGCAACCACGCCCATAGGAATAACATGGGTGCTGCAGTAGATCGTGCACGTTAGTGTTTAATAGATATATAGGCTCATTCTGTGGCATGAATAGCGGGGCCAACGGCTTGGACGGGAACTTATTCCACCTCTGAGGTGGAATAAATTCCCTGATGCGGAAGGAACAGCAGGCCTGGGGCTGGAAAGGGGAGGCAGAGGGCAGAGGCCATTCTCTGCAGCCCAACCCTGGCCTTGGGAGACCAGATTGGGGGTCAGGGAAAGCACTTTGGGAGCCGGCAGCAGGGGATTGTGGTTTTTCAATGGAGCCACGGTGTCATGACAAACGGATGCCATGGTGCCGCGGCTCCATTGAAAAGTCCTGACTGAGCTAGTCAGGCAAGGCCTGTAAATGCAGGCCAGATGGAATAGGGGTCCTGGCCTGCACGTACAGGCCTGTTCACGATTCTCATCCCGCGGGGCTAGATGTGCCCCGTGGGAGCAGAATCACAACTCCCTCTGTGCGTTCGGTTCCGACCAGGCACACAAAGGGCCTGGACGTCCGGGATGGAATTGGGCTCATAGTGTATATGGATTTTCAGAAGACATTTGACAAAGTCCCTCATGAGATACTCCTAAATAACATTAAAAGTAATGGCAAAGAAAGCAGTGGCTAATTGTGGATTTGGTAGCTGGTTAAAAGACTGTTAGTTTTCCATTTAGTCTGTGCTGTTTAGCATATTCATAAATAATATGCAAAAAGAGAAATCAGTCAGGTCATCAAATTTGCAGATGACACCAATTTTTCCAAGTACAGTCAAACCTCGGTTTTCATTATTAATCCGTTCTAAGAAGTCTGACTAAAACCGAAACGTACGAAAACCGAAGCAATATTTCCCATAGGAAATAATGTAAATTCAATTAATCCGTTCCAGACACCCAGCTCCTGTCACTTCTCTCACCTGCCCGATCGTCCACAGGACAGCAAACACACAGATATTGTACTGTACGGCACTGTAATCTGATCGCTGACTCCGTCTCAACAGCAATTTGCAAGCGTACCCTGCAAGAGAAAGAACTGCCTCCGACATTCATTCAACATCTCCTGCTTACATTGACAGCTACCCTGCTACCTCCGAGCCTGAGGGGGCGCTCCAGAGAAACAGGCAGGCAGTGGAGAGATCGGGGCCTTCCTCTCTGTGCAATCCTTGGCTCTTGACAGCTACCCTGCTACCTCCGAGCCTGAGGGGGCGCTCCAGAGAACAGGCAGGCGGTGGAGAGATCGGGGCCTTCCTCTCTGTGCAATCCTTGGCTCTTGACTCTGACTCTTGCTCAGCTGACTTTCGCTTCAACACGCGATCGGTGAGTCCGGGGGGTAGTGCTGCCGGGACTGGGCGGGCAGTGTATACAGACCAGCGCGAGGTTGACACTTCTTCAGGAGTTGGGAGTTGTACAGTTTTCAGATCTGGCAGCACAACGAAAACCGAGGCGATATCCGATAACCGAGACAACATCTCAGTCAGAAAAGACGTCGAAAACCGAAACGTACGAAAACCGGGGCCAACGAAAACCGAGGTTTGACTGTAGTTAAAACAGAAGCTTGTGAGGAATTGTAGAAGGATCATGTGAGACCAGGAGATTAAATGGCAAAATAAATGTAATATGGACTACTGCAGACTGATTCAAATAGGGAAGAATAATCCTACCTACTGGTAAACATTTTCGAGTCTTGAGCTAGGTATTGCCACCCAAGAAAAAAATTTGGAGTCACTGTGGAAAATATGTTGACATTTTGAATCCAGTGTGCTGTGACTGTCATGAAAATGAATATAAAGTTAAGGTATTATTTATGAAGCAATGGGGAATAAGAATGACAGTATCATTATGCTTTTGTATAGGCCCATTGTGCAACTACACCAAAGGTTCAAAGAAGGGCAAGAAAAAATGCTAAAGGGGATAGGAGGTATGGCTCTTCAAACAGAACACTTCATGAAACCAACAACTAGCAGGCTAAAAATTAATTGTGGAAAGTATTTTTTTACGCAGTACCCAACTGAGCTATGGAAATTGTTGCCAGAGGACATGGTCAAGGTAACTAGCATAACAGGGTTCAAAAGAGGTTCAATAAATTCCTGGAGGCAAAGTTCCTAAAAATTATTAGTCAGGTAGCCTTGGGAGAGTCATTGCTTATCCATCAGAATAAACTGTGAGCATTTTTGATCTACTCTTTGGTATGTATTGGGTGCTTATGACGTGGATTGCCCACTATTTGAGATAGAATGCAGGGCTCAGTGGATCTTGATCTGACCCAGCATGGCTTAGCTTATGCACTTGTGCTTTTAGTTTCAGTTTGGGGATAGAAAGGGACTAGGAAATGTCTCTTATAGCTCAATTGTTGCTCATGTGCATTAACTGCTAATGCCGCAGATAACATGGACCTCCAGAGATATAGTTAACAGCCTTCCGTGCTAGTGGTCATGCCATTAATGCATATTTGCAACCACTGCCCTTTATTAGCATCATAATTACCTTCTTCCAAGCCCCAGGACCAATTATTCTAGATGTTTTACAGCTATTACAGGTTATCCTTTGCAGTTAACCTGATTTAATAAACAGGGGTCTTTGCACATACTTTTATCCACTGAACATTCAGGATTATGCATGTAAATGGCTTTGGAAATTATCATTAAATGCATGAATGCATACAGAAGTAATCTAGTGATTACAGCAGCGGTCTAAGCCCTAAGGAAACCATGTTTCAGATCTCACTGATGCTCCATGTGATTTCGGGCAAGCAACCTTACTCTCCGTTGCCTTGGGAACAAACCTAGATTAGAAGCCCTCTTGGGATGGGGAAATACCTATTTTATCTGAATATAACTTGCCTTGAACTCCTACTGGAAATGTGTAAGCTACATCAATAAAATGTTTGCATTTGAGTTTTAACTGGAAAAAAAACCCTCAACCACTCATTTTTCTTCTTCTTTAGGAATGTTTACAATGTTGCAGATCTTGTATCATCTGCAAGAAAGTGAATGTTTCTTTCTAAACCCTCTGCTTTGCAGTCACAATGATACTAAGCAGAACTGATACCCAAAACTGATCTCTGAAGTACCTTTTTCCCTCAGAGTCAATTCCATTTACCACTGCTCTCTATCACTCCACCAGCTGCTAATCCAGTCCATCAGCTTGGGGGCTGACACCAGATTGATTGGTTTATCTGTGAGTCTCCTATGCAGAAGTATATCAAAAGCTTTGTTGCAATACAAATAAGATATGCTCAGTGCAATCCCTTGATCTAATTATCTAATCACCCAAAGACATGGATCAGAATCATTTGACACAATCTGTCTCTAGAAAAAAAAAACAAAAAACATGCTGCTTCAGATCCTGCAAGCTGAGGATTGTAGATATTCTACAATATTTTCCTTCAGTAGTGTCACTATTAATTTCTTTACCACTAAGGTCAGCCTAACCAGCCCGTAGTTTCCAACCTCTATTCTGTTTCCATTTTCAGGGCAATTTTCAACTCCCCCCTCCAACTAGATGCTCATTTTGTAACCACATGCTTACAAGGGCATTTAAAAATTAAACTTTTTACAACCGTTTCCATTTGAAATTTGTGGCTGACCAGTATCATGGATACATTAATATCTGTGGATATTGTCATGTCCCAATCACAACTTTTACACACAGAGCTTGAGAGCAATTTTTATTGATTGATTTTTACCTGGGCAATAGCTTAGTTATCCAAGTAAAAATTTTGAAATTTATTCTCACTTGATGCAGCTCAGCAGTCATTGTTTTCAAGACCTATGACACAATTCCCATCTTCTAAGATCTCTAGTAAATAGATATTTCTTCTGAGCCACCAGAAACTCTCTGAGTTCCCTTAATGCCATCATCCCCATGACTTTTCACTTGCAACGTTGCTAGTTCTGTACAAGCCTTCTTTCAATCAACATTGGCCATTCATTCACAGAAAAGACTGGAGACAGTTTAGTAAGACAGGAGGTTTTAGAAAATGAAAATAAAAATGATGGCAAATAAAGACCATATAGCCGATCCTGTCTGTCTATCCACACCAACTACTAAGCTCTACAATCCCTTCCTCTCCCTCAGAGATCTCTATGCTCATCTCATGGTTTCTTAAATTCAGATGACGTCCTATAAAATGATGCTGCTCTTTCTGCCCTGCAATTCTTTAAATTCTACAGCAGACAGGTCCTGAGACACCTTCAGCATCAATTTAGCCGCAATGTCTGCCAGTTTATTCCTAGAATTTTATAAAAACCATAAATGTCTAGAGGGCAATTCTGCAAGGGGCACGTCCAGGCCGTCAGGCTGTCCAAAAAAATGGACAAGCCCAAAGCAGACCAGATTCTGCATCTATGGAAGCTGGACATTCTCTCGGCTGCAGAATTGAGCATCGGGTTGACCCTGATTTAGCAGTGTGGGACATCCATTGCCCTGCCTGTACAGCCCACCCTATGCTCCTGTTAGTGTGCCAGTGCCATGGCGTCCCATCACCATGGCACTGGGACACCCAACAGGAGTGCAGTCTGGCCAAAATGGAATGTGGTGCCTTTTTCTCATTGTCAGACCCTTGGTGTGGTCTGCCAGGGCTGGAAACAGGTGGAAGGGTCTCATCTAACTCTGCTCCATGCTGTGGGGAGGGGGAGGAGCTGTCTGGCCCAATCGCTGCCTTTTATGGGACTTACACCTCCCATGTACATTGGCCCACTGTCCTCCCCCTCCTGCCTCTGTCCAGCGCTCCCCGCACAAACCATCTGTATGTGCGGGGAGCGTTGTGCATGGAATCACGTTCAGGGCCTGAATGGCGGTTAGACGTCCATCCTGGATGTCCAACCCCGCTATTTGGCCCATAAAATCTACACCCTAGTGTCTTTATAGAATAATCTACAAATAGTTGCCTACTTACTCTGTCAATCCAGTCAACCCGCTAGAAAATTACCCCAGATTAAAAAGGCAACATAGGCATCCATTCTGGGGCTATTCTATAAAGACAACCTAAGTGCTTATGTATATTTATAAAATAGCCTTACAAATGCAAAGGAATTGAGGCTAAAATACACCTGTCTACATTTATACCTGCTCAGGAGCCGGTCTAGGTCTGTGAACGTGAAGTATGCATATAGACTTCTATTTTATAAACTACAGGGTGTGTTTACTCCTAAGTTCCAGGCTTAGTAATGTTAGTAATGTAGAACCTTAGTAAGGTTTGGGCTGCATTACTAGTGCAGAGCACTGTCTAGACGGGGACAGAAGTCTCCCTGAATGTAGTACAGGTCGCCATGCTAAGATTGCTGCAGGGAACAACTACCGCTACCCATTGTGCTGGCAATAGTTGCTCCCCACTAAGTGCTTGCAGAACATGTTTTCAAGGCCCATGCTAACAGCACCACAGCGGGAACACCTGCATCCTACCCAGGCACCACCCAGATGAACTGCCTGGGTAGCAGAGATGTTTTAGTGCAGAGCCCTGTGATACTTTTTAGCACATGCCAAAAACACATGCTATCCCCATACTGCCCGAGTAATGCACTTTAGTAAACATGCCCCTATGTATGTAATTTGACTGCACTTGTACTCTGCCAAAAATGTGCCCCTGAACACACTTGTACATGAATCACATAAAAATATAGAAACATAGAAACATGACAGCAGAAAAAGACCACATGGCCTATCTAGTTTGCCCTGCCATATCAACTACAATAGCCCCCTCTTTTCCCTAAGAGATCCTCTGTGTTTGTCCCATGCTTTTTTTAATTCAGATACTGTCCTCATCTCTACCACCTCCACTGGGAGACTATTCCACAGATCCACTACTCTTTCTGTAAAGAAATATTTCCACATATCACTCCTGAATCTATCCCCTTTCACCCTCATCCCATGTTATCTCTCATAGCAGAGCTTGCTTTCAATCAAAAGAGGCTCTCACCTGTGCATTTATGCCATGGAGGTATCTAAATGTCTCAATCATATCACCTCTATCCCGCCTTTCCTCTAAGGTGTACATATTAAGATCCTTCAGTCTGTCCTCATATGCTTTATAATGAAGACCACTAACCATTTTACTAGCCACCCTCTGTACTGACTCCATCCTGTTTATATCCTTTTGAAGGTGCGGTCTCCAGATCTGCACACAATACTCCAAATGAGGTTGCTCCAAAGGCCTATACAGAGGCACTATCACCTCCTTTCTTCTGATGGCCATTCCTCTCCCTTTGTACCCAGGAATTCTTCTGTCTTTTGCCGTCACCTTTTCTACCTGTTTAGCTACTTTAAGAGCAGCCTCAGCCTGCTTATGGACATTTCCTGGGTGTCTGCACCTATGAAAAAATGATAATAGGGGCTATATTGGTTCTTTAGGCTTCCATTCTAGATAGAAACTCTGTCTGTTGTTTAGCTTTAAAAGCCTATTCAGTCATAAGAAGATAGAGTAAGGAATTATGAGGCTGATATTCAAAAATAAGTCAAGCACCTGACCTAAGTGCCTCAATTTTAGTCACTTAAATTTAGATGAAATTTGAACTGAACCGAGGTACCTAGGGCCTGATATAAAAAGGGATTCATATGGCTAGAAGACTGTAACCGTGTTAATCCCCTTGGCCGAGATATTCAGCAACTCTAACATGGTTAGCGCCACTGAATATCCGTGGGTGCTGCTGCTGCCGCATTATGCCCCAGTGCTAACCAGCTAGCATCACGGCTTTCCAGGGGCAGCTCCTGGTGATAACCAGACAGCAGTGATATTGAGCCGCTGCCGGTTTATCACAATGCGGGAAAGGTTAGGTTGCTCGTTAGCTTCTTTACAGTCCAGCTGACCTGCATATTCAATGCCGGTGGCTGGACATGGCCCCAGCATTAAACATCCGGGTCTACAGTTCAACAGCAGCAGCTAGCTGCTAGAACTGAATATCTCCCTCCCCCCTTAAGTTTTAAACTGAAATTGGCACCTGAATTTAGATGCCTATAACTGAGGACTGTTCATCTGTTGTAGACGTTTAGGAAGTCATTATAGAAGCCTCTACTTGTGTAAATAATGGAGCACCTAATAAGTCTCCTGATCTGGCCCTGCCCTTGGCTCTGTGTACATCTTGCACACCTATATTTAGGAACTTAGTAAAAATTAGGCTTTAATTGCTCAGCAGTTCAGTCTTCTTCATAAATTCTGATACCCTTCTTTGAGGATGATTTTTAAGTGTTCTTAACTATTGCACTTGTGATATATGGGCCTATTTTCAAAATGACCAATATTCAAATGTCACAGTGGTCAGCCATGGCACGTAAATATCGGTGGGATATTTAGTGGCATTATCTGGGGGACGGGGAGAGGAGGCAAAAATAAGAACATAAGATATGCCATACTGGGTCAGACCAAGGTCCATCAAGCCCAGAGGATCATTATACAGCAAGAGGATGGCATCAAAGCAAACATACATAATTTAATAAACAGAGTGGGGTAACCTGCTCGGAGTGGCAGGTACAACCTTAGGAAAGACAGAGAGGGAGTAACTGACACAGAGTGACAAGTGCAACTCAACAACTCCAGTCACCTTACTGGGCAGACTGGATGGGCCATGCTGGTCTTTATCTGCTTTCATTTATTATGTGTGGTCTGTTTGTATCTGTGTCCACTGAATTGTCTTTGTAACAATACTCCTATGTCTCCTTTGTGCATCTCCCTCCCCCAGCAGTACACACCATACGCTGCCATTACCTATTAGCTGACATACAGCCTGCAACCAGCCCTCACCTCCCTGACCCTGACCACCATCATCCTCACCTTACCTTGCAGCTGTGTGTCCCCCTTTGCTTCCATTCAGCTTGTGTGTTGTTCTCCTCCCCTCTCTGTGCCCCTGCCATCTCACCGTGAGCATGTGTGTATGTGGTGGTGAGGTGGTGAGTGAGTGGCTTATGATGATTGTCTGTGTTTCTGGAAAGATCTGTACTGACAACAGATTATAAGTGATATCACACAGACACATATATTACCCCAAAATGTGTTTACCAAACATGACACATGGAGTATATACACTATTTGTGCTCTAACTAGACCCCTCTCCCTTGTATGCCAAAGGAATAAAGCAGAGACACATGCCAGTGGCTGCTGTTCTGCATGAGTCTCTGCCCTTGTTCCTTCCAGGTGCTCCACCATGAGATCCTGTGACCAAGTGAACACACCAAAACCCTGTTGCAACTCCTGCCAGATGACCTGAAGATGCAGTAAGATCTCGGGCGGACCCACTATCGGCTCTCATGGAGGAGCACCCACTGCATCGGTACAGAATGGCTGTGCTGTGTCACCAAAACATCCTGGATCAGGAGAAAAATAATCACTTATCTGTGTTCTCAATGCCAGCACCGTACCTTGCCCTGTGCGAGCAATGCAGCCACACAAGGCGCAAAAGGATTAGGGGCACATGTCAGGCTGCCAGCCCCGGCCCCGCCCCCCCCCCATGTTGCCCTGCTGCCGCCATCACCACTTTTTTGTTTTCTCGGAGGCGGCAGCAGCAGTGAGGCAGGCCCACATTTGTAGGCAGGTTGGATCCCTCCTTTCCTTCTCTGATGTAGAAACATAGAAACATGATGACAGAAAAAGACCACAAGGCCTATTTAGTCTGTCCTTCCATAACAACAACTACAACAGTCCACTTTTTACCTTTAGAGATCCTCTGTGTTGGTCCCATGCTTTTTTGAATTCAGTTACTGTCCTCAACTCTACCACCTCCACTGGGAGACTATTCCATGGATCCACTACTCTTTCCGTAAAAAAATATTTCCGCATATCACTCCTGAAACTATCTCCCTTCACCCTCATCCCATGTCCCCTCGTAGCAGAACTTGCTTTCAATTGAAAGAGGCTCTCTCCCAGAACATTTATGCCACGGAGGTATTTAAACAGCTCAATCATATCACCTCTATCCCGCCTTTCCTCTAAGGTGTACATATTAAGATCCTCAAGTCTGTCCTCATATGCTTTATAATGAAGCCCATTAATCATTTTAGTAGCAACCCTCTGCACCGACTCCATCCTGTTCACATCCTTTTGAAGGTGCGGTCTCCAGAATTGCACACCATACTCCAAATGAGGTCACACCAAGGACTTATACAGAGGCATTATCACCTCCTTTTTTCTGCTAGCCATTCCTCTCCGTATGCACCCAAGCATCCTTCTAGCTTTTGCCGTCACCTTTTCTAACTGTTTAGCTACTTTAAGATCATCAGACACAACCACGCCTAGGTCCCGCTCTTCTTTAGTGGACAAAAGTACTTCACCTCCTATACTGTATTGCTCCCTTGGATTGCTGCAGCCCAAATGCATGACCTTACATTTTTTAACATTAAATCCCAGCTGCCAAATTCTAGACCATTCTTCAAGCTTAGCTAGATCCCTCCTCATGTTATCTACACCTTCCTGGGTGTCTACTCTATTGCAGATTTTGGTATCATCCGCAAAGAGGCAAACCTTACCCGACAGCCTTCCGCTATATCACTAACAAAGATGTTAAAAAGAATCGGACCAAGGACAGATCCCTGGGGCACACCACTGGTAACATCTTTCTCCTCAGAGTAAGCTCCATTGACTTGTACTCTTTGTCGCCTCCCACCCAACCAATTTCTAACCCAAGCAGTAACTTTAGGGTCCATCCCTAGGGTGCTCAGTTTGTTTATAAGTCGCCTGTGAGGAACAGTGTCAAAGGCTTTACTGAAATCTAAATACACGACATCTAGAGCTCTCCCTCGGTCCGACTCCCTGGTCACCCAGTCAAAGAAATCAATCAGATTTGTCTGAGAAGACCTGCCTCTGGTGAATCCATGCTGCCTCGGATCCTGTAATCCGCCGGACTCCAGAAACCTCACTATTTTCTTTTTCAGCAGCGTTTCCAATAATTTACTCACCACTGAAGTTAAACTAACCGGCCTGTAGTTTTCAACCACATCCTTACTTCCGCTTTTGTGTAAAGGCACCACATGAGCCTCTCTCCAGTCCTTTGGCACCACTCCCGACTCCAACGAGGCATTGAAAAGGTCAGTCAGTGGAGCTGCTAGAATGTCCCCAAGTTCCCTCAGTATTCTAGGGTGTATCCCATCCGGTCCCATCACTTTGTCTACTTTAAGTTGAGCTAGTTTCTCACAAACACAGTCTTCTGAAAATTGTTCAAGATGTCCCTCGCTTCTGTTCTTATTTGTGGGTGTTTTATGAGGCCCTGCTCCTGGTTCTTCATCTGTGAACACAGAGCAAAAATATTTGTTAAGCAATTCCGCTTTATCCTTATCAGCTTCTACATATTCCCCCCCTGCACCCTTGAGTCTGACAATACCACTTTTGCCCTTCCTCTTCTCACTAATATATCTGAAAAATGTCTTATCCCCCCATTTTATTGCATTGGCTATTTCCTCCTCCTTTTGAATCTTTGCCTTCTTGACTACTTTGCTAGCTTCTCTAAGTTTTTCCAAATACAGATGCCTGTCTTCCTCTCTGTGATCTCTTGTATTTCATGAAGGCCTCCCTCTTTTTCTTCACTTTTTCAGCTACTTCCTTCGAAAACCATAGCGGTCTCCTGTTCTTTTGCCTTTATTTACCATTTTAACAAAAAGGTTGGTTGCCTTTAAAATACCCCCTTTCAGTTTTGCCCACTGTTTTTCTACATCCCCCAGCTGTTCCCATCCCACTAACGACTCCCTGAGGTATTGGCCCATCTTCGCAAAGTTAGTCTTCCTAAAGTCTAAGATGTTCACCTTGGAATGGATTCTAACAGCCCTAGTCCTAATACTGAACCGCACCATCTGGTGATCACTGGATGCAAAATGATCTCCCACTACAACATCAGAAACACTTTCACCATTGGTAAGCACCAAGTCCAGTATGGCCCCTTCACGTGTGGGGTCTGTTACCAATTGCCTGAATAGTTCTCCCTGTAGAGAATCCAGGATCTCCTTACTTCTAGATGATACTGCAGCAGGAATGTGCCAATCAACATCTGGCATATTGAAATCTCCTAGCAGTAGCACTTCCCCTTTCCTAGCAAGGTCGCATGCAAATGCGGATCCCTCTTTCCCTTCTCTGGATGTAGGCCAGCCATGCAAAGGCAGATCTTTGCAACTAAGCATTTGCATGGCTGCCTAGTCCCTTCCTCTTCTGATGCAACCTACATCCAATAAAGGAAGGAGGGACCCGACCTGCCTACAAACGTGGGTCTGCCTCAATGCTGCTGCCGCCTTCGAGAAAACAAAAAAAATGATGGCAGTGGCAGGGAAATGCGGGAGTGCGGACTGGGGCAACCAGCAGGGGGAGGGGCATGCCAAATGGGGAAATAGTACAGAGCACAATTGTGGCTTGGTATGGCCCTGCTCAAAGCTTCCGCGAATAGTTCCTCATGGCTATGTCAACTTCTTGTAACTGCAGAATACTTGAAAATGATTTGTTTAGTCACTTAATATCATGATGGTGTCTAAAAATAAAAATGAGGCTCTATAAAGCCAGTTAAATTGACAGATCACAGAATACCAATCAAGTTCATTATTCAGTCCATTAAGCTGCACTGATTTATTTATTTATTTTATTTATTTGGTTTTATATACTGCAGTTTTTATAATCAGCGCAGTTTACAGAAGAACAACTTATTACAAGGAACAGGTTAAATTAACTTTCCAAAGGGAGACTATGATAAAATGAGGAAAACAGTTAAGAAAAAACTAAAAGGAGCAGTTGCAAAGGTTAAAGACGTACATCAGGCTTGGCTGTTGTTGAAAAATACTATCTTGGAAGCCCAGACCAGCTGTATTCCACACTTTAAGAAAAGTGGAAGGAAGTCCAAAAAACTGCCAGCATGGTTTAAATGTGAGGTCAGAGAGGCTGTTGTTGCCAAAAAAGCATCTTTCAGGAAATGGAAAAAAGAGCCAAACGACGAAACCTGGAAACAGCACAAGCACTGGCAAGTCAAATGCAAGGCATTGATAAGGCAGGCAAAGGGAGAATTTGAGAAGAAGCTTGCTGCGGAAGCAAAAACGTGAAGTAAAGACCTTTTCAAGTACATTCGTAGCAAAAAACCTGTGAGAGAGTCAGTTGGTCCATTAGATTTATTTATTTATTTATTTATTACAGTTTCTTATATACCGCGCTATTTAGAATCAGCGCGGTTTACATCATAACAAAACGACCATTACGACAAACTGTCAGGTTTTACATTGAACAGGAGTACAAACTTGGATAACTGGGTTAACTATATACATAATCTATCTACACTGCAGTGTGCGGGCATTTCTAGATTGGGTTATTTCTTGGAGGGGATATCTGGTTCAGTTGCTGTCTGGGAAATATTGGCGGAAAAGGTATGTTTTGAGAGCCTTTAGCGGAGAGACTGAATGAATTCTTTGCTTCAGTCTTTACTGAGGAAGATGTAGGGATGTTACCCATGACTGAAGTGGTATTTAAAGGTGCGGAAGAATTGAAGGAAATATCGATACATCGGGAAGATGTATTACAACTATTAGATAAACTGAAGAGTAGCAAATCACCTGGGCCGGATGGTATACATCCAAGGGTGTTGAAAGAACTGAAATATGAGATTGCAGACCTGCTATTAGTAATCTGTGAACTATCATTAAAATCATCTATAATACCTGAAGATTGGAGGATCGCCAATGTAACACCAATTATTAAAAAGGGTTCCAGGGGTGATCCGGGAAACTACAGACCGGTGAGCCTGTACTCAGCATGTAGAAAGTCATGACCTAATGGGAGACAGCCAACATGGCTTTAGACAAGGAAGATCTTGTCTTACTAATCTATTATGTTTTTTTGAAGGAGTGAAAAATCAGGTGGACAAAGGTGAGTTGGTTGATATTGTGTATCTGGACTTTCAGAAAGCCTTTGACAAGGTCCCTCATGAGAGACTTTTGGCAAAACTAAAGAGTCATGGGATAGGAGGCAGTGTACTATTGTTGATCAGGAACTGGTTAAAAGATAGAAAGCAGAGGGTAGTGCTAAATGGCCAATTTTCCCAATGGAGAAAGGTGAATAGTGGTGTACCCCAGGGATCTGTGCTGGGTCCGCTGCTTTTTGACATATTCATAAATGACCTGGAAAGTGGAATAACGAGTGAAGTTATCAAATTTGCAGATGACACAAAACTATTTAAAGTTGTTAAAACCCAAGAGGATTGTGGAAAATTGCAAGAGGATCTTGATAAATTGGAAGACTGGGCATCAAAATGGCAGATGAAATTTAATGTGGACAAGTGCAAGGTTACGCACCTAGGGAAGAACAACCCAAACTATGGTTACACGATGCAAGGTTCCACATTAGGAACCACCACCCAGGAAAAAGATTTAGGCGTCATTGTGGATACCATGTTAAAACCCTCGGCCCAGTGTGCAGCAGCGGCCAAGAGAGCAAATAGAATGCTAGGTATGATAAGGAAAGGAATGGAAAATAGAACAAAAGATATTATAATGCCTCTATATCGTTCCATGGTGAGACCACACCTTGAATATTGTGTGCAATTCAGGTCACCATATCTTAAAAAGGATATAGCGATTTTAGAAAAGGTTCAGAGAAGAGCCACCAAAATGGTAAAGGGGATGGAAGGATACTCCTATGAAGAAAGGCTAAAAATGTTAGGGATCTTTAACCTGGAAAAGAGACGGCTGAGGGGAGATATGATAGAAGTCTATAAATTAATGAACAGAGTGGAACGGGTAAATGTAGATCAATATTTTTTCACTCAACGTGTAATCAAACTCTGGAATTTGTTACCGGAGGATGTAGTAAAGGCTGTTAGTGTAGCTGGATTTAAAAAAGTTTGGACAAGTTCCTGGAGGAAAGGTGCATAAACCATTATTAAGAAGGGACCCAGGATATCAATGCTTGAACCAATACAAGCATTGTGGAACCTGTGTCCCTTGGGGAAACTGCTAGGTACATATGACCTAGATTGGCCACTGTTGGAAACAGAATACTGGGCTTGATGGTCCTTGGTCTGACCCAGTATGGCATATCTTATGTTCTTATGTTATGTTCTTACATGGAACAAGTTACAATGAATAAGTAAACATAAGTTAATGCAATAACAGATTAAATTAAATATGTGAACAAGAACTTAACAAAGTGATCGATAACAGCTCCCTTTAAGAAAGGTGAACTACAAGCTGAAGGGATCTGTGCATTGTATGGAAGCAATAGTGAGCTATGGTACATGATCGAATGAAAGGTGAAATAGATGTGTCCTAATTGCTTTATGGAAAATTGACAGGTCAGTAATGAGACGGATAGGAGCAGGTAGGGAGTTCCAGAGCAGAGGGGCAAAGAGGGAGAAGGCTCTGTGTCTGGTGAATTGGGAGCTTTTACCAGTCAGGGCTGGGATGGCAAGAGTGTTTGCCATATTTGTTCTTCTGGCTCTGATGTCAGACATCCAATGAAGGGGATCTTCCAGGGAGGATGCAGAGATTTGATTGTTTATTGGTATCCAATATAGCTGTACTAGGAAATGTGATACGTGATCATATCTGGAAGCTCCATAAATGGTTCGTCCAGTGGTATTCAAGGCCATTTGTGAAGGATGGAGAGCATAGCTAGGTAGGCCATGTAAGATGATGTTAGCATAATCAAAGAGAGGAGTGAAGAGAGCTTGGAAGACAGTGTGGAAATCAGTAGGTTCCAATAAGGGTCGAAGCTGACGGAGGGAACGTATTTTGAGATAGACAGCCTTTGTGATATTGCCTATATAGGATTCCATATTTAGGTGTTGGTCCAAAGTGACACCTAGATATCTAACCTCATGATTAGTTTTCAGTTCAGCATTCTTAACATGTAGGGTAGCAGAAGGTATGAATGTTGGAACCTTCGTGATGAACAGAACTTCTGTCTTATTATAGTTCACTTTCAGGTTGTGAGCTCCTAACCAGTTAGAGACAGCATTAAAGCAGTCTGTGATTCCAATGAATTTAGGGTTATCCATTGAGAAAGGGGAGTAGAGCAGCACATCGTCTGCATAGATATGGTAAAGAATGCCAAAGGATTGAATGATTGTGCATATTGGCTGAATATATATGTTAAATAGCAGGGCAGATAGGGAAGAGCCCTGCAGAACTCCTTGGGTTTGTTTAAACATAGCTGATTGCAGGGTAAGGATCCAAAACTATTCACATTTGTTCAAAAGGGTATCCAGATCCCCTCCCCAGCCCAACTATCAGGTAAAGTAGGTGGTCACCTAGGACGGCAACTCCTGTGGAGAGGCAAAGAGCAGGACATTCAAAGCTAAACAATTGATTTTGATAGCCGGGGCGGGGAAGTGGTGCAAAGCTTAAGGTGTGCCTAGGGCACCAACATCTTCAACCAACTCTGGGGTTGACCCTGCCAATGGGCTTGGATGAACTTAATCTCACAAAAATCATGAGACTGAGCTAGACAATGTTCCACTTTAGGAGCTGCTTTATTGATTTATGCTCCAACAATTTAGTCTTTATAGTTCTTCATATATGGCCCACATACACCAAAGGGCACAGGCATGTCAAAGCATAAAACATATATTGAGAATCCCATGATATGTATGTTCTTGCTTTAATAGTCCTTTTTGTCACAGGTTCTTATCACAATTCACCCTCCACCATTTGGTCACATAAAAAATATTTATGACAAGTATTTATTTATTTATTCTTTTATACTGCATTTCCTAGGGTCAATGTGGTTTACAGAGAACCAATCTTGAACCATACATGAGACAATTTTATGAGAGCTGGATTACTTAAACGTATTAGGTAAAACAGAGAACAAAGTAACTACATACATAATAGAGAGGTTGCACAAGTTAGTAATAGACCAGTGCATGTCTTAAATAGGGGTAGGGGGAGAGGGGAGGAAGGGATGGGAATGGAGAGAGTTCATAGATGAGTGAGTCAAGTGATCCCATTGAAATATTCCATGAACAGGTGGGTCTTTATCAGCTTCCTGAAGGTTATTAGGTTGTGGGTGTCTCTGATGTGGTGTGGTAGGGCATTCCAGAGTCGCGGGGCATATATGGAGAATGCCTTAGCGCAAGTTGTCTGGTTGTTCTTGGTCATTTTGGAAGGCAGGATTAGGCGGTTTTCTGGGGTTTTGTTATGATAGATTGCAGGTATTGGGAGGATAACTAGTGGATTATTTTGAACACAGTTATTAGGGCTTTGTACTTGATTCTACTGAAGAGAGGTAACCAATATAGTTCTTTTAATATAGGTGTGACGTGGCTGTATCTGGGTGAGCACATCAGAATTCAGGCAGCTGCATGCTGTGCAAACTGTAGTGGATGTAATGAGTTCTTAGAAATTCCATGGAGGATGGCATTACAGAAGTTGAAGTGTGGTAGTATCATCGCCTGAAAAACTGTCCAGAAATTATGAGGTTCCAGAAGGGGCCATAAGTGTTGGAGTGTTCTTAATTTGCTGTAAATTCATTGAGACACTTTATCTATATTTAGTTGGAATGTGAGGTGCTGATCTAAGGTAATGCCGAGATATCTTAACTTCTAGGTTGGAGTTGTTCACTTTAATGTCTTTGAGGGGGAGGGAGGATTAATTTTAGGTGAGGAACAGTACCTCTGTTTCTTGAGGTTGATCTTGAGATTATGTTCCAATAGCCATTGGTTTATAGTGTTGAAACAGGCTGTAATTGTTGAGTAGTCTGGCTTTGTGGTGGAAAAGGGAGCATATATCATAATATCGCCTGCATAAAGATGATAGTGGATGTTGAATGCCCTTATGATATTGAAGCTTACAATCTAGTCAAAACAAAACACAAGACAAAACACAGAAGGTGTAAGCAGGGATAAACTAGGGGAAAAAAAGGGGAGAGAAGAGGAGATCAGGTGCGTCAAGATCCAAAAGCAGCAGCGAAGAGGTGAGCTTTCAACTTGGATTTGAAGAGGGTTAGAGAGGGTACCTGGTGTACTGATACAGGTAGTTTGTTCCAGGTGTAAGGTGCAGCAAGGTGAAAGGAGCGAAGTCTGGAGTTAGCAGTAGAAGAGAAGGGCGCAGAAAGAAGTAGTTTGCTAGAAGAGCAGAGTTCCCGAGGGGGGTTGTAAGGAGAGATAAGAGAAGAAAGGTTCTGAGGAGCCGCAGAGTGAATGCATTTATAGGTCAGCAGGAGAAGTTTGAACTGGATGCGGAAACAGATAGGGAGCCAATGAAGTGACTTGAGAAGAGGAGTAATATGGGCATGACAAGGCTGGCGGAAGATTAGTCGTGCAGCAGAGTGTTGAACAGATCGAAGGGGAGATGTTAAATAGTAATGCTGAGAGGGCAGAGCCTTGAGGGACGCCTTGTATCTGGATGAATTGACTGGAGGTCTTTTGTCCAATTTGTACATATTGGGAGCGATCTGCGAGGTATGTCCTTAGCCATTCTAGGGCAGTGTCACAGTTTCCTATATTGAATAATCGCTGTAGGAGGATGTCATGGGATATTGTGTCAGAAGCTGCTGCATAGTGTATATGCACAGTCAATATACTGTCCATATGGGGTCAAAATGAAATTGGCATGGCTTTCCCAATAGGGAGGTTTTACTAAAATATCCACTAGATTTCTAACCCATATGAAAACAGTGATTGGATGAGATTCAAAACATGGGGGAAGTTGTAAACTGTTCCAATGCTTATGTATCTAACATACTACATAACAAGCTTTAACAGAAAATGGTAAGACACATGTCAATTGATCGGAAGTTTACTTTAGTCCTATATGTCAACAGAAGTTCATGCTGTGCTTTCTAGTTCAATTGCATACTTTCCTGATACAACTGCTTAGATAACAACGCTGCAAAAATCTCTGTTGCAAATCCAATGAATGGTGCCCTGAAATCCTGTGCAGGCTTCCTCATGGTGCACAGCAAGTCTCTTTGTGCCAAAACCAGTGGATGGGACATGATTCCAGCCTGGGCCTCTTCCTTTCCAGTTTTGTGATAAATGCTGTACACTTTCTACCTCCTGCTCTTCCCTTCATCCTGCAGTACACTCTACTATGTTCTCTGGGTCTGCTGCTACCTTTCCCCTTTCCCCTTATCCACTGAGCTGTTTTCATGTGTGCTCTCACTTTGTGCACTGTGTGAACACTGCAACTAAGACGTTCTCTGCCACCTTCTGTTCCCTGTTCCATGCACATTTCTGGAGCACTGACCGATCCATGTCATTCCTTATCTGAGGGAAAGAAGTAGACCCCTTCCCTCACGTAACAGTCCTCTTTCTCTCTGCACTACACTTTTGCCTAGAGCCAAGGGTACCCCCTGATGTGTTCCCTTGTCAACACTTATTGAGCCAGGGTCTGGAGGATCCACTGCCAGACTAGATGTAGCTGCCAGTAGGAGGTCCTTTTTCCCCTAAGTGGGAACAGAACTGTCTCATGCTCCAGAGTCTCTGCATCTCCTCTTTGCTAAATTTGGTTGCCTCATAGCCATCTCTTTGAACATAATGTAAGAGCATAAGAAATGCCATATTGAGTCAGACCAAGGTCCATCACGCCCAGTATCCTGTTCCAGCAGTGGCCAATCCAGTTCACAAGTACCTGTAAAGTTCCCAAAAAAGGTCCACAAAAAGCACACTGTACTCACAGAGAACTGAAAGAACACAGGAAGCAAGATGTGAACAAAGTAGTCCTTTACTGAAATTCAGCAACCCCAATATGGCCACGTTTCGGCATGTGCCTTTGTCAGGGGGTTACTGAGTCATATTGGGACTTGTTCAATGATTTCAGGTATGTAAACTGTGTCAGCACTTGTCTGTATGAAGCCTTTATATAACGCCGTGCTGTCTCATTGATAGTCGTGTCTGGGTCACTGGATTTCAATAAAGGACTGCTTTGTTCCTGTGTTCTTTAGTTTCTCAGAAAGGTTCACAGATTCCATGATGCTTATCCTGGGGAAAGCAATTGATTTCCCTGGTCCTCCTTAATAAAGGTTTATAGACTTTTCCTTCATGAATTTGTCCAAACCTTTTTTAAAGCCAACTATGCTAATAGCTTTTTCCACATCCTCTGGTAACGAATTCCAGAGTTTGATTATGTGTTGAGTGAAAAAATAAGTTCTCTTATTAGTCTTAAATGGGTTACATTGCAGTTTCATTGTGTCCCCTAGTCTTCCTACTTCTTGATGGAATAAACAACCAATCTACATTTACCTGTTCCACTCCATTCATTTATTTATAGATCTCTATCATATCTCTCCTCAGCTATCTTTTTTCCCAAGTTGAAGAGCCCTTATATTTTAAGTCTTCCTTATAAGGGTATCCTTCCATCCGGTTTACCATTCTGGTGGCTCTTCTTTGTACCTTTTCTAATTCTGCTATATCCCTTTTAAGATAAGATGACCAGAATTACACACAATATTCAAGGTGTGATCACACCATGGAATGATACAGAGTCAATATAATATCCTTGGCTTTATTCTCCATTTCTTTCCTTATAATTCCTAGCATTCTATTTCCTTTCTTGGCCACCACTGAGCACTGGGTAGAGGGTTTCAACATATTATCCACTATGATGCCTAGATCTTTTTCCTGAGTGGTGGTTCCTAATGTTGAACCTTTCATTCTGTATCTGTAGTTTGGGTTGTTCTTCCTTAAGTGTATAACTTTGCATTTGTCCACATTAAATTTCATCTGCCATTTAAATGTCCAGTGTTCCAATTTATCAAGGTCCTCTTGCAATTTTTCACTATCCTCTTGTGTTTTAACAACTTTGAATACATAGTAACGTAGTATATGGTGGCAGATAAAGAGCAGCATGGTCAATTTAGTCTGCCCAGCAAGGTGGCAAGAGTAGGTGCTCATGCTGCTCCATGCAGGTCACCTTTCCGAAGCCTTTGTTTAGGAGTGTACCCACCGCTCCATGCAGGTCACCCCTATTTGTTGAGATATAAGAGACAGCTAAGTGGAGTGGAGGAGTGGCCTAGTGGTTGTTGGCAAGGTACCTCAAGCAGGAAGGTCAGGGGGTTCAAATCCCACTAGAGGACAGCAACCTCAGGCCAGAAGGACTGGGGTTTCTAGTCCCACAGGTTGTCTTGGGCAAGCCACTTAACTCTCCATTGTCCATGCTCCTGTAAGTTAGTTATCTCCATGTTATACTGCCTTGTTCAATGTAAACCACCTTGATATCATGAAAGGCAGTATATAAGAAATGTTACATAAATAAGTTTGTTTAGATTTTATCCTGCTTCTATAAAGGGATCCACTGTGTCTGTCTCATGCATTTTGAATTCTGTAACTGTATTTGCCCCACCACTTCCATTGGCAGGGCATTCCAAGTATCCGCCACCCCTTTCAGTGAAAAAAGTATTTCCTGACAGTTTATTTATATTCTCTTATATACTGCATCAGTGTGGTTTACATTGAACAAACTGAAATTACATTGAACAGGGCATTATAACTTGGAGAGAACTATTTTACAGGGAACATGGCTATGGAGGGTTAAGTGGCTTGCCCAAGACCACAAGGAGCACCTGTGGGACTAGAAACCCCAGTCCTTCCAGCCCAAGGCTGCTGTTCTCTAGTGGGATTTGAACCCCCCCCCCAGGTTGAAGTACCTTGCCCCAACCACTAGGCCAGTCCTCCACTCCATGTTGGCTTTCAGTTTACCCCCTTGCAGCTTCATGTTATGTTCTATAGTTTTACAGCTTCCCCGTCAATGGTACCTCCTTCTTTCTGCTGGTAATTCCTTTCTGTATAATTTTGGTTCTTTACAAATTTGATCACTCACTCACTATTCCTATTTCCAGGTGATGTATGAATATGTTAAAAAGCAGCAGATCCAGCACAAATCCCTGGGGTTCTCCACCTTTCTCTATTGAGAAAATTGGCCATTTAGCTCTACTCTCTGCTTTCTATGTTTAAACCAGTTCCTGATCCACAATAGCAAACTGCCTCCTATCCCATGATTTTTCAGTTTGCCAAGAGTTTCTCATGAGGGACCTTGTGAAAGGCTTTCAAAAAATCCAGATACACTATGAGTTTGATTCTGAAAAGGGCACATCCAGGTCGTCCAGACGGCCCCGAGCAGGACGGTCCCGTTAGGACCCGATTCTGTACCGCAGGAGCAAAATGTTCATGGAGCATACAGAACAGGGCCTGAGGACAGCCCAGCAGCACATTCCCCCTGACCCCGCAGGACATAGAAGGCTGTGACTGGAATCGACACTGTATGTTCTGCAGCCTTGGCCCGCCCCCACTCTGCCCAGACTCTGCCCTCTCCTGCCCCCCACCTGCTCTCCCCATACTGCTGCTCTAGCCATGCGGGGAGGGCATGAGAAGGAATAGGGGCAGGAAGGCTTGCGAGGCTGCACAACCGCCAGGGCATGCAGCCCCGCAAGTCACGTTTCTGAATCAGGCCCTAAATCAACCGGCTCACCTTTATCTACCTGTTTATTCACACCTCAAAAAAATATAACAGATTAGTAAGACAAGACTTTCCTTGGCTAAATCCTTGTTGGCTTTTTCCCATTAAACCATGACTATCTACTTGTTGAGTAATTTTATTCTTTATAATGGCTTCTACCATTTTGCCCGGTACTGATGTCAGGCTCACTGGTCTGTAGTTTCCAAGATCATCCTCTGACGTTACATCGGCCCCCCTCAAATCCTCAGGTACTACAGATGATTTTAATGATAGTTCCCTCTCTGCACATGTGGAGCCTCTGTGTGCCAGTACGTACACATGTACTTTACATTGCACATGCATGTCTCTGTCCCCATGTCTAGAAACAGGTTCCTGCATATCTGCATTGCCATATTTTTCATACACCTGTGCGTTTGGCAATCTGGTGCCCTACGTCCACATCCCTGGATGTTTGCATGGAGATTTCAGATGGAGAATGCAACATTAATAGTTCTGGTTCTGAAATTTAGCTCCACTGATGAGACATCCCTAGTAGCATGGTCCTCCTGTTGTCGGGATATCCCTTCTAAAATCCCACTTCATGCACAAAAACCTATATGTGTTAAATGCAAAGCCTCTTCAAAAACTGTTGAGGGTGTGACCAGCATGTTCCTGACAGTTAACACAAATGCATGCCCTACCTCCTTCAACTGAGATAGAGATAAGCTCACCCATACTAACTGCAACATTGACAGTGCATGTCCCCACTATACTAACTGAAGTGCTCAACATGCCTAGTTTCTCTCCTACACCCACCCATTCATCACCCTAAAGCACAATTTGCATTTTGTACAAAAATCGGTGTACTCTGTCATGTCTCCACAGTAACTGTTACCAAGGGCCCGAGCATATAGATAATGAGTGTCAAATCACACGTTAATTGAGTAGCACATTTTAGTGAAAGAGCCCCTATATACTGTATACTTATATTATTGTATTCCCTCCATTTTCAATTCTTTTCTGCTCTTCATATTCGCTTTCAAAAACTATATAGATATATTTCCCTAGGAAAAATACCTCTAAAAATAGCAAGGACATATTTATGTGCTTACTTCTCCAGATTCAATTTTTCAAAGGTAATTTTTTCCTTTTGAAAATTGATGTAAAATCTATGGGTAGAAAGTATCTACCCACCAACTACATTTACTACTGGTGTAATTTTTTACAGTTGCCCAAAATATGACTAAAATCGTTGTACATTATCACTTAAGTTCATTGACATTGGAAAAGAAGAAAACAATAATAATGTAGTTCTGTCAATGCAATGCAAGCCTTTGAGTCAGTCCTGATGACTCAGAAGCTCCTGGGTTTTCTTGGCAGTGTGACTGGAAGTAGATTTCCAGGCCTTTTTTCTGAGGCAATGGAGGGTTAAGTGACTTGCCTAAGGCCACAAGGAGTGCTAGTGGGAATTGAACCTTGGTTACCAAGCCAGTGTTCTAACCAGTAGGCTACTCCTCCACTCCCATAAGCTGAGGTATTATGAGGTTTATGATTAAGTGGCAGTTGTCAATTTATACAATCTAAATAAAACTGATATATAACAGCTTTTGAAGAATAAGTCATTCAATTTAGTTTGTGACAAGTCAGTATATTAGTTTGGAAGTGATACATTGGTGATGTTTTTGTAATATTGAAGGGCACAAAAGAATGTTGTTTTGTTTCATCAGTGATTAAATAAAAAAGATCCATATCCCTTATTGATCTAACAAGATGTACATTTCACCTGGCTATGAAAATGATTACCAGCAAGTACTACAAGCTCCAACTGACCCTTCATACTGCTCCCCTCCGATCCGGAGTGCATGCACATCATGTGACTCACCAGATGACCCAGAAGTCCGCCATATAGTTCGCCATCATAGCGGTGTTTAACGCCATGGAGGCAGATGCCTTTGGCACACACTGAAGGAGCGCACTCAAGAAGCAGGATGCTCTCCTCAGGCAATCTCCTTGGAGTAACTCCAGTAATTGGTGCCTATTCCACCACTATCACTGCCTCCCATCTACTGTACCAGTCAGCAATCCTCTATTTCCCATTGCTATTTGGTTTTGCTTCTTCTTTTAGGCTTGGTTTCCTCCTTATTGCTGCCCATGTCAGCTATCCCAGTGCTCTGGGCTGACGTGACCATGTTTCACTCAGAACCTGCTCCCATTGAAACATAAGTAATCTACTCTCCTTCATGACCCCTTCTGTCTTCTCTTCTCAGATTTTTCAACCTTCAGTTTCCACTCCCTCCTTTCAACATTATGCCCTTCTTAATTGCAGATCCTTGCGGTCAAAAACTCCTTTAATCTTAGACCTGATCACCTTGGATTCATTGGACTTACTATTTTTCATTGAATCTTGGCTTCAGAAGGGTGAAGAACCTCTCCGATATGGTCTTCTTCCTCACTACACAGCCTTATCCATGTCCCATCTCTCATGGATCAGCAGTGGAGTGGCTTTGATCCATAGGTCTTTTATCCCAATCTCGGAGATATCATCCTCCACTTTGCTTTTGCCAGAATCACTTTTATTTACCCTTAAATCCTCTCCTGCTATCCATCTTTTGCTCCTTTACTGTCCCCCTTCTTTGTCTTTATCTCTCTTGGATCAGCTATGTCTCAGTATTTCAGAAACCATTATCCATTTCCCATGTTTATCTTTAGGGATTTTAACATTTTTTATAAATGTCTGACAAAATTGCATAACAGAATTTTTCTTTGTTTATTTTCTGACTTGTCATTAACTCAACATGTTCATTTTCCTATCCATGTTGTCAGCCATATAATTGATCTGTTACATACTACCCATTCCTTTCCTTTTTTCCCTTCTGCTCTGGCCCTTCCCTGGACCGATCATATCTGTATCTTTTTTCATCTACCTCTTACGTTTGCATCCCAAGCCACCACCCTTCTAATGTTCTTTTTCACATAGAATTACCCTGATACTCGTTCTGCTTTCCCTACTTCTGATGCTCTTTTACCTCCCAATTTTGATTCTCTCCTAGTGGAGGCAGAGGCGGCCCAAGGGAGTTGCGGGACCATATGCAGAGAATCATTGTGGGCCTCATTTGCATAATGAGCCTCATTTGCATAAATATTTGTATAATGTCAACATGAGCTTTTAGTAAACATGCTTCTTAATGAGTGTCTGGATAAAGAAAGACTACCATATTTCTACATTACTATACTCCAGTGCCAACCACCAGGCACCTGAGGAAGTAATACAAACACTGCCCATTTAGAACCCATAGCAAACCCACCGTATCATAACAGCACTACTAGGACTCACAAAGCACCAAACCCTACTTATCAAAAAGGCAACACTGCAAATATTAAACTAATACATCTCAGAGAATACCAATACATCTCCTACTGGGAAAAAAGAACAAGTGGCACTATCCAATAGAAACGACATGAACAGAATACCTCAGCTCAGATACACATGCAGAACATAGACTGTCATCAAACAAAGAACAAGGGATCACAATTTAGAAATAGGAAGACAATAATTAAATTAGGAATCCCAAAAGCTAAACTTGGAGTGTACGACACTGGAGAAATAAAACTATAAACTAATTTCCTCTTGTACTAAACAAAAATGCAAAAATGCAAATGCATGCCCTAATGGGAGCATTTACCTCTATCAGCTGTATTCCCAGAGCTGACATATTCCAGTTAATAAATTCAAAATAAAAAGTATTTTTCTACCATTTGCTTGGGAATTTTATTTTTCAGTTGCAATTGCACCACTTTCTTCTGGCTTCTTTGTGTCTTCTGCAAACTCTCCATTGTTTGCTGTCCATTTGTCCTTTCTTCTCTCTTCTAGATTTTTCCCATTCTCTCTCTATCTGCTTTAACATATTGATATTTTCCCCTTTGCTCTTTCCTCCATTTCTTTCTTTATTCTTTTATCATCAACTCAGATTTCACCTTTCCATCCTCAGTCCCCACTTACTCTCCCAATACCACCCAATCATAGATTTTTCTTCCCTTCCACACAAAATATCTCTTCCCCTCTCCATCCTCATTCCCCAAACCCATCCCTTTCTAGTCCTCCCCCAACATCAGCTCCCTTCTAATTCCAGCCCTACCCAGCATCCACTCCCTTCTAGTCTCATTCTCTCATGCCCCTGCATCAGCCTATTTCTAGTCCAAGCCCCCCCCCCCCCCCGAAGCACAACATTCTCACACAATGGACAGGTAGTCCCTGAGTGGAGGATCAAGTTTGCTCCTTGAATTACCTCCTCAGTTCTTCTCTTAGTGCATTGGCAGCTCTTCATTCTAGACCATCATTTGTGAAACAAAAACAACCATGGCTCCATGCTGGCCTGTGATTAATTCAGTCTTAAGTACACCAATCTGAGCATGACTGGAGGAAAGTCAATTCTCCCAATTCCTTGGCTATCTATAAGTTCATATTATGCTCACTATAGGTCTTCTGTCATTTCAGCCAAGAAAGCAAATTTCTCTAGCCTTAATGCTTCTTCCTCCAACCATTCCAAACAACTTTTCTCTGTGGTCTCTCAGCATCTATATCCCCCAAATCTTCCAACAATAGATAGCTCCTTATCTACGGATGATCTAGCACACTTTTTTGCAAATAAAGTCACTGATCTTCATTCTGTTTTTTTCTACAACTCCTCATTATCCCATTAGGGCCGGCTCAAGGGTTGTAGCACCCTGAGCCAACTTTTGCTTTTTCTATACTCATCTCCTCCCCAGTCTCTTTTACCACCTTCTGCTTCTCATCTCTTTGCCAACCCCAGTTCATTCCCTAAAATTTATTATCTCTCTACCTCCAGGCCCTTTCTTATGTCTTATTCCTATTCAGGCTTCCATTTCCCCTTTCACTTCTCATTTCTACCCTCTTTCACCTGCTTCCTGTGGCTCTCATACACTCCATAGCCCTCTGTCCTTTTCAACTGGCTCCAACCCCTCCACAACCCCCCAGGTCTTTCAAACCTTCTCCCTTCTCTATATTTATGCACTTGGTTTCAAAGCCCTACTCAAACCACTCACTCAATTACCTTGCTCCCACTGTCCTTTTCATCTCTAGTCAATTTCTTAGTCCCCACTGTCTCACCAAGCAACTCCAAGTTCCCACTCACAATCCCATCCAGTCCCTGAGTTCCCACTTAAAATCCTAACATCCAGCTTATCTTAGAGTATTTCTTCTGTTCTCTTACACTGTCTTAGAGTCTCAGCCTAGCAGAGTTCCTGCTTTCCCACATCCCATGTCCCTAGTACCTTCTCTCATGCCTCCTACTCCCCTTCCTCAGAACTCACCCATTTACTTCCTTCTCCTATTTTCATGAACTTTGTCTTTCCTCCTTATTTTCCTCAGCATGCTGTGTTATACCCCTCCCTCAACATTCCCTTGGTTGACTTTGTTTCTTCCCCACTCCCCACAATATCTGTCCTCCTCTCCCTTCTCACTCCCCTAGCATCTCCCTCTCTATTTCCTTCTCTGATCCTAGCATTTGCCAGCATTAGCCCCATTTCAGACCCAGGACCCCAGCCCTAGAAATAGCTCCTTTGCAGTCCCAGCCCATTTTTAGTCTCCCAGCCACAATATCAGCCTATTTCCAATCCCAGCCCCATTTCCAGTATAAGTCAGCCCCCCAGCCCCTGTATGAGCCCATTTTCAGTACCAATCCTCAATCCCAGTATCAGCCAGCCCCACATTCCCAGTTTCAGTCCATTTCCAGTCTCCGTCACCTTTTCCCAGTATCAGTCCATTGCCAGTATTAGTCAGTCCCCCAAACCCTGTATCAACCCATTTCCAGTCCCCCTAGCCCTAATATTCTCTTTCCAGTACCAGTCCTCAGACCCAGTATCAACCCATTTCCAGTCCCAGCCCCCCATTCCCAGTATAAGCCAGCTCCCCAGTCCCTGTATCAGCCCAGTTCTAATCCCAGTCCCCTCAGCCCTAATATCAGCCTATTGTCAATGTACCCCCCTACCCTCCCTGTATATAACCACTTGTATATAGCTCATTCCGTAAATAGCACCCCAAGAAATCATCACCTCCACTCAGTATTAACACAGCATGCCTATCCCTACTGACACTGATTTTTTGATTGTTTGAAGTGTAAACCACTTTGATTTCAGGACAAAGCGGTATATAAATCCTTTTAAATAAATAAATAAACCCCAAGTCCCAGTATAAGCCCATTGCCAGCCCCCAGCCCACTTTCTGTCCCCCTCAGCCCCAGTTCATCCATACCTCCCCATTTCCCTCCCTGCAGCAACACAGCAACGGGAGCATTTGCTTTTGCTCCTGTGGCTGTATTAAACATTAATACAACTGTGGGAGCAAAAGCCAATGGTCCCCCATCTGTATTGAACATTAATATCCAGAAAACTGTAGCCATCTGGTTCTCCTTTGCCATGGTAGTCCCTTCTTTTTCTCCTTTGCTTCATGATCCCCCTATCTCATTGACTTCTTCTGTCAAATATTTGGGCATTATCTTGGACCCATGCCTTTTTTTTTTGTTATTCATTTATTTATTTAACACTTTCTATGCCGCTTTTTCTAATAAACTAACCACGAATGGACAAAGCATGGTATACATGGTCCTGACTATGAGATAAAAAGATTGCAATTAATCCAAAATTCTGCAGTTAGACTCCTTTCCCATGCATCAAGATTCAATCATATTGCACCGCTACACTGAAGCATCACTGGTTACCTGTACAATTTAGGATATGGAACAATATTCTGATGCTGTTACATAACGAACACACTGGGGTTCCCGCCTATCCTCCATATTTTCCATAGGGTTCTCCTTTTAATTCATTCCAGCTGGATCTTCCTCCTTTCTGCCACCCAAGCCCATTACAAAGTCACCAGACACACTGAGGTACATTCTGATCCGGACATCCAACCCCTTGTCCGGGTTCCCAGAATTGGGGCATTCACTGGCTGAACCCAATTCTGATCCCATGGGGACTAGACATGCCCGCGGGAACAGAATCAGGAACAGGGCCAGGACGTCCAGGCCATGCCCCAATTCTGGATGTCCAGCATGCACAATGGACTTCCCAGATAGCCCAGCCAGGCTCCTGAATGGAGCCACAGTGCCATGGCATCCGGTTGCCATGGCACTGTGGCTCCATTCAGGAGCTGTGATCCCCAGCCACTGACTAAAGTCACCTTTCTCCGCAGCCCAACCCCCAATCTGGCCTTCCATGGCCAGGGTCGGGCTACGAGGAACCCCCTGCATCTCCTCACCTCCTTTGTTGGTCCCAGCTCAGTGTCCCCTGAAGTCTAGGGGGACTTATTCCACCTCTGAATTGCAATAAGTCCCCCATCCATTTTGCAGACTCTGGACGTACAGGGTTGACCTCAGAATCTCCTCCCTCGCTACTCCCCTGCCCCACTCTCTCCCGCCCACAATCAGAGCTCCCCGCACAGATCAGGTGAACATGCGGGAAGCTCTATTTCCCCTGGCTCTGGCCAAATGAATAGCAGGTCTTGACATCTGGATCGGACATCCAGACCCACTAGCCTGGTCTCAGCATAGACCCCTCTGCTTTTTATTTTCTTGACCCTAATTTATGGAACAAGCTCCACCCGGTTATTCATCTGGAACCCTCCTATAACAAATTTAAAACAGCCTTATGAAAATCACTTATTCCTATAGACTTTTCTACTTCCTATTACAGACACAGCAAATGCCTTTGCTATATGTGAGTTTTTTGTATTTCTGCTCTCTCTGATACTGTTTTCTCTTATTTTCTTTTTGGTATGTGTGACCGCTTTTATCTTTTAATTTATGGGGTTCCTTTCCTGATATTCTCCAATTATTTTAAATTGTAAACTGCTTTGTTGTTTTCAAAAGGTGGTATATCAAATTTTAACTAAACTAAACTACATGTACATATATTGCCATAAACCAATGGACAGGAATAATCTTTGGCAACTGCCACTTGGATGTTTAGGGAGTTACTTTAGAAAACTTATTCATAATTTCCACATGTAAAATCAGGCATTGATATGTGGAAATGACAATTTTAGTAAGGGCTGAATTTACATGTGGAGTCCTTACTGTGTAGGAATTACAAAGGGGTGTGTTATAGAGTGACCTGAACCAGTCAAAAATCTAGATGTGCATTTTTCATTTCATGTGGAGGCCAATTCAGATATGTGCATCCTTGCGCCATCCGTATGGCCCGAGGATGCACCCTATTCAGCTCCTGCAGGGGCTAGATGTCCCTATGGGCGCAGAATCATGGCATAAAGCCGTGACGTCCAGGACATTCTCTGATTCAGGCACCTGGACTCCCGGCACTTACCCGGCTAGGCCAGCCTGGCGTCTGCATGCCTATTGCCATGCCTCCGCGACTCCGTGAAGGAGTTGCAATCCCCAGCCGACTGTCATATTCTTCTTTCCCTGCATCCTGACCCCTGATCGGGCCTACTGTGACCAGGATCAGGCCGCAGGGATCCCCCGGTACCCCCTCACCTTTTATTCCTGGCCTGTGCTGTCCATTGTACTCCATCCAGGGGGACTTATTCCACCCCCCCATCCAAATGGTCATCCCTGGACATACAGGGCTGACCCTGGAATCAGCCTTGTACGTCTGGGGTAGGCATCACGCCTCTGAACTGCCCTCATGTCTCAGTCAGCCCGCTCCCATACAGAGCTTCCTGTACATCTCTGCTGTATGTGTGGGGAGCTCTATGGGTGGAATCGCCAGTTTAGCAGGGATGAATGTCCAAACTGTATGTCCATCCTCGCTAAACGCTGCTCAGTTTCTACCCCATAGGGAATACAGCTGTATGTCTGCTCTCTGGTAAATACAAGTTTTCAAAAATGCTCATTTTGGTAACGCTTTATAGGAGATTATACTCCTTAATCCCCAGTTGTTTATTTCCCCCTCCAAATTGGAATTAGATAAATATAATGGCATCTGGAGCTTTACCTGGACCAAAGCCTCTTTGCTGCACCGTTCTCCCAGGAGGGAGAAGAGCTTCCAGCACACAGCAACATCATCACAGCATCGTGCTGCCCAATCGAGGCTGCTCCCTGCAGTTTAAAAAGGAGCGCCGCAGGGGCACCCGTGCCTGGCGGGCCCACTCCTGAGGGCCTCGCCAGTGGGCCCTTTGGCACGACCCTTAGGCAGCGGACCACACCGAGTCGCCAGAATAACCTCCAAAGGATCCTTCTGCAGTTCGCAAAATTACACGACAGCTTGAACTCCCTCATGGTCAAGCTCACTCTCACCGCCAACACATCCAGCTATACAACCACAGCAAGTAAAAGACACTTCAACAGTCTGAACAAAGCACCCTCACATTCTCGCTGTTATTACCATTAGCCTGCTATAACCATTGCTACTTTGACTTTCACTGTTGCCAGTAAACATTGCTACTTTAACCACTTTTACTGTTGCCAGTAACCTGCTACAACTGTCACTATTTTGACCATTTTTAATGATGCCAGTAACAGCTATAATTATCGCTATTTGACCACTTTCTCCAATAGCCTGCTATAACTGTTGCTATAACTGTTGCTATTCTGACCACATTACTGTTGCCAGTAACCTGCTGCAACTGTTGCTATTTTGACCACATTACTGTTGCCAGTAACCTGCTGCAACTGTTGCTATTTTGACCCCATTACTGTTGCCAGTAACCTGCTGCAACTGTTGCTATTTTGACCACATTACTGTTGCCAGTAACCTGCTGCAACTGTTGCTGTTTTGACTTTTACTGTTGCCAGTAGCCTACTTTAACTGTTTCTATCCCAACCACCTTTGCCAGTAGCCTTTATTGACCACTGAAACTACCCTAACATGGCCATCTCCTTAGTTACCATATTTAGTCTTTACCTCCTATCTAACGCCACTCAGAATACATCAGCTTGTTCATCCACTCATAACTATATCCCTATACTGCATAGCCTGGGAAGAAGAAACCACACCAGCTCCCATCACACATCACCACAGACACACCATATCAGGCATTCACACCTACTCTATATATCCCTTAATAACACCTACAGCCCTAAGCCTGAACCCACTCTCCTACATAGTAACCTAAAATGTGCTCTCATCAATTCACGTTCAGTTCGCAAAAAATAGCCAGTCATCACAGCTCTTATCACTACTCAGAACTTGGACATCCTTATGGTCACAGAATCCTGGCTGTCAGACACTCTTACTGTCCTCATAAATCAACTCATCACTCATGGCTATTCGATACTCGCATGTCATAGAACCAACCGGAAAGGAGGTGGAGTCTTCATCCTAGCACGAAGTGAACTACAATTCCAGCTACTATCGTCAATGAGCATCAAGCACATGGACACATTATCTGTTGCTAACAAGCACATCACTATAAATCTCATCTACAGAGCTCCTTCCTCCCCCCCTGAAGATTTCTCCAGTATAATAGACCTGGCCTGCAACCCTGAAAGTCCACGTAAACCCAATTGGTTAATTGGCGATTTTAACCTTGCTTCTCTACAACCTACCTACACTAAGACCTTCCTTGATGCTATGGATGACCTAAGCTATACACAAATGGTGAACTCTCCTACACACCTCAAGGGGAATGCTCTTGACCTCATTTTTGCCCCCCAGTCTGAAGTAAACAACAATATCAACCTATCATTCACTCCTGTCCCATGGTCAGACCACAACCTAATCTCCTTCCAGATCCCACACTAACAAAATCAAATTTCAACCAGCCAATCAAATGCTACCTCCACAAGATCTACAATTCGCTTTAGATCCCTAGACAGAGACGACTTTGCCAACAACGCTCTTCCAGCATTCCGCCAACCAGCTCAGAACCTTGACAAAATGATCAACAGATGGAATTCCACTCTTATCTCTTGCTCACAACTACCTTCCTCTAAATCATCAGCATCCAACATACCACCAAGAATCAGAAGACCAGCCCCTTGGTTCTCTGCAGAACTATGATTATCTCTTCAGCTACTAAGAAAGCAAGAAAGAAAATGGCATCGCTCTCGCTCTACATCTGACAAAATAACTTATAAAAACACCCTAAAGCAACACCGGGAGAAAATATATGAAAAAATGAGACAACATCACATGGATCTCCTACTCCGCTCGTTAAATAAACCACGCAACCTCTTTAACATTGCTAAATCCTTAACCAAGACACCTTCCTCGAATCAGACAGTATCTATTCAACCTCAGCCCTATGCCGAGTACCTACAATCTAAAATCATTAAAATAAAGATGGATCCAAGTCCCACTCTCTATTACACTCCCCAGGTACAGCAACCGTTAACCAACTTCAGCCCCCCAACAGAGAAATACATCGCTGACCTTATTGCCACTATTAACACTACTACAGCCCCCAATGATCCTTGTTCAGCTCACTGGATCAGAACGATGCTTGCCGAGCTCAGCCCAACTCTAGCATACATCATGAAGCTCTCCTTCACAATAGGAATATTCCCAGCAACTCTTAAACAAACGTCCATACCCTCTCCTCAAAAACAACAAACTTGACCCGACAAGGACTGACTCATATCGCCCGATCTTGAGCATACCCCTTCTAGCCAAACTTATTGAGAAGGTGGTTCAAATGCAACTACAGCAACACATTGACATATCAGCCCCTCTTGATCCCTGTCGGCATGGGTTCCGAGAATCTCATGGTGTAGAGACTCTGCTCACCATACTTATCAACACTTTAACCAGAGGTATCGACAAGATTGAAAATGGGTTTGTACTCCTCTTCCTCGATATAGCAGCTGCATTTGATTCTGTTAACCTTCTGCAACTCCTCTCTCGCCTTCAGGAAAAGGGAATTCATGGCTTGGCTTGGGAATGGTGTAAATCCTATCTAGCTAACCGTTGGCAACATGTACGTATAGGATCCTCAACATCTGAACCATTCCATCAACAACAGGGAGTACCCCAAGGATCCTCCCTATCTGCTCTACTTTTTAACATCTATATGTGACCCATTTGTGATACCATCTGTTCCTTTAATATTTCCAGTCTGATCTATGCAGACGATCCTCCTCCCACTTATTGAATACTTCAATGCAATCACTGATTGGCTCCTATCCCAGAATCTGCGTATAAACTTTAAGAAGACCGAGGTCCTATTCCTAACAAAGAAAAAGAACTTCTCTCCTCCCACATCATTGAAAGTACGAGATGCTGAGCTCCCATGCAAATCCGAGATAAGATACCTGGGTGTTACAATAGACCAACATCTCAGCTTCAAAGAACACATAAAGAATACCACCAAGTCCATTTAAAATAAAATACGGACACTAAGACACCTAAGACCTCTTCTAACCCCAGAAGACTTCAGAACTATATTCCAGTCACTTGTAACACCACACTTCGATTATGCAAACATCATCCTACACAGTCTCCCTAAGAGTACCCTCAATCCACTGCAGATGGCGATCAATGCAGCAGCCCGCATTCTCTGTGACATTTCCAGAAAAGAGCACATCACGCCCACACTTATGGAACTACACTGGCTACCGTTACAATGCAGGATTACCTACAAGGTCTTACTCCTTGCATTTAAAGCAATTAACAGGCTAGCCCCCTCATCCCTCACTGCACTCCTGACCATTACCCCTACAAACAGGCTAAGAAGGTCAGCAGCTGCCAATACACTGTCTATACCACCTGAGTCCACTAAATGTACTCAAACAACTAGAAATAGAGCCTTTACATTCTACGCCCCTAGGTGCTGGAACAATCTCCCACCTCTTATACGTGCAATTGTTGACCTCTCACAATCCAGAAAAGCCCTTAAACACCACTTATTCTGCCTTCACTTCACCCATTCTAACCTAACACAATCACTCCCAGCACCTCACCTCACCTCACCCACTCAGCCTCTGGCATTCCAACAACTTAACCCCTAACTACATACATAACAGACCTGCCCTCAGACTTACTCATAGCAAGTATAGATTACAAGCCTCTTGCATTACGATTCCAATGTGCATTATAAACTGTAAATAGTCTTACAACCACCATTGTTGATTTGTATATAGTTACCCTTGTTTCAGTCCCAAGTTGCAATCCCTGTTTCAATGTAAGCAAAATATCCTCTGTTCTGATGCAAAATCTTTGTTATTTGTAAACGGCACTGATACCAAATAGCGCGGTATATAAGAACTGTAAATAAATAAATAAATAAATCTATATTTAATTGGTGGCATTTATACATGTATGTTTGCAAAATGGCCCACATACACATGTAAGCACCAATACTTATATATGGAAGTTGCGGAATTCCAGTGTTCACATGTAAGTGCTGGTCCTTACAAATGGAAGTGACGATTTGCTTCTGTTGATTTTTCCCATGTGCAGATTTGCAAAATGGGTCCTCGGGCTCCATTTTTCAGTAAACATGTATGCACTCCTGCCATGGTCAGCAGAGCTTTGTCTAAAATACTGCTGGAATTGTATACAGTACATCATGACCTTGACATTTCAATTCTGCTCTCCATGCACTTCTAAAATGTGCCTTCATAGTTATACAGCTAGCACCTGAATTTTCCACTCCCAAATAATATTTTATGCCACCTCCGGCTCTCTCCAAAACCTGATCTTTTTAAAACACACGGGGCCCGATATTCTTTTGGGACAGCTATGTTCTGCTACGGCGCATAGCCATTGCTGCCGGACTTTAACCCTGGATTTTCAATGCCGGCATTGAATATCCGGGGTCACTGCACAGCCCACAAGCCTGCCAAAGCTAAGTGGTCAGCAGCAATACTGAGTCACTGCCCAGTTAGCTCCCATGGGTACAGATAGGCCAGTTTTTGCTGTGCCCATCTTTTACCCATAGGTGCTAACCAAGCAGCAGTGCAATATCGTCACTGCCCAGCTAGCGACTGTCGCCACCCCCGTAATGCCTTAGAATGCCCATGACACACCCAAATGCTAAGTGGTTAGCACTGGGGCGTGTAGCACTATTAATTGGGGATATTCAGTGGCACTTACTATGTTAGTGCTGCTGAATATCCCATTCAGTGGCATTTACATGGTTTGCCGTCTGTAAACTGTGTAAATGCCTTTGAATATCGGTCCCACAAAGTATGGCTTTTTAGCAACTAGAATGGCCAGAATTTGTGTTCTCAGAACACAAGTTTAAAAAAAAATTATATATACAGTTAAAACCCGTTGCTGACTGCATAAGTGGTTTTAAATATTGATCTGCTGGTTATATTCAGATTGCCTGCAATAACCACAATAGGTACCAGTAGCGGTAGTGGATTTAGAGGCTGTCCTAAATGTAGAAATTGTTTTGTGTATCTCGGTACTGTAAAAATGGATCAGTATCTTTGTACTATTAGTGGAGTTAATTGATTAATTAATTTACAATCATTTATAATCTGCTAGCATTGGGAAATTTTCCTATTCTCAATGGATTGCAAAAATGCAAATTCATAATAAAACAAACAACCAACATAACAACAATATAGAAATATAAAGAAACATTACAAATAGTAATTTAAAACACAAGATGGAAAGACAGAACAGAACATCGCCTTCTGCCATACCAGAGCCTCACAGGTGACTATAAACTACAGCAAGACCGAGGCAGTAATCATCACCTGAAACACCGACTTTGTCCCTCCACAATACCCATAAAACCAGAAGTGAAATACCTCGGAGTGGCCCTCGACAAAGAACTGAACCTACAATCACACATCAGAAGAACCATCAAAAATGCATATCACAAGATGAGTCTAATCCGACGCCTCAAGCCCCTTCTCTCTCAGGAGCACTTATGAACCGTCTGTCAGGCACTAATAACCCCAATCTTAGACTTCTGCAACCCAATCTATCTTGGCCTAACAAAGCAGACACTCAGACCACTACAAGTGGTGCAAAACACAGCAGCATGCATAATATCCGGTACAGCAAGACAAGATCACAGCACACCCATTCTAAAAGATCTCCACTGGCTACCAATCAGCTCCCGCATCAGATATAAGACAGTAATAAACATATTCAAAATCAAATAACAGACATCAGCTCTCAGCCTACAACCACTCATACAATCTGACAGCAGCACACGACCGAGGAGGAGAGGCATCTCCAACCTCATCAACACACCAAAAGGATTCAACAAGGTACGCAAAGACACTGCAAAATGAGCACTATCACTGGCCGCCCCAGCAATTTGGAACACTCTCTCAGAGGACCTACGATCAACAACAGACATCAAGGACTTTCGAAAACAGCTCAAGACAACCTTATTCATCAAACACTACGGCGACATCACATAAGCCACCCGCCAGACAGTACTACAGCATAACCCACCTCCCTGGACTCTTATGTACATAGTATTGTATAATAGCACACGATATAAATAGCCCACTAAGAATCAACGACACCCGACACATACATGCATTCACAGTCTCACTGCATGCACACACAAGACAGTATTTATTCGATTGTTTGCTGTGTAGACCGCCTTGATTAAAGGATAAGGCGGTATAGAAATACTTTTAAATAAAATAAATAAGCTTCACCAAACAAAGAAGCTTCAACTCTTGGTAAGCCAAGGGGTTGGCCTCCCTCTTAATTTCTCGGGGCAGTGTTTTCCAAAGTGTAGGCTCTGGTCCTTGTTAATGAAAGTCTAATCTCAGCTAATGAGGAAACTGTAAAAGCATAATCTGATGAACAATTTTGGAATGGAATCATCATAAAGGTTAATATTTCATAAATTGTAAATAAACACTTGTACTACATATATAGGATTTGTTGCCTATGGGGCATGTTTATTAAAGTATGCTATCTGGATAGTGCGGGGGGGGGGGAGGAGGGGTTAACATGTAATTTTGTCGCTGTACTAAAAAGTAGCATGGATCCCCTGCATTAAAAGTCCCACACTGCCCAGGTTGTGCACATTTGGACAGGGACTAGGTGGGAGATGAACATTATTAGTAGCCTGTGCTAATCTTGCTTGGTGCAGGGCACACAGGTGCACCTAATGCCATCAAAATGGGTGGTGTTAGTTGCACTCACTGCACATTTGCTGTGCTAAAACTATGGCTTTCCTGTTTTAAATGCAGAGTGTTGATGTATACCCCCCCCCCCCCTGCAGTTAGCTGGAAGCCTAGTGCTGGTAACACAGCTCACTTGCACATTACCAGCGTGGGGCTTAGTCAACATGCCCGTATGTGATTTACAGCATGTTACATAAACAAAATCAAGGAGCTGGCTAAGACCAGACTCATAGAACATATAGTAGGCATTCTGAACCAAAAAGAATGCAGCAAAAATAGAGCACTGCCATGAAGGAGGTCATTCTGGAAGCCCTATTCATGCTTTAGACATCAAAAACAGACATAGAGACGTCTCCAGAGCTATTTTAGAAGCCAGCTTTGGGGACATCCAAATCAGAATGGGACATGGTGGAGGCCACATTGTGTCTAAGTTTAGACCTGAAAAGTGCTCATTTTGGGTGAAAAACATCCAGAGGATGTGGAGAAGATAGCACTCCATCATTCCCGGTACTCAGCACAATGTCAATGATAGCAGCAGTAGGACTTGAACCCTGTTCCTGGTCCATTACTCTAACCATTACACTATCCTAGAAGTCCAGCCTCTGAAGTACAATTCTGAGGATGTCTATGTAGATGCCCCCACAGACATCCATATTGGGTACATCCATGTTTGTGAAATTGTGTCTGTAACTGGATGTGCCTGTTTTTTTTTTTTTCAAACGTTCTGGCTTTAGACATGCCAGATTGCGCTTGGACATCCCTTCTAAAATTGCCCTCCACATCATTAACTTTTGAAGATTTACAGTGATTAGTTAGTAATCACAGTAGAATGGACTGGTAAATGGTGACAAGAAAGGCTATTTTGTCTAAGAGAGAAAGTGGAATTTATAACTGCAGATAGAAGCTCCATGAGCTTTAAATGCAGAAATAAATGAGGATATCATTTTATAATTAGTTGGGATCATCAATATCTTTTTTTATATCAACAAATTCCAAGTGGCTGTAGTGGAAAATGATTTTATAAGTTTCTAACATTGAGAAGAGCTAATGAAAATGTTTGTCAATAAATCCTAAATGTCTACATTGAATAAATGTTTTTTAGAGAAAATAGTGCTTGTTCAGTAATAAGTGTAGCAAATTCAAAGCTCTGGTGGAGAGTGCAATATAACACTGAGGACATTAATTTTTATTGAAAATTGTGAATTTTAAATTTTCCTGCTGTTCTTTGGTTGAAGAATCATTGGTATGTAGAATTGACAGAGGAAAGAAAAGAGATTTGAGTGAGAATCCTTGAAGCAGATATTAAAAAACAGTGTGATTTGATGTTTTATGTAAATTTTAAAAAAATGAACAAAAAAGGGTGATATGAAAGATGCAATTCAGCACCAGCACTCCTTTTTGGAAAACGTTTATTGCATATCATGGATTCAGCTTGGCAGACTATATTTCCAGTAAATCTGGAATGATGACCCGTACAACACTGAAACAGTAAAATACAACCACAAATATTTTATAAGATCCCCTAGCATACTCCAATATTCTCCTGTATCCCATTACAGAAATTTAGCAAACAACTATGGGGTATGTTTACTAAACCGTCTTAACATCGCTGTGATGGTATTATTGTGCGATAAGTGACATTATCGTGCGCTAACGTCACTTAGCACGTCATAACGCGGCTGCGGCGTTAAGGCACACTAACGCTGTGAAATCCGGCTCTGAAGGGTGGAGTAAGGCTTCCAAGAGGGCGGAGAGAAGGGGTCAATAGGCAGAGAGTGGGAGGGGAGAGGCTCCAGGCACACTAATGCTGTGAAATCTGGGTCTGAACACTAACGCCAGTGAAACCCTCGCGTTAAGGCACATTTGCAGGAAAGAGAAACCATTTCAGTGAGCAATGTACAGCAAAGCCAGGGAAACCACAAAATGTGATAGTAGTGATACATGGGCACGGAACAAAAAGGCAAATAAACATAGAAAATGACCTGAACCACATTTAAAATCCTAATAACCAAGCTGGCCAAAAGTGATATTAATGATAAACATAAAGCAACATGACTGACAAAGCTAAAAAAATAAGATATCATGTTTGGAAGGGTCTATTCTCTGCCCCCCTACAAAGTGAATGATCCCACATTCAAATAGTGCTGATCAGGGTTTATTCACATCTATATTGGTCAGGTTTGTTATAGCGTGCACATGTGCAGTAACAGCAGAGTGGGCACGTAGGAAAGGGCAACTATACTGATGCTGTAAATGGGATATAAAGGGCTACAGGTGGCACATGCTGTGGTCCAGCTGGGGCACAGTGCATGTTAGGCAGATGCCTAGGTGGCAAATAGGGATGCCGGAACTGTAAAGCAGCAAGACAGCAACTGACGAGGGTCCAACATGGGCACGAGTGTGTGTCCCACAGTGTCACAGGGGAGATTATCCAGCAGGTACCCCCAAGGGCACATAACATTGGCAGGTGGTGCAGGGGGGGGGGGGAAGCATGCATGTCCATGTAGGCACCCCTACCTGATAACCCACACCATAGGCAGCTGCATACCGGCATACTGGATGGCCTAGGAATGCATACCACCAGCACCACCGGCATAATGGCATGGCAGCATGGTGGCAGAGGGGTGCTGGTGGCGGAGGGGGCAGTGGCTTCTGCCCACAGCAGACCATGGCCTAGTCCTGTTTAGGTGGGTGCAATGCACTGCAGCAGACAGGGTCTGATGAACAGTCATGTCCCAGGGAATGAGCAGTCCCTGTGGCAACAGTGTGGTGCAGTACACACATCCAGTGTGTTCATGAGCAGAAGGTCACAGGTTCAAGTCCCAGCTGTGGCTCCTGCTAACCCAGTCCCCATATTTTACCCAGTAATAAAGATGGAACCTTTTTTGCAGATAACATAAACATGCCTGAAATACCTATATTTTACCCTAGAGAGCACAGACACCATAAACATGTGCAATACCAAGAGCAGAGTTTCCCAACTGCAGTCCTGGAGGCCCAAACACCATTCAGGTTTCATGCTGTCTCTAATAAATATGCCTGTGCTGCATTTGTATGTGCTGCCCCCATGGTATGCAAATGTATCTCATGCATATTCATTAGGGACAGTATGAAAACCCAAACAGTGATTGGCCCACCAGGACCGGAGTTGGATACCTCTGCCCTAGAGCAGCGGCCAACAGGGGCATAAACACCCACACCCACAGGCTCCACTCTCCAAAGCCTCATGAAGAGTCAGGCTGTTGGGCCCTGCACGCTGCAGCATCTCCCAATACTAGCACTTGCATACCTTAGCAATGCCGCCCTAAACTTGGGAATACGTTACACATGTATCAAAAGGTTGCTATGATTAATGGCAGATAGCAATTCCTAAGTTAATCACAATTTGCTGATAGAACTGCATCATAGCAACCTTTCTGATATCTGTGGAGTGTGTTTCAGTTTTGGTTTCTGACAGTGTTTATTGCGCGATAACCTGAAATGCTACCTTAAGACTAGAACGCCCACTCCTTTTATGGCAATCTTCACATTATCGCTGGAGTTAACGCCGGTAACATTAAGACAGTTTAATAAACATACCCCTATGTCTCCATGTGTTTCTGAAACATAAGCAAGGACATTCAGTAATCTTATTGCAGGTATAGAAGCATTCCAAATTCTGGGCACCCTGCATGAAAAAGCACAATCTAATGTTCTCTGCAAATAAAACTTATTCCCTGTGGGAGGGTCAACCTCCATCTGACTAATTATCTATCTCTTAGACACTCATTGAAAACTGATCTGTTTAGGAAATATGTGATAAATAATTAGAGGATGCTGCTTTTCATGATCTGATTGTCAACCTAAATTAATTGTTATATATTTGTACATTTTAGAAACTAATTTGTTCCCTAGAGAGGCTGGAAGCCTGTCTAATCATTTCTTTTCAGATAGTCATTGTAGACTTAATTGTTTAGAAAACTCTTGATGAATAATTTAGAGATGACACTGTTTTTTGTTGATTTGATTGTCGATTTGAAAATAATTGTTTTCTGCATGAATCTTTTGAAAATTAAATTGCTTGTAATCCTCCTAGAACTGAATGAAATAGGTGGAATATTAATGAATACATTATTATTATTATAAATATGATGATGATGATGTCCATGACAGAGTGTAATTGTTTATTAACTCCTAAAAATAAATAAGCACATCCTCATTCAGGGCCTTAAAAAGTCAAACAAGTGTGTTAAAATGATAACCAGTGCAAAGACCCCATCATAGGGGTACATGTACCCTGTACTTCAACCCTTGCAGCAGTATTTTGGATAAGCAGCTCCTGGGCTCTGGAAGGGGTTAAGGACTGTGAGCAGACACCCGTGGATGTTTTCCACCTCGTTAAATTTGAACTCTATTGCTGTTGCCAGAGTTCAACCGGCCTAGTATTGCACATTTTTGTACTGATACTTAAATGGGGATATATGACACACTTTTTGGAGCTCTGATATCATTATGGACAGTTGGATTACTTGTGAAAAGCCTTGCATTGGAGACATTAGAGAAAAGGGTCGTTTGTAGTGCCTACGTTCTACAAGAGTGAGGACTATGAATAGAAACCAGCATATATTTCCCCTCACTAAATATGTCCTCTGTTGCACTTGCCTGAAGTCAACTGGGTAATATTGCACATTCCCAGAGCTAAAACTGGAGTGATGTGCATGCTCCTAGATCCCTGGCATTACTGTGAGAAGTCAAGGCTTGTGAAAAGTCCCACATTGTAGAAAGTAGCAAAAAGGCAGCTGTGCCTGACTTTTGCAGGAGGATAAGGACTCCTTCCTGCTCCTTCTGGGATGTGCAGTCCACCAATCCTCCTTCCTTTTGTATGACCCAGCATATTTTTTAGAGTATGAGGATTTTTTTGGTTAGAGAAGAGTGTCTGTTGAATTTATGTGTGCATTTTCTCTTGGGGGGGGGGGGGAGGTGGGATTATACTGTATTAGTTTGTCATTATTACCTTGTGGCACCCCACAAGACTCTGTTCTTGGTCCCATCATCTTTCAATATTTATTTAGCATGTCTTTTGCTACTGATGGAGTCCTTGGAATTCACTTTTTTCATGAATGCAGATGACATGCAGCTACATTCTGTATTGGACTAACACTCCGCTAACTTTATCTCTGGTATCTCTCTGAAATTGTAATACATTGCTAAATGTATATCTTCAAATGGTCTTAAACACAATTTCTAATCCACCAATCCTATACCAAAGTACCATGGTATACCCAATCATATTTTCTACTTTTGGATCTTATGGCCCTCATTCCTGAATACGGGTTGCAGGCTGCATGTTAAGCCGGGATGTGAAGTCCACCAATCCACCTAGATCCTATTCCCCCACTGGTTCTCCCCATATGTCCTGTGCTTCAGGATAGGGAGAGCCGGTGGGGAATGGGAGGGGGCAGAGTGGGGGTGGGCCATCTGGCAGCACACACAGGGCCGATTCAGATCATGGCCCTGTACATGCTGCCAGGCCTGCTGGGATGTGGTGCTTATACCACCTCAGAGGTGGTATAAGCAGCATTTTGTGGCCAATTGGGGCAGATGAGTCACTCTCAGGGTTGGAGCAGGGTACGGGGCAGTCCCCACTGCCCAATCCAGGCCTTGGGAGGCCAGCCTTGGGTCATGTGGTGGGGAAAAGAGGGGCCAGGAATGCAGATGTCCACACAGATAGAAGGGGCATGCCAGGCCATCCTCAAACCCAATTCTGGCTCCCACAGGAATGTTTTGTTCACACGGACCAGAACTGGGTCCTAACAGCCCATCTTTAGCATTCCCCTCCTGGAATGGAGCGCCACATTTTTACATAAAGGAAGCAATAAGGTCAATGGAGGTCTTAAAAAGAGACTAGACAAATGATTGGGAATAGGAATACCACCTGAAAAATGTTATTGGCATGCCATCTCTTGACTTTTATAAGATTTGATGGTGTTTATGGGAACTATGAGTCTGCCTTCTGGTGGTGTTGCTTTACTGCCTTTGTACTAATGAACCAAGAACCAGGCTTTGAACAGCCTGATCCACTTTGACAAGAGTCTGTTCAGCTGTCTACATATACTCTTAAATGATAATCGTAAGGCCAGGATAACTTAATCATTTATGCAGTGTAGTTCAAATAGCTCTATTAACTGTAAATCAATTGGATTTGATGATTTTTTTTTTTTAATTTGATTTTCAGTGAAATACAATATCACAGAAAGGTAAGGCAAATCAAAGCAAAAGATAACATAATACATTAGAAACACATTATAACAGATGTAGTCCACATCAAGAGAGATAGGCAGAGATAATACTACATACAATAGTAATTACAGAAAACAAGGCCAATCATAAGCCCACAAGTTAGAAGGATCAATGCATACCCAGAAACAGTTCCTTACCCTATATTAACATGATCAACAATAGATTTCTCTAAATGTGAGACATCTACAAAAACAAAAGAATCACTCTCATAGTTTACCAAACATTTACAAGGGAATCAGAGAAAAAACGTTGCTCCCAGCGCTAAAACCCTAGGTTTCAGCTGAAGGAATTGACGTCTACGTAGTTGCGTCTCACGAGAAACATCAGGAAATATATTTATACTTTGCCCACAAAATTTGGCCATCTTAGTTTTAAAGAACGCACGCAAAAAGCGCTGCTTAAGATCCACAGAGGGTAATATGACCATTAATGTGGACCTAGTAGAAATTATATCCGAAGAGTCTTCAAGAAAAGCAGTCAAGTCAGTCATAGGGGGAACAATCTCATCCATACCTCCCTCTTCGGTGTTAATACGTTTAGTACTAGCTAAAAGGTAATAAGCATGAGAAATAACTATAGAGTCTGAAAACTTCAATATTTCCTTGAAATACTTATCAAGGAGAATTCTAGCGGACAGCAACGAAGAGTGGGGGAAATTTAGGAAACGAAGATTACATGCTCGGGACGAGTTCTCCAGGGCTTCCAACTTAGAATACAATATCAATGAATCTTTAACTGCAGCGGCACTAGCCGCTGAAAGCAAATTTACCTGGGAATTCAACTTCCCTACAGCTTTATCACTTGAGGTAACCTTCTCATCGAGCTGCCGAATAGCAACGGAAGCTTCCTGAGAGAATACACACAAAGCATTTAACGTTAAAGACATCTTCTTGTCTATGGACTGTAAAGCACCCCAAATGTCTTTTAAAGTAATCTCGGCATCAGAAGACTTAGAGGCAAACTCCAACAAACTGTCAGAGGCAGTAAGTTGTACCGGTAAAGGAACAATAACATTAATTTTGGATATACTTGCTGTTTCTGAAGACTCATCAGGCAAACACTGCACTTGAAGCGGTAACGGTAAGGGAGGAGGGGTTCTCCCACCAGAACTCAGGGAGACCCCGTCTGGGGAGGACTACGCAAGGGGGAGAGGAGCAAAATGCTTGTCAAGGGGACCAGTGGGCTTGTCACCACTACCGGCCTCCTGACCTTTATTTGCCCCCTTCGCCTTCCGCTTCCCCATAGCACAATACTACAGGGTGGAAGACAATACCCCGCAGACGCCGCAGTGGCACCAAAGGGGCGCTCAAGGGGCCAGACTATCTCCTTAGATCACACCCCTTTGAGCCACGCCCTTCGGACATGCTCCGCAGTCAAAAAACTAACGAAAATAAATAAGAAACAGCAAAGGACCCCGCCGGGTAGTAGGGTGCCCCGAGCGCGCCTGCCCGGTCCTTAGAGGCACAGAACCTCTGCACACACCAGCGAACCAGCAGCAGTCCCAGAGCAGATCACAGGCTCCAACTCCTTCAGTGTCTCTCTGCTACTCCGAAGAGCCACTCCAGAGGTAGATGAATTTAAAGGTCCATAGACCCCGCCGGGTAGTAGGGTGCCCTGAGCGCGCCTGCCCGGTCCTTAGAGGCACAGAACCTCTGCACACACCAGCGAACCAGCAGCAGTCCCAGAGCAGATCACAGGCTCCAACTCCTTCAGCGTCTCTCTGCTACTCCGAAGAGCCACTCCAGAGGTAGATGAATTTAAAGGTCCGTAGACCCCGCCGGGTAGTAGGGTGCCCCGAGCGCGCCTGCCCGGTCCTTAGAGGCACAGAACCACTGCACACACCAGCGAACCAGCAGCAGTCCCAGAGCAGATCACAGGCTCCAACTCCTTCAGCGTCTCTCTGCTACTCCCGGATTTGATGATGTTTTAAGAATTTTTGATGGGAACAATGGGACTCCTTTACTAAAGTGTGCTAAGCAGTTAGCATATGATTTAACATGCAGTAGCCCAGAGGTGGCTCGTCAATCTGCTGCCTGAGGTGAGGGATTAGATGGTGCCTCCCCCCCAAGAGCAGGGGGAGGAGACTTTCTCAAAACTCCAGTCAGGGACTGAGCCAAACCAAAAAGCCAATTAGATAATGTGGAGGAAATACAAGATGTTTGTACACCAAGGAACTAAAAGAAAGAACGAGAACCACAGCACTGTTTATAACACCAAATTATAACTCATGTTTATTTTGTTGTTATAAAATGCGTTATGGTTCATTCTTGCTTTTTCTTTTTGAACATATATTTTGCATCCACAGAACCCCCTCCCTCAACAATGGGTGCAGAGTAGAACAAGGACATTCACACACAGAACTCAATACCTTAAAAAAAAATCTGATTCCAATCATCTCACTAACAACAACAAACATTCTCCAGTACCTGGCATATTTATTTAATTTATTTATTTACATTCTCTTATATACCGTGCTATTCTGTATCAGTGCGGTTTTACATTGAACAAACTGAAATTACATTGAACAGGGCATTATAACTTGGAGATAACTATTTTACAGGGAACATGGGCTATGGAGGGTTAAGTGGCTTGCCCAAGACCACAAGGAGCACCTGTGGGACTAGAAACCCCAGACCTTCCGGCCCAAGGTTGCTGTCCTCTAGTGGGATTTGAAGCGCCGACCTTCCGGCCTGAAGTACCTTGCCCCAACCACTAGGCCACTCCTCCACTCCATTGTGAACTAATACAAAATCCTACAGCAAAGTCACTGAGGATCTATAGAGCAAACGTACCATACCATACCATACCAGCTCAACTTCCAAAACTCACATAAGGAGCCTACCCAAAAAAAGCACAACTGTCACTACTGCAAAGAGCCCTGGAACATCCAAACACCTATTTGTAAAGCTGAACAATTCAGATTACTACAGTACAGATCCCTATGTACAAACTCTATGTTAAGAGAACACCTGGCCTTGGCCACAAACACAGAAAAAAGACCTTCACCAAAGTGCAGAATAAGTGACCATAACCTAATAATAAACATATGTAGAAAATATTAAACTGCAACCCCAAAAAGTCAGATTCTGCATACAATCCAACATCAGACAAATAGAAAAAGATGCATTTCTCTGTACTCTATAAAATATAAAGATAGCACGAAGACTGTTCATTAAATCAAAAATAAAATTCTCTTCTACCTTTGTATTCTCACCATTTTATTCTTGATCATGGTGGTCCCAATCTGAAGTTTCTGCTTTCCTCCACCTCCCAGTGCCTTCCCTGTCTACTTCCTCCCAGGGGCAGCATGAGGGTGATGCAGGGCCATCTGTGGAGATTCATTGCAGCATTATTTGCATAAATTTAGTATACTTGATTTTAAAATGTATATGCAACCAATCTGAAATCCTAAGTGGCTTCCAAACATATACATGAAATTTATTAAAACATATGTTACAATAAAACAAACGTAATAATAAAACATTAAATGTAATTAGTGAAAAGCCACTTACACAGTCCCCCCCCCCCCCCCATCAGACCATCACCAATCTGTACATCAGATTTATTTCACTATGACCAGATTACTGATGAAGTGAGATTTATAGCTGTCATGGTCAGGGTCGCTTTTACCTATGGGCAAAAAGGCCAGATGCCCTGAGCCCCTGCACAATAGAGACCCAGCTGCCATTGTTAACAGCAACCCTGCACATTGCCACTGTTGTGGTACCATGGCACGTCCTGGAGAGAAGTGGCAGCGGTGGCGGGAGGAGAGGGGTCCTGCTAGAAATGTTCGCCCACGGCCACATAAAGGGTTGAAATGGCCCTGGTCATGCTATGTGAAAACTAATATATTTGGAGAAATTTCACCATGGTGATACTCTGGGCCTGGGGCACTTCACATTTCTGGAAAGTTTACCTAGATTCTAAAAATTCGTATGCAATGCCGATGCCAGTGAACAAAAGCACAGTGCAGTAGCAATGTGGTAGTAAAGATTATTAAGACATGGGATAAAGTGATTATTACCAGACTAGTAGCTACTTAAATGGAGCAATCTTTAGAAACAAACACCTATAAAAAACGAAAACACCTCTTTTCTAACCCACAGTAAGTGTTTAATATGGGTTTTAACACAACATTAATTAACACAGAGCTCCAAAAACAGTGAATGCATCATATTCACAGCATGCATTAACTGCTATGTTAAACAAGGGAGTAATTTAATGAAGGATTTTTTTTTTTGCACATAAAGCCTATTTTATATGCAGAAAGGCCTTTTATAAAACTGCACAGCTGTATATTTGTGTGCTGACAAGATTGTGCATTCTTTTATGTGCATCATGTGTAGGTGTTCCTGGGCATATAGTTTCAGCATAGCAGGGACAGAGCTGTGATGTATGCATGCATTTTAGCAAATATACAAGTATACACATAGGGGCTGATTCTATAGTCTGTGCATGGACAGTTATGAGCTGGATACATGTATAACTCCCTATTTTCAAGAATATGCATGCACGAATGGAAACTTATTTGCTCTTTTTGGGTGATTGTCATTTTGCAAGTACCATCTTGTGAACTTTACATAGGGTATGCCTGGGGGCAGAAGATGGGTACAGTGTAGGCAGGGCCTAAATTCCTGAGTTATAACATACACACATTTCCTCATCAATCTAATTGCATGCAGTTAGGGGGCCCCAACAAAGCCAAATGGATAATGCCCATCCATCAGAACACAGCACTTCAAGCAAAAGAAAAAAATTATATAAATTAAGAAAAATACTTGTCATATGGAATAATAATCTGCAAGTGAAAATATATCACTGTTCCCTTCGAACCAGCTGTAAAGAAACAGTATCTCTGCAAGGAAAATGACAAACTTCCATTACCCAGTAGCGAAGGTCCTCCAAGGTGTGGGACGGATAGAAGGGCTTCTTATCTTCCACAGCATTTTTGGCTTAAATATTCACCAGTCCACACTCCAATTTTTCAAATAGTTTGCCCAGTATAAAGTAGTCTACAAGGCACAAGATCAAATAAATATCCTGAGCTGTGTTCCAGTCAGAGTAGGAATTGGAAACACGTTTAATAGGCAGCACTAGGTAATGATAACTATCAGACTCAACAGTGTATCGACAAAACTGCAGTGTCCATACTGATGATGACCCTTTACCAAATCCACACTCCTGAATTGTAAAACAGATAAACATGTAAGCATATTGTATCTCTCTAATTTCTTCCACATCAGTATGTAAAAGATGGTCATTGTATCAAAGCAGGTTGTAAAGCCACCACCTTTGGGGGCGGGACATAGCTGCACGGGTTCCTTCACAGAGGTGGAAAGGCTCTGCGCCAGTTTCATTTTTATTTAAACTTAATATCGCTAGCACAGCTGTGGTTCTCTAAGAGGCAGGAGCTGCGGCTGACAGGGAAAGGAGAGGGTGAGTCTGCGGGGGGAGCTAATACGGGGGAAGGTGGGTTCTGCAATGGGGCTGACACAGGGGGAGGAGGGCAGGGGGCAGCCAGGCTTGGATTGGATGGCGGGGACTCACCCTGCTCGTCACCATCACTTCTGGGGGGCTGGCCGGCCGATCGAGAGGGGCAGTCAGCAGATATTCCATCTCCAAGGTGGAATAAGCTGGCCATTCCCCTGGCAATCCCTGGAAATACAGGGCCATGACCAGAATCGGCCCTGTATGTCCATGGGTCGGTTCCACCCACGCTCCACCCCCATGCTGCCCCCATCCCCCACAACATGCACAGTGGCTCTGTGCTTGCAGGGGGCCCAGAGGCAGCATACGTTCATGTGACTAGAAGGGCTAGACATCCCACTGGGACGTACAGCCCCACTAGTTGCCTTGAAGAATCGGGCCCACTGTGTAAACTCCACTATTTCTCTTCAGAAAGTTTCTGATTCATTTGCAAATTTAATTCTAGAAGATACAGTATGAAATTACACATAGACCAAGTGGCTTCACTGCAAAGCTATTTATTTAACAGTGAAAAACAATTGGATACAAGTAAAAGTGGTGGAGGAGTGGCACTATATGTAAAAAATACTATTAAAACTTTGGAATTACAGATCTCAAAAGGGAGAGAGGAGGCATTGTGGGTTAAACTAGAAAGAGAGAAAGAGAAATCTATTTGCATTGGTGTGATATACAGGCCTCCCTCACAAGAGGAAGAGGTGGACAGAGAGTTAATTGAAGACATACGCAGCATTGCTAGGAAAGGGGAAGTGCTACTGATAGGGGATTTCAATATACCAGATGTTGATTGGCACATTCTTGCTGCGGTATCATCTAGAAGTAAAGAGATCCTAGATTCTCTACAGGGAGAATTAGGCAATTGGTAACAGACCCCACATGTGAAGGGGCCATACTGGACTTGATGCTTACCAATGGTGATAGTGTTTCTGAAGTTATAGTAGGAGATCATTTTGCATCCAGTGAACACTGGATGGTGTGGTTCAGTATTAGGACTAGGGCTATTAGAATCCATTCAAAGGTGAGGGTCTTAGACTTTAGGAAGACTAAAGGGTATGTTTACTAAACTGTCTTATTTATTTATTTATATTTCTTATATACCGCGCTATTATAATCAGTGCGGTTTACAGTTGAAACAAAAACATACTACAATGTAACTGGTCACATTGAGTTTACATAGAACAAGGGTAGTAAAACATGGAAGAAACCAGGGGAACTATATACAAATTATACAAAATATGAATAATCATATGAAGGACATATAAGGGTCTTTGAATAGAGGCATATTCTCATGGGTCAGTGAGAGGGAGTGGGGGAAAGTTGATTAGCCATTATCTGCGGGAGGCTGATCTATGGGATGGGCTGGGTAGGAAGGCAAGGTGGTGGTGGTGTGCTTTACGGGATTGGAATCAGAGTAATGCTGTAGGAACAGGTGATGTTTGAGGGCTTTTCTGAATAATGCTAGATTCGAGATGGCCCGGATTTCAGCAGGGAGGGCATTCCAGGCAATAGGTGCGAAAATAGAGAAGGCTCTACTGGCTGTTGACTTTGTACATTTTATCTTAATGTTCCCAGTGCTAGTTGCAGCGATAATGTGAAGGATGCCATATAAGGAGTGGGCCTTCCGGTCTTAAGGTAGCAATCACGGATTATCGCGCGATAAAGTGTGCCCTGTCCGTTATCGTGCGATAGAGGGAGCCGCACACATTACCGCGCATTAACCTTAAATTCATGTGATGACCTGCAATCACAGCAATACAGGTGTAGCACACTGGTTAATACAATAACTGCTGAAACAGGGGTCATGAGTTTGATCCCCCAGTGGGCTTAATGAGTAAGGCAGTCTGAGCCATTACCCTTTACTTTAAATCAGTGCTGTCTGAGACATATTTTTTTAATTTAAATTTGTGCTGCCAGCAAACACACCCTCACAGTGCCGTAACCTAAGGTGCCGCATAAAGCGCCCTATAAGGCGCTCCAGAGGGCACATTATAAACTGCACTGTCCGCCAAGGCACCATGTTCCCTATAGGGCGCTTTATAAGGCACCTTATAGGGCACTTTATAGGGCGCCTTATGAGGCACCTTAAGATTACAACATTGTGAGAGTGTTTTTGCTGGCAGCACTAATTTAAATTAAAAAAGGAAATGCCTCAGACAGCCCTATCAAATAACACCACTGTGGGATCAAACCCATGACCTCTGCCTCCACACTCAGTAAAGTAACCAGTGGGCTACATCTCTATAGCCAATAACAAATCAATGGCTGGCTACAGAAGGACTGCAGGTCACCACACAACTGGTCTGCTGTGGTTACCAGGATAGGGTTAACCCACCCATACCCATGATGCACTGCACATGCAGATCAGCAGTCTATAGGTGATCACAAGATGGGGTATGCAACCCCACAGCACCTCGGTCTGGTAGGGGGAACTGACCATGTGTGTTACTGGCACAGAGTAGCTACAGACCGTCACATTGTGCGGGTACTGTGCTCACCCTGAGGGCGAGGTGGGGCACCCAGCACCAGGACCGCAGCACCTGGCTTAGCTGAGATAGGCTATGCTGTAGGTTGCCATCAGTGCCAGTGTGTGATAGGTAGTCCTTGCAGACACACCTAGGATACACCTGTGTCCATCTGTATTTCCCAGTCACGTCTAGCCTTTGTGGACTATGATGCACCCATAATAGTGCATATCCTGTGTGGGTGCCATGGTCACATGATTTAAGTGAAGGGGGGTGTTTGGACCCATAGGCGGATTATGTAGCACCACCCAACCCACCCTCTGGGGCTGAGGGTGGCGGATAGGATCTCCCACCAACAGATCCACATTCTACATCCCTGCAATGGTGGCAGTAGAGTGGACCATCAACCCCAATCCTGCTGGGGAACAGGCACCCTACAGGGCAATCAGTGCAGATCTGTATGCATCCATAAGGCAATGGCAGACAGACAGTAGGCCTGGAAATGCTCAGCTGCCCCACCCCCTCCACTATCTGACATTCTCCAGCAGTGAGCACAGTGAGCCTCCAGCCATACACATACTAACTGCAGACAGTCTGCTAGCTAGACCATAGTGCATGTTCCTGGAGGAAATGCATGCACCCAAAACCGGGATGTGAGCACACACACCAAGCAGATAAATCAGAGATTGGGCACCAGAAAAGAGAACCCATAAATATCACTTGAAAAAAATACTATAAAGCACTATGGGTGAACCTAACCATGACGTGGTCACTGCTCAGTCAGGGTGAGAGTGACCTCCCAGCAGGACATGCTGTGGCCACCCTGTCCGTGCAGGTGGTGGCCAGGCACTACAATGTCCCAGCCATTACCCTATGCCCTGGGCAGATGCATCCTGCCCAGGCCACCCTGTCTGGGCCATACCCACAGTACCTTGCTCCTCATTATGCACATTGGCAGGCTAACACTGGAAACAGTGCAAGCAGTGTAGGCTGAGTAAGGTGTAGGCAGCCACAACACACTAGATAGAGAGACACACACTCCCATACCTATGCCAGCATTGTGCAAATATAGAGGCTTTTGGCAGCCCTGGCCACCACACCAGTCCTGGGCACAGTGCAGGCATGGCTATGGTATGCAATACTGTTGGGGTCACTCCCCGGGGTGGTAAACACTGTCAGAAACCAAAACTGAAACACACTCCACAGATATCAGAAAGGTTGCTATGATGCAGCTCTATAAGCAAATTGTGCTTAACTTAGGAATTGTTATCTGCCATTAATCATAGCAACCTTTATATATGTGTAACGTATTCCCAAGTTTAGGGCGGCATTGCTAAGGTATGCAAGTGCTAGTATTGGGAGATGCTTCTGCGCGCAGGGCCCAACAGCCTGACTTTCCATGAGGCTTTGGATAGTGGAGCCTGTGGGTGTGGGTGTTTATGCCCCTCTTGGCCGCTACTCTAGGGCAGAGGTTCCCAACTCTGGTCCTGGTGTGCCAAACACTGTTCAGGTTTTCATGCTGTCCCTAATGAATATGCATGCAATACATTTGCATACAATGAGGGTGGTGCATACTAATGCAGCACAGGCATATTTATTAGGGACAGAATGAAACCTGAATGGTGTTTGGCCCTCCAGGACTGCAGTCGGGAAACTCTGTTCTAGGGATTCCACATGTTTATGGTGTCTGTGCTCTGTAGGGTAAAATATAGGCGTTTCAGGCATGTTTATTTTATCTGCAATAAAGGTTCTGTCTTTATTACCATGGTTTAGTACTGGGTAAAATATAGGGAAAGGGTTGGCAGGAGCCACATCTGGGACTTGTGACTTTCTGCTCCTGAACACACTGGCTGTGTGTACTGCACCACACTGTTGCCACAGGGGCAGTTTGTTCCCTGGGGATACCATGACTGTTCGTCAGACAGACCCTGTCTGTTGCATTGCATGGCACCCACCGAAATGGGGCTAGGCCATGGTCTGCTGTGCGCAGATGCCACTGCCCCCTCCACCACCAGCACCCCTCCGCCACCATGCTGCCATGCCATTATGCCGGTGGTGCTGGTGGTGCGCAGTCCCAGGCCATCCAGTATGCCGGTAGGCAGCTGTCTATGGTGTGGGTTCTCAGGTAGGGGTGCCTACATGGACATGCACGCTCCCCCCCCCCGCACCACCTGCCAGTGTTATGTGCCCTTCGGGGTACCTCCTGGATAATCTCCCCTGTGACACTGTGGGACACACACTCATGCCCATGTTGGACCCTCGTCAGTTGCTGTCTTGCTGCTTTACAATTTTGGCATTCCTATGTGCCACCTAGGCATCTGCCTAGCCCGCACTGTGCCCCAGCGTGCCCACTCTGCTGTTGCTACACATGTGCACGCCATAACAAACCTGCCCAATCTAAATTTATTATTATTTATTTATTACAATTTCTTATATACCGCACTATTGTCAGCGCGGTTTACATACAACAAAATGACCATAACAAACTGTTTGGCTTCACATAGAACAGGAGAAAACAACTTGGATAACATGCTTTTGCTTTACATAGAACAGGAGTAATAACTTGGATAAACGGGGTATGCAAACTAAACTACTTACATATGTACAATGAGATCGAGTATTGGGAATTCAGTGTGAACATGTGTACAATAGAGTTGATATGTTAACTTGAGGGGGTGAGGGAGAGGCACTTATGTAGGGGTAGGGTTAATCTGGTAGTATTGAGTAAATAAATGGGATTTGAGAGCCTTTCTGAATTGTGTTAAGTCAGTAATCGCACGGATGCCTGGTGGTAATGCGTTCCAACATTTTGGGGCATAGATACTGAATGCCCTGTTAGATGTTGCGGTTGTGTACTTTGTTGAAGCCTTTGGAATTACTAGCACATTTGTAGATGGGGTTCTCCTTGTTCTGTTGGGAGGAGCGGGCTGGATGATGTTGGTTAATGAGGGGGAGGTGATGCCATGGATGGATTTGAAGGTGAGTAACAAAGATTTGAATGTAAGCCTTCCTTGTACGGGGAGCCAATGAAGTTGTATTAGGATAGCCGTTATATGGTCGCATCTTGCTGCTCCTACTAAGATTCTAGCTGCGGCATTCATGGCAAGTTGCAACGGATTTAGAGATGATTGAGGGAGACCTTGGAGAATAGCGTTGGCAAAGTCAAAGTGTGGCAAGATAAGGGCTTGGTATATTGTCCGGAAGTCTTCAGGGCTTAGAAGGGATTGCAGGTGTCTGAGTGACCGGATTTTGAAATATACGGCTCTGACTATGTTGGATATATGGGTTTTCATATCTAGTCGTTGATCGAGGGTGACCCCTAAGTACCGAATTGCTCATTTTGGTTTGGAGCTCAGCTTCTTTAACCTTTATATGAGGTGGAGGGCAGAAATTCTGGTCTCTGGTGATAAATAGCACCTCAGACTTTTTGTGTTGGATCCTGAGGTTTTGTGACAGAAGCCATTCGGAGACTGAGTTGAAGCATTCAATCAGTGGCGAAAGGTCCATTTGTTCTGTGGAAAATGGCATGAATAGGAGGATGTCATCAGCATAAATTAGACAGTCGACCTTGAATGATTCGATAATGTTGAAAATAGGTTGCATGTAAATATTAAATAATAGAGATGAGAGGGAGGACCCTTGGGGGACGCCTTGTCGCTGATGGAAGGGTTCGGAAGATCTTGAACCTGATTTTACATGCTGCCATCTGCCATCAAGGTATGATCTGCACCAATCGAGGGCGACGCCACTTATGCCCTTTTCTTTTAGTCATTCTACTAGCAGACCATGGTGTACAGAGTCAAAGGCTGCCGCAATGTCTATAAAGATGAGAGCGAAACCTTGATGGATGTTGTCGATACCTGTGACGATTTTATTGAAGAGAGAGGTAAGTAGGGTTTCGACGCCATGGTATTCCCTGAAGCCATGTTGCCGATGGTCTAGTGGGGAGGCTAAATCTATATGGTCTTGCAGTTGCCTTTGTGCTTCCTTTTCGATTATATTGGCTAATAGAGGTATACTGGCTATGGGTCTATAGGATTCAACTTTGCTTGGGTCCAGTTTAGGGTTCTTTAACAGAGGTCTGATGGATGTTTGCTTGAGTGCTGCAGGGAAGGATCCATTTGAGAATGATAGGTTCATCATTTTTGTGATAAGTGGGCTGAGTTCTGATCGTAAATTTTTAATCCAATATGCGGGGCAAGGGTCGGTTTGTGCAGTCGTGGTGTTGATGGCTGCAATAGTATCTTCCACATGTTTCTTGGATGGTGTGGAGAACCTATAAAGTAAAGTTGGACTGGTGGTGCCTTGTGCTATGAACGTGTTAACTTCATCAGTTTGAAGTAGCTTGGATTGTAAATGGTTGGCAAACTCTTGTGGGTGGATCTCTTCAGGATGGCTTGGGGATGGTTCCTTAGAGAATGATTTAACTAGTTCGAAGAGGTCACGAGGTTTGTTTATAGATCTTTTGAGGGTGTCAGTATGGTATTGTTTCATATTTGTTAGGATAGCCTCTTTGTAGATTGCAAGGTGAGTTCTGTAAGCTGACAGGTCTCCGGCGGAGTGGGAACGCCTCCATCTTTTCTCTAGTTTCCGTAAATGAGAGCGGGAGATACATAGTTCAGGAGAGAACCAAGGAGAATGTTTTCTATTATTTGCGATGTTGTTCTTCGTAGGTTTTTGGGCAATAGAGCTAAGATTCTTATTCCATGAGGAGATTAAATTGTCGAGGTTGAGGGTTGTATTGTTGTATAGGGGAAGAGTTTCAGCCAGTATGAGATCTTTGTTGAAGGTTCTGAAGTTTCGAGAAGTGGTGTTGCTTAAAGTTCCATTGTTGTGTAGTGAATTGTTGTTGATAGGTATGCTGAAATTGATAAGCTTGTGATCTGACCATGGTACAGAGGTGAGTGATGTCACCAGTTTTTCATTTGGATCTTGTACTGACAGAGGGGCAAAAATCATGTCCAGTATGTTCCCTTTGGTGTGGGTGGGTTCGTTGATGATTTGTCTGTAGCCCAGATCATTAATTGCTTCTAGTAGGGCAGTGGCATGACTGGAGTGAAGTGAAGGGAGATTGAAATCTCCTAGTATCCAGTTTGATAAGTTGAGGTTGCGAGTGTTGGCTGCTAGGTCGAGGATGTTGCAGAGATAGTCAGTTGAGGATGAGGGTGCTCTATATAGAAGGTTGATGGCGCATTGGTCATTTGCAATGGATATGATATCAAGATTGTTGGTACTGGAGGAGTCTGTTGTCTGAAAATGCAAGTCAGTTTTGGTCAAGATAAGGGCCCCCCCTCCTCTTTTGATTCCTCTATGCCGGGAGTGGCTTGTGAAGTTGTTGGGTAATAGTTGGTTGAGAATTACATTGTCTACGTCGGAAAGCCACGTTTCAGTTATTAAGAGAATATCCAGGTTGTAGGGAGATAGAGCATAGACTCTTCCAAACATGATACCTTAATTTATACGTTTTAATGTTGCTTTAAGTTTATCATTAATATCACTATTAGCCAGGTTGGTTATTGGGATTTTAGATGTGGTTCTGGTCCTTTTATATGTTTATTTGCCTTTCTGGTCCCTGCACATGTATCACAACTATCACTTTCTGGGTTTCCCTGCCTTTGCTGCACATTGCTGACTTAAATGGTTTCTCTCTCCTGCAAATGTGTCTCTAGCGTGAGGTTTTCACTGGCGCTAATTTTCAGACCCGGATTTCACGGCGTTAGTGTGCATGGAGCCTCTTGCTGCCCACTCTCCACCCATTGACCCCTTCTCTCCACCCTCTGGGATGCCTTACTCCATCCTTCAGGCCCGTATTTCACAGCATTAGTGTGCCTTAATGCCGCCCTGCGTTATCACATGATAAGTGACGTTATCACGCGATAATGTTACATTATCACGTGATAATGTCACTTATTGTGCAATAATACCACCGCTGCGACATTAAGACGGTTTAGTAAACATACCCCTAACTTTGCCAAGATAGGTCAATACCTCAAGGAGTCGTTAGTGGGATGGAAACAACTGGGGGATGTAGAAAAACAGTGGGCAAAACTGAAAGTGGATACTTTAAGGGCAACCAACCTTTTTGTTAAAATGGTAAATAAAGGTAAAAGGAAAAGCAGACCGCTATGGCTTTCAAAAGAAGTAGCTGAAAAGGTGAAGAAAAAGAAGGAGGCCTTCAGGAAATACAAGAGATCACAGAGAGAGGAAGACAGGCATCTATTTTTGGAAAAACTTAGAGAAGCTAGAAAAGTAGTCAGGAAAGCAAAGATTCAAAAAGAGGAGGAAATAGCCAATGCAATAAAATGGGGGATAAAACAATTTTCAGATATGTTAGTGAGAAGAGGAAGGGCAAAAGTGGTATTGTCAGACTCAAGGGTGAAGGAGAGGAATATATAGAAGCTGATGAGGATAAAGCGGAATTGCTTAACAAATATTTTTGTTCTGTTTTCACAGATGAAAAACCAGGAGCAGGACCTCAGAAAACTCCCACAAACAGGAACAGAAGCGAGGGACATCTTGAACAATTTTCAGAAAGATTGTGTTTGTGAGAAACTAGCTCAACTTAAAGTAGACAAAGTGATGGGACCGGATGGGATACACCCTAGAATACTGAGAGAACCTGGGGACGTTCTAGCAGCTTCAATGACGGCCTTTTTCAATGCCTCATTGGAGTCGGGAGTGGTGCCAAAGGACTGGAGAGAGGTTCATGTGGTGCCTTTACCCAAAAGTGGAAGTAAGGATGTGGTTGAAAACTACAGGCCGGTTAGTTTAACTTTGGTGGTGAGTAAATTATTGGAAACGTTGCTGAAAGAGAAAATAGTGAGGTTTCTGGAGTCCAGCAGATTACAGGATCCGAGGCAGCATGAATTAACCAGAGGCAGGTCTTGTCAGACAAATCTGATTGATTTCTTTGACTGGGTGACCAGGGAGTTGGACCGAGGGAGAGCCCTAGATGTGGTGTATTTAGATTTCAGTAAAGCCTTTGACACTGTTCCTCACAGGCAACTTATAAACAAACTGAGCACCCTAGGGATGGACCCTAAAGTTACTGCTTGGGTTAGAAATTGTTTGGGTGGGAGACGACAAAGAGTACAGGTAAATGGAGCTCACTCTGAGGAGAAGGATGTTACCAGTGGTGTGCACCAGGGATCTGTCCTTGGTCCAATTATTTTTAACACCTTTGTTAGTGATATAGCGGAAGGGCTGTCGCCTGTCGGGTAAGGTTTGCCTCTTTGCAGATGATACCATAATCTGCAATAGTGTAGACACATAGGAAGGTGTAGGTAACATGAGGAGGTATCTAGCTAAGCTTGAAGAATGGTCTAGAATTTGGCAGCTGGGATTTAATGTTAAAAAATGTAAGGTCATGCATTTGGGCTGCAGCAATCCAAGGGAGCAATATGGTATAGGGGGTGAACTACTTTTGTCCACTAAAGAAAAACGTGACCTAGGCGTGGTTGTGTCTGATGATCTTAAAGTAGCTAAACAGGTAGAAAAGGTGACAGAAAAAGCTAGAAGGATGCTTGGGTGCATATGGAGAGGAATGGCTAGCAGAAAAAAGGAGGTGATGGTGCCTCTGTATAAGTCTTTGGTGCGACCTCATTTGGAGTATAGTGTGCAATTCTGGAGACCGCACCTTCAAAAGGATATAAACAGGATGGAGTCGGTGCAGAGGGTGGCTAATAAAATGGTTAGTGGTCTTCATTAAAAGCATATGAGGACAGACTTAAGGATCTTAATATGTACACCTTAGAAGAAAGGCAGGATAGTGTTGATATGATTGAGATGTTTAAATACCTCCTTGGCACAAATGTACAGGGGGAGAGCCTCTTTCAATTGAAAGCAAGTTCTGCTACGAGGGGACATGGGATGAGGGTGAAGGGGGATAGATTCAGGAGTGATATGCGGAAATATTTTTTTACGGAAAAGTGGTGGATCCGTGGAATAGTCTCCCAGTGGAGGTGGTAGAGATGAGGACAGTATCTGAATTCAAAAAAGCATGGGACAAACACAGTGGATCTCTAAAGGAAAAAAGGGGACTGTTGTAGTTGTTGTTATGGAAGGACAGACTAGATAGGCCATGTGCTCTTTTTCTGTCATCATGCTTCTATGTTTCTAAAAGCACAGCAACCTTAAATTCTACTTTCTATTGGCTAAACTGAACAAAAGATGGATTTATCCTGTGTACAAGAACAGAATTACTTCAAGTAAATGAGGAGCTAAAAGATTTTGGAGACTCTGAGCTTTACTTGTATTCGACACCTTTTGATTTCTAAAATAAAACATTTTTTTCTTTTCTAAATAAATAACAGAATGAATCTTAATACTATCTGACCCCAGATATCAATCTTGTAATATCAATTTAGTTTGTTGAATTTTCTGAGACTTTCGCAGAGCCACTGGAGGTGACCTAGAGTTTTCTAAAAGCTGTTCTCTAGGTATTATATTTATACTAGCAGATGGTTCATCTGTGCATTCTGGTACAGTGGGAATTATTTTTTTTTTTAAATTAGCTTTTAGTGGTACACCAAAAGTATCATTAAACAAAATCCAGTCAGGATGAACTGTTCAAAGAATCACCTGTACCATCTGGTTGGATATTTAATTGACTTGAACACCTAACATGTTAGCACACTCAGCCATTTTGACTCTGACCTATTTTGCCAGTTGAGTCCTCCACCAATACAAACTTTTTTTTAGTTGTTTACAGGATGCTTCAGCTTTGTCTGCAAAGCAGCATGTGGAGAACAAAGAAGTAACAGACGAGCAAAACAAAATAAGCTGTAAAATGCAGATGCTGTCTCTCATTGCACAGGTGCACACAGGGAGGGCAATCTTCAAGTGGATTCTGAATGGAGAAGCACAGGGCCTCTTCAACCCCTTACGGAGGCCATGGTAATTGTTTCCAGTGGGGCCATCCCTCTGTTTGTGCCCCTCCCCTCCTCCCACCACCACAGCTGCTGCCCCTCGCAGCCCTACTTTATAAATGCACCGTGGAATCATAATTACCTTCTCTTCTGGCGCCGCAGTGCTGGTCATGCTTCTGCCCCCCTCTGATTCAGGGGTGCTGGATATGTAGATGATTACCCTGTTTTAGTAGGTTGCATCATGTGTGAAAATTGAAAATTATTTGGATTTGATCATAATTATTTAATGGATTAATAATCCAAAATTGGATTATTTTAACACTGTATGTCAAGGATTGACTAGAAATAGTCTGAAGAAACTTCAAGTCCGAAAATATTTTGGTGCCGCCTGCTTTCTGTAAGACATAAATAAGATCATATCATGCTGGTATTGCACAAACTTCATTGGTTAGAGTACCCGTTGATTCGTGATTTCAATTGAAGTTCTTATGTTGTTAAGGCTGTGTATGCAGGTCTTCCATATCTGGTTCACTGTCCAACTCAATATACTCTGACTTGTACATTATTATCACCTCAGGTGGGCCTATTTGAACGTTCTATGATCAGGATTTGTTTGAATATTTGTATGTCCTTCTATGTTTTTATTATCTCTTATGTATTATACACCATGCTGAGCAGCCTTTCTTGCCAGAAGGGGATATATAAATAATAAATGAAATAAAATAAACTGAAATGAAAGTAGTAAGGATTTCAGTTGTGCGGGGCCCATATTGCTGGAATGAACTAGCTTTAGAACTCAGAGTAGAAATGAATTCTCTCCAGGTTAGGAAGAAATTTAAATCATGGCTTTTTATTCAGGTTTATGGGGTAAAATGAGGCATGGTTTAGATACCCATTGATGTTATTTAATTTCTGTTTTTAAATTGTCCTTTATGGGGGATTTTTTCTTAACTTTTGTCTGTTTTGAAAATGGTAGTCTGTAATTCACTGCAATCTTTTATTATGTGAGAAAGAATATCAAATACTAAATCAAATCACATACCCATTGAGAAAGGCCCTTTAAAAATTGTTCTTCATCTGTAGGTAAAAGTATATGTATTTCCACAGCATACATACCTTTCTCTGTGAGGAAAAGTGGAGGAACTCGAGATAGAGCTGAGTGAGCCACAGAAAGAATACACCAAGATTTCATTTGAAAATTCCCATTCATTTTTAATCCTGCAAAGTACCTGGGTTTCAGACTCCTTGTGACACTACTCCAAGGCTGTGTTTGTTTTTTTTTTTTTTAAGGAAACATAACGAGGAGTTTCACTTTAAAAACTGTCTTGCAGGCTCAAGGTTTCAAATTATCCACCGACTTGCAAGATTCAAAAGGAATCTCAAAACTGTCCTGCAAAAGCTAACTTTAGTAGCAATCATAAACTTGTGCATGTCTGCATATACCATGTTGTGTAGCATGAACATTTCCAGGTCAGTATTCAATAGGACTTACACATTTAGCAGCGCATTTACACATTTTTGCTACTAAGGGGGATGTTTACTAAACTGTCCTAATGTTACCGGCACTAGTTGCAGCGTTAATGTGAAGAATGCCATATAAGGTAGTGGGCGTTCCGGAGGGAAGGTAGCAAGGAATCGGTATCGCGTGATAGTGGGCGCCGTGGCACGTTAACACGCATTAACCCTAAGTCCATGCCAGCACAGTGTTAGACGCTATAAAGATGTAGTCCACTGGTTACTGCAATGACTGCAGAGGCAGAGGTCATGGGTTTGATCCTGCAGTGGTGTTATTTAAGAAAGCTTTTTGAGGCATGTCCTTTTAATTTAAATCAGTGCTGTCAGCAAAAACACCCTCACCGTGCCGTAACCAAAGGTGCCTCATAAGGCGCCCTATAAGGCATTCCATAGGGCACATTATAAAGTGCCCTGTCCGCCAAGGCACCTTATAATGTACCCTATAGGGTGCTTTATAGGGCACCCTATAGGGCGCCTTATGAGGCACCTTAGGTTACAGCACTGTGAGGGTGTTTTTGCTGGCAGCACTGATGTAAATGAAAAGGAAAAGCCTCAGACAGCCTTATTAAATAACACCACTGTGGGACTGAACCCATGACCTATGCCATCGTAGTCATTGAAGTAATCAGTGGGCTACATGTCTACAGCATTTAACACACTGCTGGCTGGCTACAGAAAGACTGCAGGTCACCGCACAAACTGTCTGCTGTGGTTACCAGGATAGGGTAAACCCACCAATACCCATGATGCACTGCACATGCAGATCAGCAGTCTACATCTGATCACAAGATGGGGTATATGCCTCTACAGCACCCCGGCCTGGTAGGGGGAACTGACCGTGTGTTTTACTGGCACAGAGTAGCTACAGACCGTAACATTGTGCCGTTCCTGTGCTCACCCTGAGGGTGAGGTGGGGCACCCAGTAACAGGTCCACAGCACCTGGCTTGGTTAAGACAAACTGTGCTGAAGGTCCTCATCAGTGCCAGTGTGTGACAGGTATTCCTTGCAGACACACCTAAGATACACCTGTGTCCATCTGTATTTCCCAGTCATGTCTAGCCCTTGTGGACTCTGATACACCCCGAAGAGTGCATATCCTGTGTGATTGCCATGGTCACATGTTATAAGAGAAGGGGGTGTTTGTACCCAAATGTGGATTATGTAGCACCACCCAATCCACCCTCTCTGGGTCAGGGTGGGGGACAAGATCTCCCACCAACAGATCCGCATTCTAAATCAGAGTGGAATACCACCCCAGTTCTGCTGGGGAATAAGCACCCTCCAGGGCAGTCAATGCAGATCTGTACGTATTTCTTAGAGCATTGGCAGACAGGCAGTAGGCAGGGGGGGGGGCTCAAGGGGCCCTAGAGGGGACGGTCCCCAGTGGGGCTCTGGCTGCAAGGTCCATCGGAGGAGCGGCCGGCGGGGCTGCTTCTTCTACTCCGGTGGCGGACTCCTCGGGGGTGGGGGGGCACCTCAGTTGCCTGCGGGGTGACAGTGTACCGCTGGGGATCAGGATGGGTGGGTTCGGGGGGGCCCATGGGGCTGGCATATGGTTCCGGGGGGTGGGGGCCTGTCGAGTTGGGATTATTGGTAGGGAGGGGGGCAGGGTTCCTCCAGGGTTGATTGGACGGGGCCGTGGCAGCTTCCCTGGGGCGTGTCGGGTTCCTCTTCCTTTTTTCTGGTGTCTCCACAGGTGCTGACCGGAGACGGGGGGAGGAGGACACCGAGCGGCTCAGGACGGACCACGGTTGATGTCCCAATGGCGCAGCGTGAGGACCTGCAGGAGGTGCTTCCGACGTCAGCGGCTACCCTACCAGATGTGGTACAACCCCGGACTTTGGCTGATGGTGAGTTGCAAGAGTCTCGGGGCGAGCAGGGCGCGGTGGTTAGCCTGGCAGGGGGGGTGGGGGGCAAGGCGAAGAAGAAGAGCCGCAGCTCGCGTAAGCGTCATAGGAGGGGGGCTCCTCTTCGTCTTCATCGTCATCGTCCTCGTCGGTTGCGGGAGGTGGCGGACAATCCGTCGGGGGTGGGGGGGTATTAGGCGGGGGAGGTGGGGGTGCTACGTTGGCCTCGTTTTCGGAGCTGTGGGAAGGGGTGCCGCGTAAGCTTAGGCGCAAGATATGGAAGCGGAAATACATCGATATTTTCCGCCTTCTGGAAGGTAGGAAGCGTTCGGGGGACAGCAGGCGAAAACGGAAGGCAGACAAGAAGGCGGGTAGGGTCAAGAAGGCTTCGCGGAACGTTCTCAATTGGACGAGGGCTTTTCTTCGGTTAGCCAGCGTCTGGGGGCAGCGTTACCCTGGGCAGTACGGGATGTTGCTTGCCTATGCTGACTCGATTCTGGAGGCGGCGCAGACTCACGATGGTTGGGCATGGCTCAACTATGATGAGAAGTTTCGGGATAAGATGGAGGAGAATCGCGCCTTGTCTTGGGGGACCCAAGACATCAGCCTCTGGTTAACACAGATGTCGGCAAAAGGGGGGGCTGGTGCGGGGGGGCAAAAAGGGGTCGTGGCTGCGTCGGTGAGTGCGGGGCGGCCATTTCGGAGCGGCCCGGCTCCCGGCTTTCAAAAAGGCGCTGGTGAGGGGGTCGTGGACGTCTGTTGGCACTTTAATAAGTCGTCTTGCCCCTTTCCGGACTGTAAGTTCCGGCATAGTTGCTCCTTATGTGGGGGGGGGGGACACTCTGCTCTCCGTTGCAGCAAGAAAGGACCCACACCCCCGGCCGCGAAGCAGTAATGGTGTGATGGAGTTAGCCCCTACCCCGATACTTTTTTCGGCTCTCCGGCCTTGGTTGAAGCGGTATAAGCGGGTTAAGGCTCGGCGGGTATTAGAAGGGGGTTTCCAGTACGGGTTCCCCATACCAGTAGTGGGGGAGGGGGGCCCGGTGATGGTGCACAATGCACCATCGGTGAAGCCCCTGACTCAGGTGGTTCGAGATAAATTGGCCGCTGAGTTGGCTCTCGGCAGGGTGGCTGGGCCTTTTGTGGAACAGCCATGCCGGAATTTTGTGGTATCTCCTCTGGGCATTGTGCTTAAGAAGGAGCCCGGAAAATTCAGGCTCATTCACAACTTGTCCTTCCCGGAGGGGGCATCGGTGAATGATCTCATTCCGCGTGAATTGTGCGCGGTGCGGTACGCGTCATTTGATGAGGCCGTGCGGCTGGTGCGTGAGTGTGAGCGCGGGTGTTTGTTGGCGAAGGTGGATATTGAGTCCGCTTTTCGCCTGCTGCCGGTGCATCCTGCTTCTTTCCATTTATTGGGTTTTGCGTTTGAGGGCCGCTATTACTTCGACAAGTGCCTGCCGATGGGCTGCTCGGTCTCTTGTCGTTACTATGAGATGTTCAGTTCCTTCATGCACTGGGTTCTGGAGGTGTCCGTCGGCTCTCGGAATGTGGTCCACTACTTGGATGACTTTTTATTTGTTGGTTCGGCGCTGTCCGGGCTCTGTCAGGATCTGCTGGATGGGTTCCTGCGGCTGGCGCGGGAGTGGGGAGAGACTGACTGTGCTCTCTGCTGGTGAATGTCAGATTGTGGCAACTGAGGTGCCCCCCCACCCCCGAGGAGTCCGCCACCGGAGTAGAAGAAGCAGCCCCGCCGGCCGCTCCTCCGATGGACCTTGCAGCCAGAGCCCCACTGGGGACCATCCCCTCTAGGGCCCCTTGAGCCCCCCCCTGCCACGGCCAGCCCTACTTCCCCTGGATCTCCCGGAACTGCCAGGGGGTACTACAGCACCACCCCTACTCGGGACCCTGTGCCCAGCCGGCCGTGACACCCCTGTCTTCCCCCTGGCCTGGCCACCTGAGCCCCTAGGAGCCCGCCCCAGGGACCTCCTACCGCCCCTCGTGCCCATTCCCCTCTTCCCCTTGCCCCCTGGGCCCCCCATCTCAGCAGTACCACAGCACCCGAAGATTAAAGTATCCTGTGCTGGGAAATGCGCCCGGATGATGCAGGAAGCCTACCCAGCAGCCCCCCTTTTCCCAGCCCAACTCCCCCCGACAGCACCTGAATTAGGCTGCAGGAGGCCCGTGCACCGTCGGCATTGCCTGCCTCAATCCTCACGCGGGAGCCCTCCTGCACTCCCCTCCGCAGCCGAATCCACCTCAGCAACCCGGGCTTCTCCGGATCGGAGAAAAAAGGCGCCGCAAACAGCCCTCTCCAGCCGACTCAGGTCAGAAACCTCAATCACCGCCACGGAGCTGCAGCCAGACGCCCGTCCTTTCTCCCTGACTCCGGAGGACTGGCGTCTGACCGCTCGCTCCCATCGGGCCCTCCGATCCCCTCATTGGCTCCCGCGGCCACATGGGCATGCGGGAGCCAATAGATTCAAAACAAAACTCCCGCTCGGGAGCGCGCCTTACACGCCGCAGAGGGGGGCTCACACCACCCCGCCCCCCCGGTTACTGTCGGCGATCGGGCACGTGGGCCCGTGGCCTTCTATTTATACGAGCAGCCATATGCTGGGCAACTTGAAGACTGAATTGTTTGTTTCAGAAGACCTTGAAGTAGACTATTACAATAGCCCATGTGTGGAAGTATCATGGCTTGAAGTACCGTTCTAAAATCATTGTTGGACAGAAGTGGGCTGAGCTGTTTGATCATTCTCAACTTGTTGTAAATGGTCCTGGTGGTGAGTTTAATATGTGATGTAAAGCTGAGGGTTTGATCTAATATGACACCTAAATATTTTACCTTGTTCTTTACATTAAGGATAGCCTCTTTTACATGTATTGTAGAAGGAGGATTTAAACATAGATTTTTGGTGATGAATAAAACCTCCATTTTGTTATCATTTATTTTTAAATTGTGGGCTTTTAGCCATTGTGATATCTCCTTAAAGCAGGATATTATTGGTTCAAAATTTGGTTTTAATGACATCAAATGGGAGATGTAGCATGATGTCATCTGCATAGATGGAATATCCTATTTGGTGTTTTTTGAAGATCTGACACAGTGGTTTTAAACAGATTTTAAATAATAAAGCTGAAAGGGAGGACCCTTGAGGTAGTCCTTGTTTCTGCTTTTAAGTTTTAGATCATTGCTGATTGATTTTAACTTGTTGGGTACGATCTGTCAAGTAGGATCTGAGCCATTGTAATACATTCCCATATAGACCAATTAGTTGCAGTCTATCAAGGAGTATTTCATGTAAGATAGAGTCAAAGGCAGCAGCTAAGTCTAAAAATATGAGGATAAATGTTTTTTAGGGTTTTTAATATATTTTATTAGTTTATCAAGAAGTGTTAGTAGCAGTGTTTCGACATTGTGGTGTGTTCTGAATTCATACTGGTGTTCATCTAAGGGTGCATGTAAATCGATGTGATCTTGAAGTTGTCTATAAACAACCTTTTCAATTATTTTGGCTAGAAAGGGGAGACTGGAAATGTGTCTGTAAGATGTGGGGCATGTCTTGTCTAGTGAGGTTTGCTTTAATATGGGTCGAATAATTACTTGTTTTAGTACTGTTGGCATTTGGGCATTTGTGAGTGATGGGTTTACTATTTTATGAATCAGTGGCTCAAACCCATGATGAGTAGCCTTCAGCCAACTGACTGGACATGGATCGAGGCTAGATGTTATGATGTTAATACTTGATATGATACTATGTAAGTAGTCAGATGAGATCTGATGGATATAAGGAATCAGATATTAGCCAAAGAAAATAGTTATTTGTTGGTGTTAATTTTTTCATGTAGTAGTCTGCTAGAACCTGCAGTTTGATGCCATGATTTGCTGCATTATTGTTTAGTGGATAGGTCAGTGATTTTACTATGTCAAATAATTCCCTGGGCTTATTAATTGATTTCATTAAGATATTTGTGTGGTATTCCTTCTTTTTAGCATTAATGAGTTCACAGAAGGTTGAAAGGGTTCTCAGGTTTGATAGGGTTTGCTCTATGTTTCACCATTTGCCCTCTATCTTTCTTAAGTTTCTTTTTAGATCTCTAATTTCTTGTGAATACCATTGCTATGTGTGTCTATATGTTTTATTCGTATGGTATCCAGTTCTTTTGTGTTGGGGTAGGGTTCTGGTGGCTACATTATTGATGACTGTATTGCAGTTGTTTATTAAATCATCAAGGTTGTTAATATTAGGTTCTAACTTATTTAGGGTATCTTTTATAAAGGTATCCTTGTTAAATGTTTTAAACTTTGTTGATAGTATTGTTGATAGGTCATTGTTATTGGAGATCAGTATCCTGTATATGAGGCAGATTATGGTTGTTTTATTGGCGATGGTGACAGAGTCAGATTTGTTGGTGCTGTTGTTTGCTTGGAGACAGAGGATGATGTTTTTCCTTGGTATGAACATCACTCCACCTCTTCTTTTTTTGGGTCCTAGGACATTGGTATAGGATGTATCAATTTGGTGTGAGTTTGCTTAAGAGTACATTCTTTGTTTCTGTAATCCAGGTTTCGGTTATGCAGAGTATGTCTAGATTATTTGATTATAGGAGGTCTTTGATGATTTGAGTTTTGCTCCAGATGGATTAGGAGTTTATTAGGGCACATTGTAGTGAGTGTGTGGGTAGGGGATTGTGTGGTGTTGGCATGGTTTGAGGTGGTGAGGTTTTTATATACGAGGGGTACCCAAAAAAACAGGAATTATTCTTTAAAAGCTATTTATTTCAAATTCTTTACAAAACAACCTTATCCCCTTCAAAATACTCTCCATTACAACTGATACATTTGTCCCACCGGTGCTTCCACTGTTCGAAACATTTTTTGTAGTCATCTTTAGAAACGGCTGACAGCTCCTCCCTCCTTTTTTTCTTGACTTCTTCAATGTTGTCAAATCGGTGTCCTTTCATGCCCCTTTTCATGCGTGGAAATAAGAAAAAGTCGCACGGAGCCAGGTCAGGCGAGTAAGGTGCGTGGGGCAGCGGAACCATGCCATTTTTAGCCAAAACCTGTCTAACAGAGATGGCTGTGTGTGCAGGTGCGTTGTCGTGGTGGAAGAACCAGTCTCCTGTCTGCCACAAATCGGGTATTTTTTGACGAACACTGTTGCGCAATCCTTCTTAAAACTTCCAAATAAAAGGTTTGATTGATGGTCTGACCTGGGGGAATAAACTCTGAATGAACTACCCCCTTGGCATCAAAAAAGCAAATCAGCATTGTTTTGATGTTTGATTTGACTTGACAACATTTTTTTGGACGGGGTGACGATGACGTCTTCCATTGGCTTGACTGTTGCTTTGTTTCTGGGTCGTAACCATAGCACCATGACTCATCACCTGTAATGACCTTTGACAGAAAATCTGGATCAGTTTCAAGCTGTTGTTTCAAAACACGACATGTTTCAACTCGATGTTCCTTTTGATTGTCAGTCAGAACCCGAGGAACAAACTTGGCAGCAACCCTTTTCATTCCCAAATCTTCCGTTAAAATTCGCTGAACCGAGCTCCAAGATAACCCACTAATCTCTGACAGTTGATCAATTGTCTGTCGACGGTCTGTGAGCACAAGCTCTCTAATTTTTTCAATATTTTTGTCGATTCGGGCAGTTGATGGACGCCCAGAATGAGGTTTGTCATCAATCGACATGTCGCCATTTTTAAACCGAGCAAACCACTGGTACACTTGACTTTTTCCCATAGCGTCATCTTGATAAGCTGTTTTCAACATTAAAACAGTTTCAGCAGCATTTTTACCGAGTAGAAAACAAAATTTCACAGCTGCACGTTGTTCACTTAAACTTGTCATCATAAAAAAAGAAACAAGAACAAAACAGCGCTAGCAAAAACAATCACTGCAGTTGAACAGAACAAGCCAGGTCGACAACACAGGCGGCACTGAAATGACAATGAGTTGCACTATACACGCCTAGCGGCAGAAGTGTGTACTACACAAGCTCCGCCCACGGCAATGTTATTCCTGGGTTTTTTTGGGTACCCCCTCGTATATGGAGTGGAGGAGTGGCCTAGTGGTTGGGGCAAGGTACTTCAGGCCGGAAGGTCGGGGGTTCAAATCCCACTAGAGGACAGCAACCTTGGGCCGGAAGGACTGGGGTTTCTAGTCCCACAGGTGCTCCTTGTGGTCTTGGGCAAGCCACTTAACCCTCCATAGCCCATGTTCCCTGTAAAATAGTTATCTCCAAGTTATAATGCCCTGTTCAATGTAATTTCAGTTTGTTCAATGTAAACCGCACTGATGCAGAATAGCGCGGTATATAAGAGAATGTAAATAAATAAATAAATAAATAAATATTAGGCATCTTGTGGTTTGGTGAGTGTTATGCAGGAGTTGTGAGTTCGCCCTGACAGACAATTGGTTGGTAGGCCACAGTAGGGGTGCTGAGGTGACTGGAGAATTGTATGCAGTGATAATCAGCAAGAACACTAGTAGCAGGTAGAGAAGAGGGTAGATGGTGAGCGTGTTCAGTAGTTTACCTTCTGGGACATCCCCCTTTTGCTAGTTCTTGGATGTGGATGCAGCGGGTGTATGATCTACACCTTCACCCTTGCGTGGGTTATTTAAAGGTTCTTTGTATGCCGGTTTTCTTGTCTCTTTGTTGCTGTTGGGCCATCTCTCTGTTCTTGCTCTCTGATCCATGCTCAAGAGGCACACCAAAGGGCCTTCTGGAGAGGCCCTCAGGCGCAGGCAGCCTGGATGCGCTTTGAAATTTGAAAGTCTGGTGGTAATCCTGCAATGACCTGATTGGCCTTGTGGGGGTGATTGGGGAGGGGCTCACCTTCCCGCTCACCTCCCCAATGCTGACCGGGCTCTGTGCTCTGTGCTGTGGCAATGGCGGCATCTTCACGCACCTGGAGGAGCTTTGAAATGTGAAAGTCCGGCGGTGCCAACATGTACCAAGACAGCCATCTGTTCTGTAGCTTTGTTCATTTGCAGGTTCACTAGTTTCATATAAATGTATTCACCCATAAACAGTATAACATCTAACTTATTACCAGAGTTACCTTCTCTAATTTCCTTTTCGATGAATACTGAAGAAAAGTATTTAGCCTTTAATGCAGAGGGTGGTTAATAAAATGGTCAGTGGTCTTTGTCATAAAGTGAACTCTCTTGCTTCGCCTCCAGGATGCCGGCCTTTCTGATTTGGTTCTACAATGGTTCCATTCTTTCCTGTCATGTCTCTCTTTCTCTGTTCTATCTGGTTCTGCTTCCTTTCCTTCCACTCCCCTCCCCTGTGGTGTTCCTCAAGGTTCTGTTCTCTCCCCTATTCTTTTTAACATCTTTCTTGCTCCCCTCACTCTCCTGGTTCAACAACACAGTGTTTCTGCTCACTATTATGCCAATGATATCTTTCTCCTGTACCATACTGATTCTTCTGCCCCAAATATCACCCCTCTCAACAACTGTCTCGCTGCCATTGACTCTTGGCTTTCTTCTAATTTTCTTCATATTAATCATGCACAAACCTCAGCAATCTGGTTCACCTTTGGTTGTCCCCCTCCACCTCTTACACCTGTACTTTCTTCTTCACCTATCCCTCTGGTCTCTTCTCTTAGATATTTAGGTGCCACTCTCGACTGCTCTGACCTTTAAAGGTCATATTTCCTCCATTGTTCAACGTTCCTTTTCTCCTCTAAGGCAACTTCGTACTGTCCATCCTTTCCTTTCTTCTTCTTCTATGGTTACATTACTTCTCCCTTTAGTCCTCTCACGTCTTGATTACTGCAATGTCTGCTTGGCTGGTTTTCCTCAATCTCAGCTTTCTCGCATCCAACGTTTTCAGAATACCGCTGTCCGCATCCTTACCAACGCATCCCGCTTCGATCATGTTACCCCTCTTCTCTTACATCAGCACTGGTTCCCCATTCCATAACGTATACAGTTTAAAATTCTTATTTTTGTGCATAGAACTATTCACACTGGTGTTCCTTTATATCTTGCTGACCAGGTACGTCTTCACACTCCCCACCGTTCCCTCAGCTCTATTCACACTAACCGTATGTTCCTTCCTTCCCTGTCTCAGGCCCACTTAGAGTCCAAATGATACTCCGTCTTCTACTTCCTTGGACCATGACTCTGGAACTCGCTCCCCCCGCCCTCCGATTGGACCCCTCCTTCGAATCATTTAAAACTCAGTTAAAAACACACCTCTTCTGCACAGCTTTTGATCTTCCTCTCCCTTCTTCTCTCCCTTCCAAAGTAGCAAGAACAAAATAAACTAACATCTCTCTCTTCTTTTTCTATTACTGGTTGTCTTGTCCTTTTCTTCTCTGACTCTGTTCTTTCTCCCCCTTTTGAAATGTTCAAATTGACATTCTCTTCTCTCTTTCTGCAGCGCTTTTTGTGATTTTTAATTTGTAAACTGCTCTGATACCCTGTGATGGGCAGTATATAAAGTTTCAAATAAACATAAATAGGAACAGATTTAAAGATCTCACTATTTATACTTTAGAGGAAAGGTGGGAGTGGAGGAGTAGCCTAGTGGATGGAGCACTGGCTTGGGAACCAAGAAGCCAGAGTTCAATTCTCACTAGCACTTCTTGTGGCCTTGGGCAAGTCACTTAACCCTCTATTGCTCAGAAAAATCCAAGTTATCAATGTCCCTGTTTAATGTACATTTACCATGTTTAAGTTACAATGTAAACTGCTTTGATTGAAATGATAAAGCAGTATAAAATACTGTTAAAATAAATAAATAAATAAATAGAGACATTTAAATACCTCCATGGCATCAGGTGGGCCTCTTTAAAATGAAAGAAAATTCTGGAATGAGAAGACCAAGGGTGATAGGGGATAAACTCAGGAATAATCTAAGGAAATGTTTGTTTACTGAAAGAGTAGTGGATGTATGAAAAAGACTTCCAGTGAAAGTGGCCAATACAATAACTGATGTGAATTCAAGGCAGCATGGGACAAGCACAGAGGATCTTTCCAGAATGGAAGGAGATTATACTGCTTAGTGTTTGGTATGGATAGCAGACCAGATGGGTCATATGGTCTTTATCTTCTATCAATTTTCTACCTTTCTATGAATAAAAGTATTTGTTTAACCTCTCTGTTTTTTACTCATCACCTTGCACTCCTATGAAGAAAGGCTAAAAAGGTTAGGACTCTTTAACCTGGAAAAGAGACGGCTGAGGGGAGATATGATAGAAGTCTATAAATTAATGAACGGAGTGGAACGGGTAAACGTAGATCGATTGTTTATGTTATCAGAATATAGAAAGACTAGGGGACATGCAATGAAGCTACAGGGTAAACTATTTAAGACTAATAAAAGAAAATATTTTTTCACTCAACGTGTAATCAAACTCTGGAATTTGTTACCGGAGGATGTAGTAAAGGCTGTTAGTGTAGCTGGGTTTAAAAAAGGTTTGGACAAGTTCCTGGAGGAAAGGTCCATAAACCATTATTAAGAAGGGACCCAGGATATCAATGCTTGACCCAGTACAAGCATTGCAGAACCTGTGTCTTTTGGGGAAACTGCTAAGTGCGTATGACCTAGATTGGCCACTGTTGGAAACAGGATACTGGGCTTGATGGACCTTGGTCTGACCCAGTATGGCATATCTTATGTTCTATCTTATGTTATCTTATGCACACAGTTACCTTTCCTCCCACTTCTGCACAACCTCCTATCCTTGAGATACCCAAAAAGGTTATGTAGCCTCACTTTGCCTATATCTATATTTTCTTCCACCAATACCCTGACTACTTTTCCTATCCTTTATCTTAGCCAGATATTCTGCTTTCTGCTCCTTTTTATAAGATCCCCTATATGATTTGATCTGTTTTTACCTTCACCCTTTCCTCTACTTCTTTTGAAAATCTTAGCCTCTTTTTCCTCTTCCTTTTTATTTTCTTAGCATAAAAGTGTATTGCTTTTTTCCATAGCTTCTTTTAGTTTAGAACACTGTTTTGTTACTTCACATGTACCATTCCATCATGCTGGACCTTCTTAAGTACTTCCCCATTTTACCATAGTCAATAGATTTTAAATATTCAAGAATCATCTCTCAGTTTATGTAGTCTCAATAAGGCCCCATTATTACTTCTTTTAGTGCTTTTTCTCCTTGATAACTAAAAATAGAGGGGGGGGGGACACCACCATTTTATACAGATTTACCAAATTCACTGTGATTTGGAAAAAAATGTTTGATTTGGTTTCAAGTAGCTGGTATAATAGATCTGAGATTGTGAAGAAGAATAAATTACATAGCCACTGCAGTAAGACTTTCGTATTTCATTCTAAGATGAGTTCAGGAGCGCATACAAAGATTAAATGCATTAGTGCTTAGTTGTCAGACCCCTTACATTTTAATCATCCTGTATGAGTGACAAAAAATAGAAAGCTCTAAAGTATGATTTCAATTGGTTAATATGAGAGGGATTTGTATGACTTTCATTAGAAGGAAAAGCTGATGTACTTTGTGTTACAGTAACTTAGTTATATAAAGAAAATGAGATTACAGTGGGCAAAATATGTCTCAAAGAGTTTAAGGAGTGGAATGGTTAGCATTTAAAATAGCTTTATTTATCTATTTTATTTAGCAACCTTTTTATACTGCTTTATCTACCAGTTACAGTGGTGTACAGGGCACAATTAAAACAAGTAACATTACATGGAACAAAGGTAAACAAAGAGCCCCATTTTGGGAGGGGGACGGCCAGGCTGTCCTGACATCCCTGCTGAAGATGGGGCCGTTAGGACCCGATTCTGGTCCATGGGAACAAAACGTTCCCATGGGAGCCAGAATTTGGTCCGAGGATGGCCCGGCATGTCCCCTTTGCCTGTGGGGACATCCTCCCCACAGGCACCCCCAGCATCCATGGCTTTGGCCCTCCAAAACCCCACTGCCTGACCCACTACTGGCCTCTTGCAGCCTGGTTCAGGCAGCAGTGACCCCTCCCCCGCACCCTGCCACGTCCCCTGAGGTGACTCACCTGCCCCAATCTGCCAATTTGTGCTGGTATAAGCAGCACATCCCAGCAGGCCTGCAGGATGTACAAGTCCATGACCTGAATTGGCCCTGTACGTGTTGCCAGGAGGACCAACCCCACTCTGCCCCCTCCTTCCCCCCTGCCAGCTCTCCCCATCCTAAAGCACAGAATGTATGAGGAAAGCTGGTAAGGGAATAGGGTCTAAGCGGATTGCGGGGCTGCTGCAAGTCCCACCTGGATGTGCAGCTCTGCAACCTGCATTCGTGAATAAGGGCCAAAGTAAACTAAAGTTAACAAGAACTTATGGATATACATAACAAGTATAAAAAGTAAATTGCATATCAACTAGTAAATAAAGCAAATAATAAGTATGACATTATCAGGATAGCATTGCATGGAACTCAGGTGAATAAATTAAGTTGAGTTGGGTTTAAATTTAGCTAATGGGGGAAAACTTATGATACATGGTTCTGATCAATGGGTGAACAGTGGGGGAAACAGGAAAAACATTGTAAGAGCTCTGAAGGATGTTGAAAATGGGTGGGCAGCTAAGTGTCAGATCCAAAATGATCCAGAAAGAGGAAGACTTTTAGTTTGCATTGGAATTCTCCATTGTCTGTAAGCGATCGTATCTCTGGGGTGAGGCAGTTCCAGATAGTGGCTGCATAGAAGGAGAAAGCTCTGCTGAAAGTGGAGATGTTAGAGCAAGAGAATGAGGCTGGTACTGATAGGAGATTGTGGTTGACTTTTCTCCTTGTTTTGTTATTAAGAGGTTGGTGAATGAGTGGACGAAGGATGTCCACCGAAAGGTGGTGGATGTTCTTAAAGATGGCAAGAGAAACTTTGTATTTGACCCTTTTGTGGATGGGAAGCCAATATAGCTGCTTCAGCATGGGGGTAATATGTGTCCATTGACTAGTGCCCGTGATTATTCTGGCAGCTGTATTATGCACGAGTTGTAAGGGGAGTAGAGTGGATTTGGGGAGCCCCTGGTGTATTATTTTTGTATAATCAAAATGGGGGTGATGAGGGCTTCACAGACATTTCTGAAGTCATTCTGGTCCAATAAGGGTTAGAGGTTTCGGACTGTTTTCATTCAGAAGTATGCAGCTCTGGTAACTTGTGTGATATGGGCATGGAAGTTCAGGTTTTGGTCCAGTATTATTCCAAGGTATTTTACTTGCTCTTTTACTTGTAGTGTTGGCCACGTTGACTGTAGATGGTGGGGAGAATGTGGGGTTCTTGGTTATATGAGGGACTTCTATTTTACTGGGGTTAATATGCCATTGGATGACCTCTTCAAGGCATTGACTGACTGTAGAGTAGTCAGGGTTGATAGTGGGGAATGGTGCATAAATTAAAATGTCACCAGCATACAGATAATAGAGGATCTTATGGTTCTGGATTATTCTGCATGGAGGTTGGATGAAAATGTTAAACAGCAAGGAGCATAATAACAGAGCCCTGAGGTAAGCCTTGAAGTAGTTTGAATGGGTTAGAGGTTTCCAATCCAATTCTGACTTGCTGTGATCAGTCGGCCAGATAGAGCTGGAACCACTGTATTGTTGTATCTCTAAGGCCAATTGCATGGAGACATGAGATGAGGTGGTCATGGATGACTGAGTCAAAGGCTGAAGAGATGTCAAGAAAAATGAGAATGAAGCCTTATGTAGTCTTTTCTGTGCCTTTGATTAATGTAACTAAGAGGGAAGTCAGTAGAGTTTCAGTGCTATGAAAGTGTTTGAAGCCATGCTGATGTTTATCGAGGGAAGCATAGGAGTTCACAAAGTTGCACTGCTTTTCAATGATTTTGACAAGGGAAATGATATTTGAGATGAGTCTGTAAGAAGACAGTGATGTTCGGTCGGATGAAGGATTTTTTAATAATAGTCTGATGGATGCTTGCTTGAGGGCCATGGGCATATAGCATATGATAGTGAAGTCTGGACAATGAGAAGAATAGTTGGGATGAGATTTGCATTTTGATCCAGAAGAATGGACAAGGGTCGAGTGAGGAAGTGGTGCTGTTGAGGTTTTATATAATATTTTCCAGTTGCTTGGAGGACAGAGGGCTGAATGTTGACTACGTTTGTATGTTTGGGGTATTGGAGGAGTTGTTGGAAAGTTGGGCTGTTCCTGTGGTGTATGTTTGTTTAGATTATTGGAATTGCACCATATCAGTCGGAGGAAGAGTGGTGTCAGATTTTATAGCATTTGGGCTTTTAAGCAGATACAAGGCTATGTCAAATATTTCTCTAGGTTGGTTGAGAGAGGATTTAAGTAGGTTGGTGTGATGTTCTTTTTTCTTTAGAAGAATGAATGAGCAATAGTCAGCCTGGGCACTTGTGTATGCTGAGTGGTTGGACGGGTTCTTGAGGCACCTCCATTTGCGTTCTAGTTACCTGAGTTTGTTTTATAGGATTTTGAGCTCTGGTGTGAACCAGGGTACATGGTGTAATCTTTTTATCCCAATTGGGCTGTTGTAGGATGATATGCGGATGTTTCATTTGGATATTAAGGCGTCAAGATTGGTTGGATCATCTTGTGTCAAAGATAGGATGCTGCTGATGAACAAGTCTCTGTCGAATGCCTGAAACCTCCATGTGTGAGATGGAGGGGGGCTTGAGGGTAGATGTTCTGGGGATGTTTGGAAGGAAGAAGGTGAGCTTGTTCTAATCAGAGCAGGGCACTGTATTGTTTTGGGTTGATGACCGGTCAAAAGAGCACGCAACAAAAAAGCACTGACAAAACAACATAGACAAATGAGCAGGTCAATATTGCAGCACAAAACAAAATGGCACCAATGAAATGGTGGAAAACGGTTCAGACAAAGCAGCGGAAGTTGACAAAACAGCAGAAGTTGACAATACAACAGAAGTGCATATGTTGTCAAATGGTTCACTGTACAGCCGTATATTCAGGAAGGTAAGTTTAAATGTTGAAATCATGCCTCAAGTTGCAGTACTTGCATTCGGGAATACTGGAAGTACACCTACAACTAAACAATGGTTGTTTATTGGATGGAAACAATCAATTCACAAAGAGGAAAAACAATGATATTACACAAAGGCTACCGATATAAAAAAGATCAAGTTAACAAAGATAGAAGCAGCACTTGGAGATACTCAAAAACAGGTTGCAAGGGACAAGTTAAAGTTATGAATTCACTCATAGTCATTAAAACAGTGCATGGCTATACTCCTAATCTTGGGGAGATTGAAGCTTTACGAGCTGTGGATTCAATGCATCAAAGAGCAAGAACATCAACTGAAAAAATGTGGCAAATAATACAGCGTACTACTAACAAAATTCTGCTAGAGGCAGCAGCTTATCTTCCAGTGAACCATTCAACAACAATGGAAATGACACCAGGTGCATATAAAAATCCTCAATGACTTGAAGAAATTGAAATTCTAGACACACTTAAGACAATGGCTAGAGGCGAGAATTTCATCCTGTGGGATTCTGGAAGTAACAATCCAAACAGAATGTTTCTATTTGGTACAAATGCAAATTTACAGTTGTTAGTGGAAAACGGTCACTAGATTGCTGACAGAACTTTTAAAGTCTCTCCTGAACTATTTTGCCAAGTATATACCACACATGTTCTCATCGACAATACTGTTGGTCCTGTCATTTATTCCTTGTTATATGACAAAAAGGAGCAAACATACACCATATTGTTCACAAAGCTTATTGAATAGCCCTTGTTAAATCTTGATACCCTTATGGTCAACTTTGAAAAGGCAAGTTTTAATGCATTAACTTCTACCTTTCCAAGAGCAAGAATTAAAGGCTGTTTATTCCATCTTGGGCTGTGTTTGTGGTGCAAAATTCAACAATCTAATCCAGCTGGCAAATATTGCAATGAAGAGGAGGCTTGCATTCACTTGAAAATGATTTTTGGCACTGAATTTTGTGCCCGTTGCAGATGTTCCCCAATGTTTTGAAGAGCTGGTGGACTATGTTTCTGAGGATTTGGCACCGCTTACTGATTACTGGGAGGACAAATATATCGGGCATCAGCATCATCCCCGTCGCGGCACATTGCTTTTCTCAATTGCAATGTGGAATGTACATGGTCTTGTCATAGAACATTTGCCTCACACCAACAACTCAGAGGAAGCATGGCACTGTGTTTTTCAAATAACTATTGATTGCTACCAGCCTTCATTCTTTCATCTTCTTGAGCAGTTTTGAAATGAACAGGATCAATATGAAATTCTTATACAGCGTTTACATTCCATTTATCGTAGAAAAGAAGCATCAAAGAATAAATATATACGGCTCAATAGGCACTTTGAAATATTGATCAAAGCTTATCCATATCCTTAATAGAATTTTTATGTGGATTTTCCTGTAATATTGATATTTAGTTAAACTGTTTTTAATTGAGCAGAATCACTATGAAATTCTTATACAGTGTTTTTATGGGGCAATGACAATAATATTGATATGTAAGTATTCCGTGTTTAATTGAACAGGATCAAGATGAAATTCTTATACAGTATTTGTATGGGAAATTGTCCAAAATACTGATATGTAGTCATACTGCCTTCAATGAAAGACAATAAAAATTATTTGGTTTTATCATATGCTATGTTGACTTGTGCTTATTTTACACCGCACTGTATTGTTGTGCGTTTATTTGACGGTTTGCTGTTTTGTCGGTGCTGTTTGGTCAGCACTGTTTTGTTGTGCATTTTTTAGTTATGGTGCCATTTTGGGTCACAGAAGAAATATTTTGGTGTGGCCAGGTGGCTAGGGTAAATACGAGGTCTAGGATTCCTCCCCTGATGTGAGTTGATTCTAAGATGATTTGTTTGGGCTAGAGTGCTTCCATTGTTTGGAGGAAAGGTGCAGAATGTTTGTTGGATAAAGAGGGTAGGTTGAGGTCACCCAGAAGAATGAAGCTTCTGTTTTTGTGGTAGTCGGAACATGCCTCTTCAATTCATGAGGAGAGGTCACTTGATCTTGCTGTTGGTGGTCTGTATGCTAGGCAGATTGATAAGTAGATGTTGGATATGGTGATGAGTTCCAAGTCATTGGTGGAGCTGGAGTGGGTAGTTTTGAATTTGAGGTCCTTCTTAGCTATTGTAAGTACATCTCCTCCCCTTTTATGTGTCCTGGGGTGGTTGACATACTACCCATATCCTCCAATTGGCACAAAATACAACCACAAGAACTATAATGAATTCTCCAAAATTTGATCATATAACTACCTTGCTTCAAGAATTGCACTGGCTTCCAATCATTATGAAATCAAAACACAAGAACCTCATGAATATTTCAAAATTTTACATGAGTCATGTCATGCCCTTGCCCCTTACATCCAGTATGGAGGGGCGTGGTTATCATAGAAAGTTTCACCTTCTAGCCTTTAACTGACTGGTTCTTTTGCAATGCCTCTTGGTAAAGGTAGTTCAATCACAATGCACTTGGCTTCAGGTAAAAACACTTGTAGTTCGCTCGAATGATAAGGCAATGACAGAAATTTATTAACTCAAATGCTAGGTTCACAAATATCACCTTTGGATTTTTTCTCCAGGATTTCCAATACACATCAGGACATAAATAAACTCAAAGCAAAATTTCAGCCTATAATGTTCTTCAGCTCAAAGATAAAGTCCTTTAACAGCCAATGCTACCAGCCTTGGCTAGCATTGCTGGTTAAAGCAAACAAAAACAGCTTTCCTTAAAGCAGATTTCTTTTCTTACATTCCCAACACTTCCAGGCTGTTTGTCTCCTTATAAACAAAGTAAAAACTTTCACCAAGGATAAAACTTCTCACAAGCAAACCATGCACTATGCAAGGCTTTTGGAATATTCAAAAGCAAAATCAGAGCTTTACTTCCTCTCTCCATTAGCTTGGCTTCTTGCCGGTGCACTGCTGTGGATAGCAGGTGTTTAACCAGCTCAATTAGAGATCTTCAGCTTGCACTTACTTTCTCAGCAAACGTATTTCTTCTTTAACACAGGACATGCACAAATTATCTACAGGCTTTCAAGGGTACCTGGGTCTGAAGGCTTTCTCTTAAGGTGGGCTTTCTTTCAACTCCTCCGTAGTTAAGGACTGGCATAAAGAGCAATCCATGAAGGTCTCTCCTTCATTCAAAGCTACGTCTGGTTCACCTATTTGCATAGGTTCTATCTCTCCTTCCAGCATACAGGGTTCAGCTGACTGCCTCTCATTAGAGCTGAGAGTATCTCTTGCAGCTCTGCACTCCTCCGTGTTAGAGAAACCTCTAAGGCATCTACCTGGCTCTGGACTTGTGTCAGCTTCTCCTTTCTCATGCTCTGGCCACCATTCTCCTGTACTTTCTCGTCCTGTTCTCCAGCTTATATTCCTACTGCCTGTGTTCCAGCTTGGGTCTCTGCATAGTTCTCTCCCTGGATCTCTCAGTGTGTCCTCTGGAACTCTCTTCATGTCCCCTGGAACTCTCTGCTTGTCCTCTTCTGAATAATCTATCCTGGACTTAAATTCCCCAGGCTTCAGCCCCACCTCTTCTCCTATCAGGTGACGGAGATCAGCTTGCCTCCGGGCAGCTGAGTAATTAGGGAACTCAGTGACATAAAGGTCTCTTACATTGGGTCTGCATTCCCTCACCTTTACTCCACTAGGGGAACACTGAAACCTATCCCAGCTGTGAATTTCCTGCTTTCTAGGTGTGATTGGGGTTCTGTTTCTCTGACCTTGTAAAATAGGTCCTTTTATAAGGGTGAATTCCTTTTCTTTTTCCCTTTTTCCTAAGTCATTATAAGCTTCCTTATCACATACACCCCTGCCCAAGATATTACGGGCTGGATGAGGTTGAGAGTATTCCTCCGACCAGTCCGTAATCCTTAAGAGGGCATCCTTGTCTTGATGCGGTTTTTCGGCCCTATGTTCTGCGCTGGGTAAATTATCCATTGCAGATCTTTCTTGCCAAGACTTAAGCACTTTTATATGATAAATCTGCCTGCGTTCCTTATTACTTTCTACTTCATATGACACTGGGCCCACTTGTTTGACCACCTTCCATGGCCCTTTCCACCGAACCTCAAACTTGGGAGTGGCACCTGCTACCTGTACCAGGACTTTTTCTCCTGGGGTTAACTGGCGAGGCTTGGCCCTTCGGTCATAATGTTCTTTCTGGCAAACTTGACTGCCCTGTAAATTCTTTGCGGCAACCTGTGAGGGCCTATTTAAACGTGCTCTTAAATCACGTAAAAAATGAGGGACTCCCTTGGCCGCCTTCTCCGGCTCTAACCACTGGTCTCTCAATATCTCTAAAAGACCATGAGGGGCTCGATCGTACATCAACTCGTAGGCTGATACTCCCAGGGAAACTTGAATCCGTTCCCGGCAAGCATATAGAACAAAAGGTAGTAACATGTCCCATTCCTTCAAGTTTCCGGATAAACCTCTTCTTAACATCTGCATCAAGGTTTGATTTAGCCTCTCCACCAAGCCATTTGACTGGGGATGATACGCAACTGTCTTCAAATGATGAATTCCGAAGGTATACCAAACCTGGGCCAAATACTTTGATACAAAGTTGGTCCCATGGTCTGTTAAGACTTCTCTGGGGAAACCTATTTCGCAAAACAGTTTTATCAGCTCTAAGGCTATTGTTTTGGCCGAGATATTTCGGAAGGGAACCATCCAGGGAAACCTCGTAGCCTGATCCACCATGACTAAGATGTACTGGAAACCTCGGGGTGTTTTAACGAGGGGTCCCACTATATCCATAGCGATACGCCCCATGGGATCTGATATGATGGGTGTTGGAATCAAAGGCACGTCTGGGGTCGTGCAGCTGTGACCTGCTGGCATGCCGGGCATGCGGCACAGAACCGAGCGGTTTCTTTAAAAATGCCAGGCCAATAAAAGCATATCAGAATCTGATCTAATGTCCCCTGTACCCCTTTATGGCCACCCACTGGATGATCATGGGCAAGTCTTAAAACCAACCCCTTAAAAGTTGTGGGCACCACCAGCTGTTTTCTGATTGTTCCTGTTCGGGGATCCTGACTTTCCCTATACAATATCTCGTTGTCTAGAAGGAATCTGGGAAGGACATCTCACACAACTCGGGCATACTCAAATGCTTGAATGAGAGCCGGATCTGCTCGCTGTTCTTGGGGAAAAGTTGGAAACTTTTCAACTAATTCTGCTGGCACCCAGGGTAACCCTTGGCTAACCTCCATCTTAGCCCTTCCTTGTGCCCTACACCGCCTCTCATGATGCTTTAGCGCTTTCCCCTTCTCAATTTTAGCAGATGGGGAAGCCATCAAGTCATCGTGTGAAGGTAAAACTTCTAATGAATCTTCCAGGGTCTCAGGCTCTTGGCTATTGGCCCTAGACTGGGACCGAGTGGATACAAGGCCACTATTTTGCCCTAAGCCTTCCTCTAATCCCTGTTTAAATTGGGGCCAGTCCCTTCCCAATATTAAGTCATAAGGGAGTTTGGAAAAAACAGCCACTTGAATCTCTTTTTGCACTCCTAATCCTTTGATCATTAATTTGTATGTGGGGTAAAAAGAAGCAGCACCATGAATGCATCTAATTCGTACCCTACTTCCTGGCTTCCTCTGCTCGTGCTTATTTTGGGCCTCTATTGCTCGCCAAAGCCTTTGTGATAACATGCTTTGGTCTGCACCAGAGTCCAAGAGTGCATTAGTAGTGATCCCTTGTACTCTAACCCAGCGTTTTTCAACCACTGTGCCGTGGCACACTAGTGTGCCGTGAGATATTGTCTGGTGTGCCATGGGAAAAATTCCAATTTCATCCGTAACATGTGGCCTCAGCTCACAAATTAGGGTTGCCAACCGGCCAGTTTTCAGCCGGCCTGGCCGGTTTTTCCATGGCCAGGCTGGCTGCCAGCACAGTTGTAAAACCGGCCATTGAAAAGCCATTTTTTTGCTCTGGCCGCAAGATCGGGAGCGGCCAGAGCAAAAAACCGGCTTTTGTGCCGAAGTCCGCGGCGCGAACACGATCACGATTCCCTATAGCAGTGCAGCCGCTGGTTCTGCTTTGTACAGAGCAGCAGCTGCACTACACTTACATTGAAAAGTAAAGAGAAACTGTGTCAGGAGCCCTCCGATCATGCAGAGCCCGAGGAAGTGATGTCATGGGGGCGGGCTCCTCACAGGCTGTCTTTCCTTTTCAAATTAACTTTAGCTGCAATAAAGTTAATTTGAAAAGGAAAGACAGCCTGTGAGGAGCCCGCCCCCATGACATCACTTCCTCGGGCTCTGCGATGACCGGAGGGCTCCTGACACAGTTTCTCTTTACTTTTCAATGTAAGTGTAGTGCAGCCACTGCTCTGTACAAAGCAGAAGCAGCGGCTTGGGCAGAGGGGGGTGTGTGTGTGTGTGAGAGAACCAGCAAGGGGGGGGAGTGTGAGAGAACCAGCAAGGGGGGGGGGGTGTGAGTGAACCAGCAGTGGAGGGGGGGGGGTGGTGGTGTGAGTGAACCAGCAAGGGGGGGGGCGATGGTGTGAGTGAACCAGCAGGGGATGGGGGGTAAGTGAGTGAGTGACCCAGCAGGAGGGGTGAGTAAGTGACAGTGGGGTGGGTGAGTGAACCAGCAGTGGAGGGGGGGGGTGGTGTGAGTGAGCCAGCAGGGGAGGGGGGTTGGTGTGAGTGTTTGATTCCTAATCAAGAGAATTACTTTATATATAGTCAAAATAGGCACAGAGGTAAATTTTTTTAACATGTTCTAATGGTGGTGTGCCTCGTGATTTTTTTCATGAAAAAAGTGTGCCTTTGCACAAAAAAGGTTGAAAAACACTGCTCTAACCGTCAAGAGAAAACCTTCTCCAAGTTGTTTCATACGTGTACCCATTAGGTTAGTACGGGCTTTACAACCCCTCAGCAAGTGACCCAATTTCCCACATTGGAAACATTTTTTCCAGCCCACTTCCCATCTTGAGTAGGCAGACAAACTTTTCCATACTCAGCATTATTTCCAATCCTCATTTCTGATGCAGCAAAACCCACCTCAGCACCTATCTTTGGAGTGCTTCCCTTTTGCTGATGAGCTAACTCAGCCTCCATAAAACGTTCAGACAAAATGGTTGCCTATCCCATGCTTTGGCAATTCTGCTGGATTAGAAAGGACTGTATGTCTTTTGGCACTGCTGCCATAAATTGTTCTAACATTATCATATCAATGATCATTTCTAAAGTTTTCCCCTCTGGAGCCAGCCATTTCAGTGCTAAACCATGTATCCTCTGGCTTAGAGCTTTTGGCGTCTCACCAACTCTCAAGACTGTTGCTCTAAACATGTGGTGATATACTGTGGCTGTTAACCCTAAGCGATCTTTAATGGCAGACTTTACGGCCTTATAATCCATAGCTTGGACTGCCGGCATGGCTCTATAAGTGGCCAGTGCCTCTCTTGTTAAGGATGTAGCTAGACATATTGCCCACTGGGTTTCTGGCCATCCTATAGCCTGAGCTACTCTTTCAAAGGACTCAAGAAAGTCGTCTACATTATCCTCTGGTGTAAGCTTCCCAAAACTAAATGCTCCGGTATTTTGAAAGTCTACCAGACTGTCCACGCGAGCGGTAGCTGGTCCTACTGGTGCTGATACTCCTCCGCCTCCTTGGGTCCGGAGTGTGATCAAAGCTTCCACCAAGTCCAGGACTGGCTTTTGCTGTTCCCTCATTGCAGCAATTGCACTGTCCTGCGCCAGCTGCGCTAACTCCTGCTGACGTGTGAACTGGGTTGCCATCCAATTCACCAGCTGCTTAGGATCCATATCTTTTGGTTATCTGCAACAAAAAAAAGAGAGAAAAACCACCAAGGGCGGCACCCTACAACAGTCTTTTTTTTCTCTTATATGTGCCCCCTTTAATGCACAAGCATTCACTTATCCCTCAATCCAGCACAGGCCACGCCTAGGTATCTTTTACCTTATAGCGGCGTTGACTCTCGCTCATACAGGGTGTCTTTTTCCTGGCGCAGCAACTGGATCACTCCCTCTGTTTATCCAGACCGACAGGGAAACTCCTGCTGCCACGTTCTTCAGGCTGAAAAATTCTTGCAGCTGTATATCCTGAAGTGACCTCCTGGTATATCCTTAGGTGTAAAGATCCTAAAAACTACACCACTGTCACGCCCTTGCCCCTTACATCCAGTATGAAGGGGCGTGGTTATCATAGAAAGTTTCACCTTCTAGCCTTTAATTGACTGGTTCTTTTGCAATGCCTCTTGGTAAAGATAGTTCAGTCACAATGCACTTGGCTTCAGGTAAAAACACTTGTAGTTGGCTTGAATGATAAGGCAACGACAGAAATTTATTAACTCAAATGCTAGGTTCACAAATATCACCTTTGGATTCTTTCTCCAGGATTTCCAATACACATCAGGACATAAATAAACTCAAAGCAAAATTTCAGCTTATAATGTTCTTGAGCTCAAAGATAAAGTCCTTTAACAGCCAATGCTACCAGCCTTGGCTAGCATTGCTGGTTAAAGCAAACAAAAACAGCTTTCCTTAAAGCAGATTTCTTTTTCTTACATTCCCAACACTTCCAGGTTGTTTGTCTCCTTATAAACAAAGTAAAAACTTTCACCAAGGATAAAACTTCTCACAAGCAAACCATGCACTATGCAAGGCTTTTGGAATATTCAAAAGCAAAATCAGAGCTTTACTTCCTCTCCCAGTTAGCTCGGCTTCTTGCCGGTGCACTGCTCTGGATAGCAGGTGTTTAAGCAGCTCAAATAGAGAGCTTCAGCTTGCTCTTACTTTCTCAGCAAACGTATTTCTTCTTTAACACAGGACATGCACAAATTATCTACAGGCTTTCAAGGGTACCTGGGTCTGAAGGTTTTCTCTTAAGGTGGGCTTTCTTTCAACTCCTCCATAGTTAAGGACTGGCATAAAGAGCAATCCATGAAGGTCTCTCCTTCATTCAAAGCTACGTCTGGTTCACCAATTTGCATAGGTTCTATCTCCCCTTCCAGCATACAGGGTTCAGCTGATTGCCTCTCGTTAGAACTGAGAGTATCTCTTGCAACTCTGCACTGCTCCGTGTTAGAGAAACCTCTAAGGCTTCTACCTGGCTCTGGACTTGTGTCAGCTTCTCCTTTCTCATGCTCTGGCCACCATTCTCCTGTACTTCCTTGTCCTGTCCTCCAGCTTGTGTTCCTTCTGCCTGTGTTCTAGCTTGGGTCTCTGCATAGATCTCTCCCTGGATCTCTCAGTGTGTCCTCTGGAACTCTCTGCATGTCCCCTGGAACTCTCTGTGTGTCCTCTTCTGAATAATCTATCCTGGACTTAAATTCCCCAGGCTTCAGCCCCACCTCTTCTCCTATCAGGTGACAGAGGTCAGCTTGCCTCCGGGCAGCTGAGTAATTAGGGAACTCAGTGACGTAAGGGTTTTTTACATTGGGTCTGCATTCCCTCACCTTTACTCCACTAGGGGAACTCTGAAACCTAGCCCAGCTGTGAATTTCCTGCTTTCTAGGTGTGATTGGGGTTCTCTTTCTCTGACCTTGTAAAATAGGTCCTTTTATAAGAGTGAATTTCTTTTCTTTTTCCCTTTTTCCTAAGTCATGATAAGCTTCCTTATCACAGTCATCAGCAAACGTTCTAACAACTATTATTTCTAAGGACATAGGCTCAAGGCCCAGATGCTCACAGTCTACTAACAGACTTAATTCCCACTTGAAGTTTAATAGATCCAAAGAAATGACATCTAATAAGTCTTTCTCTTTTATGGCACCACAACTATGTAATTCTATTCGTAGTGATTTAAGAAATGAGTATGATATCAAAGATTTTCGAAAGTCCCTTAAAACGTACCTATTTATTGAAGCATATGGCAATTAATCTAATTCCAATGGAACAAAATGTTTTAACCCTTTGAATTTCAATTTTCCTATAATGTTTAAATTATTTTAACATTTTGTAAGATTGCAGTTATTTGTTTAATATAATTGTAATGAATTATGAAATGTAATTTTGCTGTATTTTATGTATAATTTAATGTAATGTACTGTAGTTTACTGTAATGTAATCTTGTTGTCTCCCTCCCCCCCTCGATGTAGTCCCTCTGTTGTCTTGTTGACAACTTTGATTAAAGGATAATGTGGTATATAAAACTGATTAAATAAATAAATAAATAAGAAGGGATAGGGAGCTAATTTAAGAAGACATTGTCAGACTCCTCAAGCCATGATTCCATTATACACATTATGTCAATGTGATTCTCCTTGATGTATTCAACCAGGATGGGTATTTTGTTGTGGATGGATCTGGTGTTGATGAGGACACACTCAAGTGGTTGGATGGTGGGTGAATCAGTGGGAGGAATGCAAGGTCCGGGAGATGATTGATTCTTGATTAAGTTGTAGATGTTCCTGTTTTGAGGCTTGGAGAGGAGAGGTTGGAGTCTGCTGTTGTATGAGTGCCGTATGATGGGAATGATGGAAGGTGTGGGAGTGTGGATGTTTGGGTGATTGCATGAAAGACAAGGACAAGTGTATTGGAGTGTGTGAAGGGTTAATTGAAGTGTGGTGATCCTTAATTGACAATTGGTCTGGAGAGTATCTGCGAGTAAAGTGGAATAGAGTATATAAGCTAGGTGCAAGAACAGGAAGAGCTATTAGTGACCCGGGGATCTATTTATTTATTTGCAGTCTCTTTTATACCGCACTATTCGACATCAGTGCGGTTTACAATGAACATAAGAGTTGCACATCTCAATTTCGTGATTTGTGCTTACAGTGAAACAGGTATAATAACTTGGGTATACATTAAACAGGAAAATTAAACTTGGGTATGCATTAAGCAGGTATAACAGGTAAAATAGGGTATAAATAACCAGTCCCTTAACAAGGAGACACGATGAATAAATACAGTCTACTTTATGCAACAATATAATGAGTTATGCGGCACTGCATAAGTTTCTCATGGTGGTTGGAGGGGAAGGTGTGATTGCGAGTGATCAGTCTGGGAATGTGACGTGCATGAGTTTGAGGTGCTGCATTGAGATGTGAGAGTGGGTGAGTGTGGGGAGAAGACTGCATCATCGTAGTGATGAAGAAAGAGGTGCCGTTTCAGTGCCTTCCTAAATTGGGAGAGTTCACTGATGGTTCTGATAGTTTGAATTGTGAGGTTCCAGGACTACGTCTGTGGAATTGGGTAGTGTAGCCAACTGTGATAGGAATCATACATTGTGAGTCTAAAGGATACTTACAAAGAACTATGGCAGGCATTGTCAGCAGCTGGTCCAGTTGTTAGAAGCAAAGCAAATGTGCAAACATGGGCAGCGATGAACACTGAAGTTGCAGGTAAAGCTGTGGCACTCTACGGGCCACTCTAAGGTCCTCACCTAAGGACCCTTTGGTTTGGCCTTAGGCACAGGCCTACCAGGTGCAGGCGCACCAATGAGGCCTTTAAATTTAAAGTTCCCTCTGCTGCAGTAGTTGGAGGAGTGGGGGAGTGGAGAGGAGCTTATCTTCTAGCTCTCCGCCGCTGCAGCAGGATTTTGGAAGTAGATGGCCCTACTCCCTATGTTCTACTGATGGTATATAGAGCACCAAAAATTGAGGCAGTAGTTTTAAAGGATTTATTTCAGGGAATTTCAGATAGGAATTTGGAAATTCCTAACATTATGGGGCATGTTTACTAAGCTGGAGTCACATTTAGCCCAGGCTATGTGTAACTAGGTCATATATTATTCAATGGGACTAGTCCGGGCTAATGGTTACAAATAGTCCGGGCTAATGGTTAGACCAGTTTAGTAAACATGTCCCTATATTTGTTGGAAATTTTAATTTATAAAATGTAGAAAATGGAAGGAGGTCAGAAAAATAATTTTTTAAAGGGGTGGAAAATTTAGATTGTAAGCAGTGGAGAGAGGAGTCTACACATGTCAAAGCTGCTTTTCATTTAAAGATAGGGTCAATATTAAGTAAATCAAATTAGTTGTTTTGATCATTATTTAATTACTTTTTACTTGGCTTTAGAACAAGTATAAGCTACTGTAGATCCTATAAGGAATTGACCTCTGGATATTTATTATCTCATTCAAAATGTGAATTTTCTTGGGCATCAGGATAGCTCAGTGGTAGAGAACTGGGATCATGGGGTATCTACATTGCAGAAAGATGCAGAGGTTGTTGCACTAATAAGGAAGGTGATAAATCCGACAAGAGGGTTCTATGGTATGTAAAGGAACTTAGAGCCCTATGATGACTTCATAGGTGGTAGAAAGAAAATGGAAGCATATGCCAACCTGAATTGAAGGACATGTATAAACATCAGTTGAAAACATATAATAGTAACGTAAAATAAGTCAAGATTTTTGCAGACAAGTAAAAAAAATATTTGAATAGGTCTTAAGAACGTTTTAATTGGGGTAATGATCTGCACAGAAACCTAAGCAGGTAATGGAGGTTGGGATGGACAAGGGAAATGAATTTGCTAGGAGTGAAGAATTAGCAGATTTTTTTTTTAGAATAAAATTACAGCAATGTATTATTCTCTGCAAGGTCAACAAACTGGGAATGAGAGAGAACAGGATAACTGTAGAAGTATGTTTAAAAGGTCATCTGTTAGGGTGCTGGTAGGATCGTGAGAAGTTGAATTAGAACATAAATTGGATGAATTTTTCCCTCTTATCTAAAATGAAGCCCAGCAGCTCCTCTTTAGATGTTAGTCTGGCAGGTCTAATGAAGGAAATGAAAAAAAGAGCTAGTGTCATCCTTTACATTGGTTATTAATTCTTCTTTACAAGATGGCATAGTTTCAGCTTTTTGAAAGACTGCTGCAGTAAGCCCTGTTGTGAAAGATAGATCTATTAGTTCTTTTTTAGTATCTACTTTGCTCCCTTTTGTGAGTAAGATGGTAGAACAGGTGTTGAATATGAATTTTACTGATTGTGCAAGAAGAATGCTTTTGTTGGTGGACAGGTGGGCTTTCCTGCTAGATTCAGCACAGAGACAACCTGATAGGTTTGGGTACGATGTTGAGAGACTTAAATCTGGGTAAAGAAGGTCTGATTGTGGTCCTAGATTTACAAGCAGCATTTGGTATAGTACGAGCAGGGCTAATGAGTCTCTGGCCTTGTAACAAAACAGAACGCTACAGGCACACTTCAGTACCAAATAAAACTAAACTGCAGAGAGATCATTTGGACCTCCAGAACTGAAGTGTACCCATAGCTTTCTGTTTCATTACAAGGCTAGAGACTTATCACCCAGCCCCACTCCAAATCAGAATACTGCCTGTCAAAAAACTCCTGCTCTTCATTCTCAGTTGACTCCACCTCTAAACATGGCTCCTACAGAGAGCATCCATCTAAACAGAACAGGAAGCAGATCCAACAGCTTTAGTTCCATATGATCTCTTGGCAGATGAATTCTCCGAAGGTGGTTGGAAAACAGACATCCGACATATTGCATACTCTAACCCTTCACCTTCACCCCACCTTTCTGCACCTGCTCCCCTTTCTTCCCCCACTTTTCAAATTCTTCCATCAAACATGTTTCATCACACTATAAGTACCATCTACTCACCACAGTTTGCAGCTTCCTCTTTTGCAATTAGACACTATGGGCCCAATTCTGACCCCTGAATAGTGAGGGCAGGACATCTGGGATGTATGTCTAACCCCTGAATAGGCCTGGCATGCTATTCCATATCCAACCCTCCCTGCATATATAGAGGGCTTGTGCAGGGAGTGCTGGCTGGAGGTGGGAGGGGGCGGAATAGAGGCAGAGAATGGGCGGGTTGCAGCACCTGGATGTACAGGGCAAATTCTGATTGTGGCCCTATATGTCCTCTGAATGCAAGATGGACATCAGACTTATTCCACCTTGGAGGTGGAATAAGTCCTGGGGGGAGCAGCGATTGGGGCACACAGATCTCCCAAAGTCACAGAACAGCTGCAGGTAAGCCCCCACTGTCCGAACCCAACCTTGGATGCCTCCGCTGAGGACTGGGTGGTGGGGAAAGAAGATCAGGACAGCTGTTGGGCCTTGCTTGCTCCTGCTGGGTGTCCTGGTGCCATGGCAATGGAACACCATGGCTCCGGCACTCAAGCAGGAGCAATGTACAGTGGAAATGGGCAGGAACTTGGACGTGGACCAGCGCAGAATGCTGTGCATGCTGGCCTGTCCAAATATCCTGATTCTGCAACCAAGGAGACATACAACTGCCATGGTTGCAGAATCTGGTATAACTCAGCCGTGTTCATTTTCTGCATGTCTGAACAGCCTGTATGTGCAGAGTGTGGAATTGGCCTCCATATACATAACCAACCACCAAACCACCACCTTCAAGTCCAAATTCACCGCCTTACAAAACTAAAGCAACACCAAAGAACCCCCATCTCAAAAATCCTAAAACAAAACATCAATAGCAAAACCCCCCACAAGATACTACAAATACAAAAACAAAGAAGAAAAACTGATGCATCAGGGGCTTGGACCATCACAAAAGCCACCAAAAATTACATTCCTATCAGTTGGAAAGTACTGCTGAAGCTTCGACCAATGATGCTCCTCTTCCCAGCAACAAAAAAACAAAGGAGTCTGAAACAAATGAAGAACAAACACTGCAGCCACCTCAAGCAGTACAGCTAAGACCTCCTTCACCAATTCAAAAAGCAAAACCGCAATTACCACTGACACTATATAAAAACTAACCGCAACACCAAGGCTTCCCAACTCAGAACAGTCACCCAAAAACTAAAAACTGCAACAAAAGAAGCAAAATCACAATACCACTGCCTACCACTAACACAAAAACTGCACTCCAGTGACAACAACTTCAGGAGACTCGACATGGAACAAATGCCACTTTCAAAGAAACAGAGGGAGTGAGACGTGAACAAATTAGTCCTTTATTAAAATCCAGCGATCCCGACATGGCCACGTTCCGGCATGAGCTTTCATCAGGGAGTAACCTCAAAACATAAACAATACAATAAAAACATTTAATACAATTAAATTGTGTACATAAAACATAGAATAAAATGATAATGTTATGTATTAACAATATCTTTAAAACATAATAAGGAACATATTTGCTTAAAGGAAAAAGTAAATGAATAGCAAAATTTAAATTAGAAATGTTTACTATTTAAAGGATAAACCAACAACCAACAACTAAAAAATAATAAGTGGAGAAAAGAGTGGATTTGCAAAACATTTGATGACAATAATGTATATATAAAGAGTAATAATCACATAGCATCACAAAGTCTTGTGAACAATGTTATACTATTGTGACACAGGGATGTGAAGTGATGATGAATACCAGCACAAGTATGGGAGGAGGTGAAGGAAAAAACACCATTTATTGAGTAATCTGGAGACCAATTCAATGAATCCAATTGTGTGTAACAACTTTAATCTGTATTGTACAAATTAAAACACATGAGCACACAAAACCTCAAGGGTACAATTTTAATAAAGGCATAATAGGCCCAATTTTGAGCTGCGCGGTGCTATGCACCGCTTTGGCACATAGCTCACCCCCCTCCCGCCTAATCCAGATTTTTCATGCCGGGGTCATATGCAGCCCTGGTATCGAAAATCTGGGTGTTGCTGCACAGCCAGGCAGCCACAGGAGCTACCCGTGAAGCACCGATTTTCGATGCTAGATGGTTAGCCCCAGCGCCTTGAAGATAGATGAGGTTTTCCCATGCCTATCTTTAAGGCACAGAGTGCTAACTGTATAGCATTGAAAATCAGTGCTACATGGCTAGCACCATGGCCCACCTCTACACCTCCCCAGAATGCCTCCAACATGCCCTGATGCTAAGCGGATAGCATCTGGGACCATTAGGGACATATCCGGCATTTTCAAAGGGCACTACCCATGTAAGTGCCCTTAGAAAATCCAAGATAAGGCATTTCATGGGTAACTAGAGAAGTTACAAACAACACCAACTGTCTAAGAGCAATATACTAATCAAAAATAACAAAAATTGCCCTTAATACAAGATTTACTCCTAATTATAATTATTGCTAATGTTCCAAAAACTAACTCAATGCGGTTACACAAAGGCAAAAATGACCTCAGGGTGGCTAGAACCCTACATGTAGTGAATTAATCACTATAGGGAATAGCTGACGCTCACATCACAGGTCATATAGCCACCTTATTCAGCCAAATTCATTCTCCACTTGTAAACCTTAAAACCACCAAAATTACTTCTGGGAATACAATACCATCTAATCACACACACACACTCCATTCACAACATCCATAACTATACCCAAAGCGTCATGATAATACAAACATTAGAATGAGCAGCACAGGAACGGATTGTAACTCCCTAAAGAAAGGAGAAAAGAAAGATAAGCCTTTGTAAACAGAACATGCCAAAAAGATCATCAAGTACTTATCTTCAGAATCTCTTCAAACCATTCGTCCCATTAATGCTCAACCGCTACGCTGCAGATTTTCAAAGTCGAAAAATTCAATGAAGCAGAGACTTCCAAAGTAAGTTGAATCAAAAGTTCTCTACAATAACAACCCTACGAAAGCTCTTGTTTCGCCATATCCAGGCTTCATCAGGGGAAAACTTCAATTCGATAATCCATTGATTCTCTCAAACTCTCCACTCCCGTATTATCATGACGCTTTGGGTTTTCACCACAAGTTAAGCCTAAAGCCTTTGAAGAGTTCCGTGCTACAGCTTTTAATCTAACTACTGTATGATGGTCTCATACAAACACAGAACCTAGAGTAGTTAGTTCTATGCCTTTAAAGTCCCCTCCAATATGTTTTATGGCTCAAGGTACAGGGAAAAAGGTAGGGGACACCCCATGGAACGTTTGTAGAATAATAATGCTACATAATTCTTCTGTCTGGTATAAGATAGCCCACGTTTGTTAAGTGCCGTCGAGTCAGAGTCGACTCATGGCGACCCTCTGGATAGCTATCCTAAATTGTGTTCGGTCTTCAGTCAGGCGGCTCATTGTTGACAGACTGGTACCCGTAGCTGCTGTTATTGTATCGATCCATCTCATTGCTGGCCTTCCTCTTTTGCGTTGACCTTCTATCTTGCCAAACATAATGTCTTTCTCTAATGATCTCTCTCTTCGCATGATGTGTCCAAAGTATGAAAGTCGAAGTCTTGACATCTGAGCTTCTAAAGAAAGCTTAGGTTTGATCTCCTCTAGTACCGACTGGTTTGTTCTTCGGGCAGTCCATGGTATACACAGTATTCGCCGCCAGCACCATAATTCAAAGGCATCAATTTTCTTCCTATCTGTCTTTTTCATTGTCCAGCTTTCACATCCATATGATGTTATTGAAAATACCATGGCTTGAACAAGTCGAATCTTTGTATGGAGAGAGACATCTCTGCTCTTGAGAATCTTATCTAGGTCTTTCATAGCCATTCTGCCAAGAGCAATGCGTTGTCTGATTTCCTGACTGCTTGTTGCTTCTTTATTGATAGTTGATCCAAGTAGGTTAAAGTTGTTCACAATTTCAATTTCTTCTCCTTCAATGATGAACCTGTTGATTATGCCAGTTGTCATGATCTTTGTCTTCTTTACATTAAGATGCAGGCCCATTTTGAGACTATGTTCTTTGATTGTGAGAAGCACATGTTTCAGATCATCTTCACTTTCAGCCAGTAATGTGGTATCATCAGCATAGCGAAGGATGTTGATGAGTCTTCCACCAGTCTTCACACCTCTGTTGTCTTCATACAATCCTGCTTCTCTAATGATTTGTTCTGCATATAAATTAAACAGGTAGGGGGAAAGTATACAGCCTTGTCTTACACCTTTGCTTATTTTAAACCATTCTGTTTCTCCTTGTTCTGTTCGAACTGTTGCTTCTTTATCAATGTACAGATTGCGCAAAAGAACGATCAGGTGTTCTGGTATACCCATGCTTCTTAATGTGGCCCAGAATTTCTCATGGTTTACACAGTCAAAAGCCTTGCTATAGTCGATAAAGCACAAATAAATATCCTTTTGGTATTCTTAGTCTTTTCAAGGATCCATCTCACATCTGCAATGATGTCTCTCGTTCCTCGCCCTTTCCTGAACCCTGCTTGCACTTCAGGTAGTTCTTGTTCCAGGTATGGTTGTAGTCTCTTTTGAATAATCTTCAGTAGAATCTTGCTGGCATGTGGGATTAGAGCTATTGTGCGATAATTTCCACAGTCACTTGGATCACCTTTCTTTAGTATTGGTATAAACACAGATCTTTTCCAGTCAGTTGGCCATGATGTTGTCTTCCATATTTCTTGGCAGAGCCTTGTAAGTACGGTAACAGCTGCATCAGATTGCTGCAATACTTCTATGGGAATGCTATCAAGGCCTGGTGCTTTGTTCTTTGATAAGGCTGTCAATGCTGCTTCAACTTCTTCTTTCATCACCAATGGTTCCTGATCATAAGGTACAGGTTGAAACGGCTGTTGGTCCACTTGATCTTTATCATATAAAAACTCTGTATATTCCTTCCACCTTTTCTTGATCTTCTCAGCATCATTCAACATAGAACCTTGAGCATCTTGTAACATTCCAATTTGAGGCTGGAACTTCTTCTTTAACTCTCGTAGCTTTAGGAAAGCCGATCTTGTTCTTCCTCTAATAGTTTCTGCTTCTATTTCCTTGCAAGTGTCATTGTAGTACTTTTCCTTGTCCTGTCTTGCTGCACGTTGGAAATCTCTATTGAGTTCTGCGATTGTCTTTCTTTCTCCTCTGGCTTTAGCTTCTCTGTGTTTCTGGGCAATTTTCAGAGTTTCTTCCATCATCCATTTTGGCCGTTTTTGCTTTTTCACCTTTTGTAGAGACTTCTCGCTTTCTTCCAGCACAACCTTCTTGATGTCATTCCATAACCCTTCCGGAGCTCTGTCATTTGTATCTAAAGCAGCAAATCGATTTTGCAGGCAGTCTTTAAATTCCAGTGGTATATTCTCAAGGTCATATTTTGATGCATTCATGAGTGGTTTGCTCTTTTTCAACTTTAGCTTGAGTTTGCATACTAGTAGTTGATTATCTGTACTACAGTCAGCTCCAGGTTTTGTCTTTGTTGATGTTATAGAGCTTTTCCATGGTTGACTTCCACAGATGTAGTCAATTTGATTTTTATACAATCCATTGGGTGAAGTCCATATGTACAGTCACCGCTTGTGTTGCTGGAAGAAGGTGTTTGAGATGAATATATCATTGGTCTTGCAGAATTCTATCAGTCTTTCTCCAGCTTCATTTCTGTTGCCAAGTCCATATTTTCCAACTACTTTGCCTTCTTCTTTGTTGCCAACTTTTGCGTTCCAGTCACCCATGACTATCAGGATATCCTGTTTGCATGTTCTGTCAATTTCAGCTTGTACTTGTTCATAGAACTCTTCAATTTCATTCTCTTCTGCAGCTGTTGTTGGGGCATATACTTGAATTATAGTTGTGTTGATAGGCATTCCTCGTAGACGAATAGAGATTAATCTTTCGCTGACTGCCTTGTATTTCATTACAGTTCTTGCAAGTTTCTTTTATATTATAAATGCAACACCATTTCTTCTTTGTCTTTCATTTGCAGCATAGTAGACCATGTGATCATTTGATGCAAAGTGCCCCATGCCAGTCCATTTCAGTTCGCTGACACCCAACGGATCAAGTTGTACACGTTCCATTTCATTCTTGACCACCTCCAACTTCCCTTGGTTCATGCTTCGTACGTTCCATGTTCCAATGTGTAAGACATCTTTACAGCTTCTGACTCTCATTTCATGCACAGCTACATCAGCAGTCAGACTTCCCGAGGGCTTTGATCCAACCACATCATAAATGCTGGCTTTACTCTGAAAAGTCTTCAGCTCTTCCCCAGTAGCTAGTTGAGTGCCTTCCGACCTGGGGGTCTCATCTTCCAGCACCATAGCACAATTTGTTTTGTTGTAACTATCCATTGGGTTTTCATGGCAAGATACAGAAGTAGATTGCCGGCCTTTCTTCCGCGCAGTTTAAGTTTGGTGTTGTTGCCGTTGTCACAAAAATGTGATCCTCCGCCGTCAACACTGTCCCATTCTGCTGCTGCCCAGATGGGTGGTTTGTCTTGGTCTGGCACCTCAGCTGAGATCTGTCCATCTTGGGAGACCCTGCCAGTAGTTAAACTACTGATAGTTTAGCTCTCAGCATCACTGATGCACGCAAGCCCTCACAGCACGACATGCTGCAAACCAAGAAAGCCCACATACAGAACCCTTATATTTCCGTAGTACAATTAATGCAAGTTCAAGGGAATCAAGTGCATGATTATGACTTGTTACAGTATAATAGTTCTGGCTACCTTTTGAATGAGTCAGTCCGAGACATACCTAACTGGAGTTGCCCCTTATTAGGATATTACCATCCCTGGGAATGTAATCTATCTGTAGGAATTAAGGAAATGAACATTACTCAGTGGGCTTTGAATAATTGTACACAGAATCTAGTCTGTCCCCGCAACTTGACAATTTGGGAAAATGGATTAGTGGCTTTAAAGGGAGACTATTTTGTGTGTGGTAATCTCGCATATACAGAACTTCCCAGAGGTTGGTCAGGTACTTGCTATGTTGCTCAGTTAGATACCCCGTGGCGGTTTTTACCTTACCAAAATGTTACTTTATTATCAACCTTGAATAATTCCTTAAGAAGAAAAAGGGATGTTTCTCCTCAGGATGAAGTCATAATAGCAGCACAACAGTTGGTAGACTCTACAAGTCCTTTGACTAAATCTCAGATAGATGCATTTACAGGTACTGTTTGGCTCTCAACCTTTGGAGACATAGCACCCACTAGAGAATATGGTACCCAGATTATGCGATTACAGGCAGTTGTTGAACTTACAGCCCTGGATCTCACAGAGGCTATTAGCGTGTTACAAGGTGCAGTAGACAAGGTGTCCACTTATGCAGCTCAGAATCGCATGGCTTTAGACTACCTACTAGCGAAGGAAAATGGCGTATATGGCCTAATTTCTGATTTCTGTTGCAGTATGCTTGATGATGAAGGGAAAGTAGTGAAAGGCCTACTAGATAAGGTTAGGAATCATACATTTGTATCAAGTAGTAGTTATGAAAGTTCTTTTTCTGATTTTTTTGATTCTGTTCCTTCTTTATGGAATTTATTATCTAGGCCCCTGCAAGGCATATTAGCTTCATTATTTGGCTTATTAGGGATTATCATTTAGGAGCATTAATTCTTTGTGTAATAACTGCTTGCTGTAAGAAATCAGTGGAGACACTGATCCCTAAAATGATGTTACAGATTGACCCAGAAGCTAGCTACGATCCATTTTTAATACCGATGTCTGAGTTTCCTTATCTGTGAAATGATTCTTTACAGAATCAGAGGAAGGACTGAAAGAAAGTTTGATTGTACCAGGCTGGATACACAGTCAGGCCCTGTGTATAACATTATATTACTATAAGCCCTAAGAAAGAGTTAATATCATTTGTAGCTCCTTATTTAATACCATCCTTGAAAGCTCTGTAGAAGAAACTGGGTGAAAGGTTTTACATAACATAAACATTAGTCTTGTTATTAGAAAGATAAGTAAAAGGCAAGTTGTTTACCCATTTCTCAGTCTCTTAGTCTCTGGTCAGAGATATCAAACTGTCAGTGTTAGGATTAATTAGAATTAAGGCCTACATAGTCATGTCTGAGAATATATGTATGTCTTTTCATGATTGTCTATGACATGCATGCCTATAGAAAAGTATGTTATGAATATACGTGACACTAGACGTAGAATAGAATATGTATATTATGAATATATGTGATGTGAGACGTAGAATAATAAAGTGAAATTATGCTGTATAATGGAATCTTTACCTATAAATAAAGTGGCCTAAAGCTATGATATCAGAGTAAACATAGGCAAAGGCCTAGCTTGCTCTCCCAAAGTTTTGGTGGATTTTATGATACAAGTGTGTTGTGTATTATTTACAGATTTGTATATTATTCAAAGAATTGTGATCAATTAACCTTCTCCTTGTTTTGTGTGCGGATTTCTGTAACCCAAGAGCCCTGCCTGTTTGCAGGTGAGAGGGGGGGGGGTGCAAAGGTCTCTTTCAGTTTGTACCAGTATTTAACTCAAGCACATCTCATGCATTCACCACCATACACTTGTTGTAACTTGTCATAAGTTTCATTGCACAAATCTCCAAGTTTCTTGCAGAATCTAATGCAAATTCGCTGTTCAATTTTTTCATTCATCGTAAGTCTGATGAACTGCTTTTACACAACACCAAACATCACATGATTTAAAAAAGTACAGGTGTGTTGCAGAGCACAAAGCTAGGTCACTGCATGCTTAATAGCATCATGGTGCGACCTTTTTTTTATTTACAGTATCTACACAACAAGTCTCGATACTTTTTGATCACACTTCATATCTCTAGGGGAATAGTAAAGAAACACATAGTTGGAGAGCAGGAGAATAAGTGGAACAAGATCCAAATGCAGCCTCGAGGAGGTGATATTTTAGCCTGGATTTGAAAAGGGCCAGAGATGAAGCCTGATGTACTGATTCAGGTAGTTTGTTCCAGGCATAAGAAGCGAAGTGGAAAGATTGAAGTTTGGGGTTGGCAGTGGAAGAGAAGGGCACAGAGAGAAGTGATCTGTCAGAAGAGTGGAGTTCCCAAGGAGGTATGTAGGGAAAGATAAGCGAGGAAAGGTATTGAAGAGCAGCAGAATGAATGCATTTATAGGTCAGTAGCAGAAGTTTGGCTCCCTATCAGTTTCTATATCCAGTTCAATGAAGCAACTTGAGATGAAGGATTACATGAGTTTAGCGAGACTGGTAGATTAGCCATGCAGCTGAAATTTGAACAGATCTAAAGGGAGAGAGATGATTCAGAGGGAGACCATCAAGAAGGAGGTTGCAATAGTCTAGACAGGAGGTGACTAAAGAGTGGATAAGGACCTTATAGTGTGTTCAGAAGGGTCTTAATAGTGTGTTCAGACACATCCCAAATGCAGAGATCTCTGTGTATTTTCATTCCCCCAACAAATGCTTTGCTTTCTTTATGCAGAGAAAAGTAGATATGCTGTTAAACAGCCTGCATAGTTTTGTCCGCATAAAGAATTAGGGTGGCCATTTTCAAAATGTTTTAATGCAGGAAAACGTGTTTAATTATGAAAAAAAAACCCTTTGCATATTGCTTCCTTAATTCCCTAATTTACTTTGTGGTAGATTCCGACCTGCATTTAGAGGGGATGGACGTCTGATCCAGACGTCCAGACCCACTAAATGCTGGGTGGCTACTCTGCTGACACATATAGGCAGCTTGTGCGGGAAGCTCTGATAATGGGTGGAAGGGGCAGTCCAGAGGTGGAGCGAGGGCGGGCTTTGGGCAGGAACATGACTCCGGATGTATAGGGCTGATTCTGAGGTCAGTCCTGTACGTCTGGAATCAGCCATTTGCACTGGGTACTTATTCCACCTCGGAGGTGGAATAAGTTCCTCTGGATGGAGAATGCTGGATGGCCTGGGTCCAGAAACAAAGGTGAGGGGGTGTAGGGGGATCCCCGTGGCCCGACCCTGGCCACAGTAGGCACAATCAGGGCTCCAGCAGTGGGGTAAGAAGTATTTGATGTTCCACTAGTGAATGCAGCTCCTGTATGGAGCCACGGTGGCATGGCAACAGGCGCTATGCTACCGCCGCTCCATGCAGGAGCCTGGCTGGGCTAGCCAGGGAGTTGCTGGATGTCCAGGCAGTCAGAACCGGGGCCCAGCCTGCACGTCCAGGCCAGTAGACCCAATTCTGATCTCAGGGGCACATCTAGCCCCTGCGTGATCAGAATGGGGTGCATCAGAGCACGTCCTGATTCTGACTGGCCGGACATGCAGGGGACGCACACAGTGGAAATGGCCTCTTTGTATTTGAATGTATTGCATTTCTCAATATCATCTCTCAGCAGCTTTATCTGAATCCACATCTTTGTCACTGCAATAATTATTTGGTCTCTACTGTAATAAATGATGGCATTCAGTGAAGGCAGACTAATGAATATTGTAACAAATTAAGCATTCATTTTGTTCAAAAGTGATAGCCTTATGGCATGTAGGAAGGAATAAGCTTCTTGCTTGTTGGGGTGAGGGAAATGCTTGATTTTTTTTTTCCTTCAGTTTCTTGAGTTTCTACACTTAAGCAGTTTGATTGCAATCATTCAGTAAAATATGCATAGCATATGCTTCAGACAAAATCAATGGATAATTAGAAATGTCTCCACCCTACTAGGAATATAGCATCTAATCCCAAAATTTCAACCCAAAATTATTTATGCAGACTGGTCTTGCTTCGGTAGCTATTATGCAAAATGAATAAACTAAAAAAAAAAAAATCTGTGAGAACTCAACATTAGTCATCATAATCCATTTTGTTTCCATGCCCAAAAATAACATAATTTGAGAATAGCTTGGCCTAAACTTAATTGTTGTCTGATGATATCCCCTGGGTCTGAAAAATATCTGTATTCCTAGTACAGATGAGTTCATCCAAAAACGTGGTCCATTTTCCACGAACCACGACTACAGATTTACAATTTAAAATAAGTCATGGATCACACTGAGGAATATTTTAGAACATTTTGGGACATATTTACTAAAATGCGGTAGGTTTTTGCACTTCATGCACCTTAAACACAAAACTTAAGATACAGTAAGTGCAAAGCCTGTGCAGAAGGCAGAGATGTATCACACAGGAATTGGAAGATAGTGCTTCGCCTGCAATAGAATTAACAAACCTTCAGCATTCCCATGAAAAGGTTTTTAAAAAAAACAGATTGCGGCCACTGAGCCTCCCCCCCCCCATGATCTTCCATCCCTTCCCTCCCTGCTCTGAAGCTTAATACCCTATGCAAGCACCCAACCATCCTGATCCATTCCTTCCCTCCACCAGATAAGACACACTTCATTGATCACCTCCAACACATCAGGCCCCTCATCCAATCTCTGTCCCCTCAAAACTCCCTCATCCAATCCTCCCAATAAAAATCTCCCATAACTGAAGACCCAACCTCTCTCTTTCTATCTCCTGATGCCCCTTCACTTACCCAAGCAATCTTCGATAGCCTAGTGCAGCGATGGCGAACCTATGGCACGCGTGCCAGCTGTGGCACGCGAAGGCCTTGCAGCTGGCACGCGGGAAGGTCGCACATTAAAAAAAAAAAAAAAAAAGCTGCCCGCTGCCGCCGCGGCGGCATGGAGTGTCCCGCGGGGCTCCCTCTGCCCGGCGGGACTCTCCCGGCGCTGCTCAGCCCCTCTCTGCCGGCTTGCAGAGACGCGAAGGGAGAGTCTCCCTCGCGTCTCTGTTAAGCCCGCAGGGGCTGATGGGAAATTTCCCATCTGCCCCTGCGGGCTTAAGAGAGACGCGAGGGAGACTCTCTCTCCCTTCGCGTCTCTGCAAGCCGGCAGAGAGGGGCTGAGCAGCGCCGGGAGAGTCCCGCCGGGCAGAGGGAGCCCCGCGGGACACTCCATGCCGCCGCGGCGGCAGCGGGCAGCTTTTTTTTTTTTATTGCCATGAGCCGAGGGAGGGGGGTTAAGACTGGCAATGGGCTAGGGAGGGAGAGAGGGGGGTTAAGACTGGCAAGGGGCTAGGGAGGGAGGGAGGGAGGGGGGTTAAGACTGGCAATGGGCGAGAGAGGGAGGGAGGTTAAGACTGGCAAAGGGCTAGGGAGGGAGGGGGGTTGAGACTGGCAATGGGCTAGGGAGGGAGGGAGGGAGGGAGGGAGGGGGTTGAGACTGGCAATGGGCTAGGGAGGGAGGGGGTTGAGACTGGCAATGGGCTAGGGAGGGAGGGAGGGAGGTTAAGACTGGCAAGGGGCGAGGGAGGGAGGGAGGGAGGTTAAGGCTGGCAAGGGGGGAGGGAGGGTTGGAGGGGGGTTGAGGCTGGCAATGGGCTAGGGAGGGAGGGAGGGAGGGGGGTTGAGACTGGCAATGGGCTAGGGAGGGGGGGTTAAGACTGGCAGTGGGCTGGGGAGGGGGGTTAAGATGCAGTGGGCTATGGGGGGGAGTTAAGACTAGCAATGGGCTGTGGGCTGATGAGGGCTGGCAATGGGCTATGAGCTGATGAGGGCTGTCTGGAAATGGGGTGATGGGGGGGTTAGGACTGGTAATGGGCTATGAGGGGGTTAAGACTGGTAGTGGGCTGATGGGGGGGGTTAGGACTGGTAATGGGCTATGGGGGGGTTAAGACTGGTAGTGGGCTGATGGGGGTGTAGGACTGATAATGGGTTATGGGGGGGGCTAGGACAGGAAATGGGCTGATGGGGAGGGGTTAGGACTTGAGGTGGGCTGATGTGGTTAGGACTGGTAATGGGCTGTGGGCTGATGGGGGGGTTTAGGACTGGCAATGGGCTATGGGGGGCTGACTGGAAATGGGCTGATGGGGGGTTAGGACTGGTAAAGGGTTATAGGGGGGGGGCTTAAACTGAAAATGGGGTGATGGGGGTTAGGACTGGAAGTTGATTGACGGGGGGCTAGGACTGGTAATGGGTTGGGGTGTTGCTAGGACTGGAAATGGGCTGAGTGGAAGGGGAGGCTTGAACTGCAAATAGCTGATGGGGAGGGGGCTTGGAATGGAAATGGGCTGTGAGGGAAGGGAGCTAGGACTGAAAATGGGCTGATGGAACAGCTAGGATAGGACTGGAAATGGGCTGTTGGGGGGAGCTAAGATTGGAAATGGGCTGTGGTGGGGGCTTGAATTGAAATGGACTCATGGAGGGGCTAGAACTGGAAGTAGGCTCATGGGGGGGCTTGGACTGGAATTGGGCTGAGTGGAGGGGAGCTATGATTTGACATGGGCTGATGGTGGGGCTAGGAAATGAGTAGAAATGGGCTGATGGGGGGGCTAGGATTGAAAATGAGCTGATGAAGGGACTTGGACTGGAAATGGGCTGATGCAGGGACTAGAAGGGAATGGATGCTGGGTGAGACTGGAACTAGAAGGGAGCTGATGTTGGGGGAGGATTAGAATGGGATGGGGCTGGGAGAGTAAAATGGAGAGGGGAAAAATATTTTGTGTAGGAGGGATGAAAAATCTACAATTGGCCAGGTATTGGGAGAGTAATTGGGGATTGAGGATGGAGGGGTAAAATTTGTGTGGATGAAATAGGAATGAGGAAAGAGCAAAAGGAGAAAGATTAGTATGTTAAACCAGATGTAGAGAGAGAGAGAGAATGGAAAAAAAACTAGAAGAGAGAAGAAAGGACAAATGGACAGCAGACGATGGAGAGTTAGCAGAAAACATGAAGAAACCAGAAGAAGGTGGCTGGACCAATTGCAACTGAAAAAAAAATGCACAAAAGGTAGAAAGATATCTCTTTATTTTGAATTTATTAACTGGAATATGTCAGCTCTGGGAAATGTGCATCATTAACATCTGCGCTTTGTTTGGTACAAGAGGAAATTCCTATTTGACGTTGCCACTTGTTCTCTTTCCCCAGTATTCTCTGAAATGTATTGGTTTAATATTTGCAGTGTTGCCTTTTGATAGGTAGGGTATGGTGCTTTGTGAGTCCTGGTAATGCTGTCAGGATACGGCGGGTTTGCTATGGGTTCTAAATGGGCAGCGTTTGTAGTAGTTCCTAATGTGCCTGGCGGTTGGCACTGGATTATAGTAATGTAGAAATCTTTTAGTCTTTCTTTATCCATACACTCATTAAGAGACATGTTTACTAAAAGTTAGTGTATGGTAACATTATGCAAATATTTATGCAAATAAGACCACTTATGCAAATGACGTGCTGGCACTTTGAGGAAATTCTTTGGTTTTGTGCGGCAGTTTGGGCACTCGGGCTCAAAAAGGTTAGCCATCACTGGCCTAGTGTATAGGGCAGGAGCGCTCTCCCTCCACTCCTGCCCCAATATCCCTGGAATTCAAAATGGCAGATATGGCTCCTAGTGATACTGCCGCTAGGATTCAATCTGCCCAGTAAGGACAATTGCTCTTTATTTAGCAGATTGGTATATGTTGGCAAAGGACATAGAAAAGTGAAGTTCTGCATACACCTTCTAGCACTACACAAATAAGTAGTACTAGTAGTAGCAGTAGAAATTCATTTGTGATGGCCAGGTACCTCTAAAGCGCATAGCCATTGCTGCCGAACCTTAACCTCGGATATTCAATGCCAGGGCCATATCTGGCCACCAGAACTGAATAAACAAAGAAAGAGCAGAACACAATTCACCATGGAAGGCCTGGGAGTGCTTGAAGAGATGGCACAGTCAAAACATATCCTGTCCAGAAAGGGAAGAATATATAAAGGGTGCACTGAACAGCCACAGGCATAGAATGGGGGTGACACAGACGGTGACTAGAAAGAAAAAGATATGTAGCGTGGGCTAGGATGTAGTGCTAGAAAATACCAAGATGAAACCATTCTCCTGCATAGCAAAACAGTTGCCAGATGAGCACATTCTGCCCTTGACACCTTGCAATGTGCTGACCATGGCTCAAAGAAGATCACAGGAGCATGGTGGGGTTATAAGAAGAACAGAGTGGCTTGTAGAGAGTGAAGGGACAAGCAGGGCTGACGCTACCATTAGGTGACAAGGCATTCGCCTAGAGCGTCAGCCCTCCAGGGAGTGCCCATTGATGGTGCTGCTCCCCTCAGGAGAGGCAGCAACGGCAATGGATGCAAACAGTCCCATGGTACTTACCTTTAAACTGCAGTTGCACAGGATTGTTTGCTTCATCCCTTACAATGCCTGATGCTGACTTCCTGCTGCAAACAGGAAGTCAGCATTGGACACCGGAGAGGGGACAGAAGCAAACAGCCCACAGTGCTGAAGTTTAAAAGTACTATCAAAAAGGATAAAACATGTGCCCTTAGCTACCAAACAAATAAATAAAGAAATTTTTGTCGGAGCTTGTGCCATGAAAGAAACCTCCTTCTCATAGCACTATACTCCTTTTATTCTATTTAAGAGAGAATCAACCCTCATCACAAACCAAGGGATAATAGAAAATGTCCCCTATAAAAAATCACTGCATGCAGTATATCAGAGGAGATTAATAGTACTTAGCTGTAAGCAGACTTTCCAAATGGACCACTGTAGAAGAAACCCACAGAAGCATCTAATTCCATAGCATGCTCCGGCAAAACGCAGCCCAAGCCTGTAGAAGCAGTTTATTCCATGGCGTTGTTTCAACAAAGTATCACGCTGTGTGACTCAGTTAGAAACCTGTCTTCCATCCTTTTGGCTTAGTCAGACAATTCAAAAGTACTCCTCCAAATAACATAGCATAACGCAACTCGATGTGACACAATGAAATAAATGACTGCTTCTTGGAGCAGCTGGTTCATGAAACGACCAGAGGGGAAGCCATATTAGACCTAATTCTTAGTGGAACACCAGATCTAGTGCAAGAGATAAGGTTGTTGGGGCCACTTGGCAATAGTGATCATAGCACGATCGCCTTTTATTTAATTAGTGGAGGAGGTATAGTAAGGAAATCCACAGTACTACCTTATAACTTTTGAAAGGGAGACTATGATAAAATGAGGAAAACAGTTAAGAAAAAACTAAAAGGAACAGTTGCAAAGGTTAAAGACGTACATCAGGCTTGCCTGTTGTTGAAAAATACTATCTTGAAAGCCCAGACCAGCTGTATTTCACGCTTTAAGAAAAGTGGAAGGAAGTCCAAAAAACTGCCAGCATGGTTTAAAGGTGAGGTCAGAGAGGCTGTTGTTGCCAAAAAGCATCTTTCAGGAAATGGAAAAAAGAGCCAAACGACGAAACCTGGAAACAGCACAAGCACTGGCAAGTCAAATGCAAGGCATTGAAAAGGCAGGCAAAGGGAGAATTTGAGAAGAAGCTTGCTGCAGAAGCAAAAAACATGAAGTAAAGACCTTTTCAAGTACATTCGTAGCAAAAAACCTGTGAGAGAGTCAGTTGGTCCATTAGATGATAAAGGGGTTAAAGGAGCACTAAGAGGCAACAAGGCAATAGCGGAGAGACTGAATGAATTCTTTGCTTCAGTCTATACTGAGGAAGATGTAGGGATGTTACCCATGACTGAAGTGGTATTTAAAGGTGCGGAAGAATTGAAGGAAATATCGATACATCGGGAAGATGTATTACAACTATTAGATAAGCTGAAGAGTAGCAAATCACCTGGGCCGGATGGTATACATCCAAGGGTGTTGAAAGAACTGAAATACGAGATTGCAGACCTGCTATTAGTAATCTGTGAACTATCATTAAAATCATCTCTAAAACCTGAAGATTGGAGGATCGCCAATGTAACACCAATTTTTAAAAAGGGTTCCAGGGGTGATCCTGGAAACTACAGACTGGTGAGCCTGACATCATTACCGGGAAAAATGGTAGAAACCATCATAAAAAATAAAATTACTCAGCATGTAGATAGTCATGACCTAATGGGAGACAGCCAACATGGCTTTAGACAAGGAAGATCTTGTCTTACTAATCTGTTATGTTTTTTTGAAGGAGTGAATAATCAGGTGGACAAAGGTGAGTCGGTTGATATTGTGTATCTGGACTTTCAGAAAGCCTTTGACAAGGTCCCTCATGAGAGACTTTTGGCAAAACTAAAGAGTCATGGGATAGGAGGCAGTGTACTATTGTGGATCAGGAACTGGTTAAAAGATAGAAAGCAGAGGGTAGTACTAAATGGCCAATTTTCCCAATGGAGAAAGGTGAATAGTGGTGTACCCCAGGGATCTGTGCTGGGTCTGCTGCTTTTTGACATATTCATAAATTACCTGGAAAGTGGAATAACGAGTGAGGTTATCAAATTTGCAGATGACACAAAACTATTTAAAGTTGTTAAAACCCAAGAGGATTGTGGAAAATTGCAAGAGGATCTTGATAAATTGGAAGACTGGGCATCAAAATGGTAGATGAAATTTAATGTGGACAAGTGCAAGGTTATGCACCTAGGAAAGAACAACCCAAACTATGGTTACACGATGCAAGGTTCCACATTAGGAACCACCACCCAGGAAAAAGATTTAGGCGTCATTGTGGATACCATGTTAAAACCCTCGGCCCAGTGTGCAGCGGCGGCCAAGAGAGCAAATAGAATGCTAGGTATGATAAGGAAAGGAATGGAAAATAAAACAAAAGATATTATAATGCCTCTATATCGTTCCATGGTGAGACCACATCTTGAATATTGTGTGCAATTCTGGTCGCCGTATCTTAAAAAGGATATAGCGATTTTAGAAAAGGTTCAGAGAAGAGCCACCAAAATGGTAAAGGGGATGGAAGGATACTCCTATGAAGAAAGGCTAGAAAGGTTTGGGCTCTTTAACCTGGAAAAGAGACGGCTGAGGGGAGATATGATAGAAGTCTATAAATTAATGAACGGAGTGGAACGTGTAAACGTAGATCGATTGTTTACGTTATCAGAATATAGAAAGACTAGGGGACATGCAATGAAGCTACAGGGTAAACTATTTAAGACTAATAAAAGAAAATATTTTTTCACTCAACGTGTAATCAAACTCTGGAATTTGTTACCGGAGGATGTAGTAAAGGCTGTTAGTGTAGCTGGGTTTAAAAAAGGTTTGGACAAGTTCCTGGAGGAAAGGTCCATAAACCATTATTAAGAAGGGACCCAGGATATCAATGCTTGAACCAATACAAGCATTGTGGAACCTGTGTCCCTTGGGGAAACTGCTAGGTACATATGACCTAGATTGGCCACTGTTGGAAACAGAATACTGGGCTTGATGGACCTTGGTCTGACCCAGTATGGCATATCTTATGTTCTTATGTATAACGCTGTGTTTCAGGCCATTGAACCTTCTGGCCCTTCATCAAAACCTGTTATTGTATTTCTATGTTGTTGTATTTCTGTGTTTCTATAAGGGGACTGTTGTAGTTGTTATGGAAGGACAGACTAGATAGGCAATGTGGTCTTTTTCTGTCATCATATTTCTATGTTTCTATAAGGGGACTGTTGTAGTTGTTGTGGAAGGACAGACTAGATAGGCCATGTGGTCTTTTTCTGTCGTCATATTTCTATGTTTCTATGTTTCTGAGGCATCATAACATTATCCCCTCCTTATATGACCAAAAAAGATCATGTGATATCCAACTTCAGTACGTTTTCTTTAAGATTAGGGACTTGAATGTTAATGGTATTAATAGTTGCTACCAAGAGGAATGTTCTATTCTGTATGGTAGGATAAGAATGTTGACATCTCATTGCTGTAAGAGGTACACTTGAATGTAATGGAGTTATTGAAATTTGTCACGCAGGCCCGATTTCAAAGGAATTTCTACTGCCCATTATAAGAGTAAAGGAATGGCCATTTCAGGATGGAAAGGGGTCCCCCCCCCCCCCAGGTTTTTTTTAAATTCTTCGTCTTGATTTTCCCTATCTTTCAAGGGTATTGTTCAAGACTCAGTGAGTTTATTATCCATGTGGTTCACAGCTAGTTTCATGATATAATCTCGTTCACCCTCTTTGACTTAACGAGCTCTAATTATACACAGTAGCATGGTTGTCAGTCTGTTTCTTGGTGGGGTCGCCTTGAAGATATAAGTAAGTTTATCACTCCTAAAGTGACTTGTATAATAGGAATACTAACAGCGTTCCTTCAAACAGAGCATACTGTTAATACTGATAGAACTTTTGTTCAGCTTTCATGGAAAAATAACCATCTAGACTTGCTCGCTGGAAGCTTGGGTTTTAATAGGAGGAAGGGGGAAGGGGTTTCCCTGATTGTCTGGCCTATACTATGACTTTTGCCAAAGCAAGATTCACGATGGGTGGAGGGGACCGTAGGCATACATTCAATATGCAGATAAGAATAAGTGTTAGTCTCATCAAGGAGATGTCATCAACTTGGGATATGTGGTGTAGGACTGACCTAACATTCAGTTGTACTGGGCTTAAACATAGAATTGTAATGGGTGGGGCTGTGACTCAGGGCCACTCTCTCCTGATCTGGGGTCGTTTTTCAATCAGCAATTTGGCATCTCGTCCTTATAAAGGGACTGTCAGTTTGAATTAGCTCCATGTTGGGAGTGGCCCTTTCCCGTTATTCCTAATTGGGAACATACTACTGAGATTGGTAGATATGCATGGTGGAACATTTGTGCCTATGTCCTCTGCAGTGGAGTATTGGCTCTTATATAGCCCTTGCAGGCCTTGTAGGCTTGCAGACGTTTTATGATTTCTTCTTTTTCATTTGGCTCCTGATGATCATAGGATAATGGGAGGGACAGGGTGGGGTGGGCTGTGTTTTGTTTTTGAGCATCTCATGTTACAGAGAAGAATTGTGTATTTTAATTTGTTGTAATCTTTTTTTTCTCTCTTTTTTTTGTTTGTATTTGTTGGAAAATATAAATAAAGAAATTAAAAAAAAAAAAGAAAGGGCCTGAAGACAGTCCATTTTATTAGGGATTTTTTGTGAGGGGATAGATAATATTTAGATTTACTGAGTAGATTTTGAGCAGTGTTTAGCAGGTCTGGATGCCGGATCCAGACATTCAGACATGCTAAATGTCTGGATTGTTCTGGGGATCACAGAGCCCCCCCCCCCCACACACACAAGTATTGCTGATTTGTGCGGGGAGCTCTGTTCATGAGCGGGAGGGTGAGGGCCGTGGGAGGAGCAAGGGCTGACTGTGGGCAGGAATGTGACCCTGGATGAACAAGGACAATTCTGAGGCCAGCCCTGTATGTCCGGGGTCATCAAGGTAAATGGGGGATGTATTATGGTTTAGGCATTTGATATACCGCCCTTTACTTACGCATCAGAGCGGAATACGTCCCCCTGGACATCGGGGGACCGAGGAGCTGGTCTAGTTCCAAAAGGTGAGGGTGCAGGAGGTTTCCCAGAGCCCAACCCTGACCATGAAAGACTGGATTGGGGGGTCAGACTGCGGGGAAAGAACATTATTTAATCTGGCTGGAGATCGCGGCTCCTGAGTGGAGTCATAGTGCCATGGCGATGGGGCGCCATGGCATTGCGGCTCCATTCATTAGCTTGGCTGAGTTAGCCGAGTAGGTGCCTGATATGAGGCTGATCTGAATCAGGGTCCGGCCTGCACATCCAGGCCAGTAGACCAAATTCTGATTCCATGGGCATGTCTAGCCCCTACTGGATCAGAATCGGGTGCTACCACTGCACACCCCGATTCTGACTGGCTGAACAGAGGCAGGATGTCTACAACAAAATTGGCCTCCAGGTGAATTTGGGATCCAATTTGGGCATGGAATCTGAAGAGCTGGATTTGTGGTGGGGTGAAGAGTATTTGTATATGTATTTTGTTTGTGGATGTCTTTAGTGATAACTGCAGAAAGAAGACTTTGGATGAGTAGTATATCACATTTTTAATAGATAAATAAATAAGGAATGCATTCATTTGAAAATGAATGGTAAAATTCTACAAATGAGGCCTTTCATGGTTAATTTCCCTAAAAGTGAAATGAAAAGCCATAAGGTCTAAAATGAATCTAAAATTATTCATTTTCATTCGATTTTGGTGCCATTTGTCAATGGGACTAGGAAAACAGACACAGGAGGAAAATAAAGGAAAAATAAGGAAGAAGCAGGAGTCGCTTGATCTATTGTAATGAATACTTTTGGCAAGTAGCCAAATAAATACAATGAATGATGATGTCAGCATGAAAGTGAAAGAAAATTTATAGTATCTCCATTTTACATTTTTCTTGTATTTCTGAGGGAGAAACTTTCATGTCTGAAACATACAACATGCAATGTGTGCCTTTGAGTCAGTGCTGAGTCCTGGTGATCCAGCCATTCCTGGGTTTTCTTGGCAATAGGACTGGAAGTAAATTGCCAGGCCTTTCTTTGGAGGCAATGGAGGGTAAAGTGACTTGCAATATATAGAAATAGTGTCTCATTCTATCATCCCAAAGATTATAAGAAATATGCCTGGGAATTGGAGAAGCATTGAAAGAAAGTTAATCCTCCAGAAAACCCTATGACCAATAGCAGCACTAATGGTGATGATTAGAGATTTGGGGTTTAGAATTCCTGTAGGTCACTAGCCATGATAAAGAGAGATTTTTTAAAAGACAAATACCAGCAACAGGTACAGATTTAGGTTTCAGTGAAAAGCTGAAACAACAGTTACATGCTCACATCTCCATGCAAGAAGGCAGAAGTAGTGCAGGGTGAGGGCAGGATGCCAGCAGGTAAAGTAAGCAGAATGCACTAGCAAGTGTACTCTATTCCCCTCTAAGGAAAATAAATCTGATTTTGGAATCTATTTAGTCAGATGAGTCATCTTTTAAAGGATTGCACATAGAAGAAGAGCCATCACACCACAGATAACCCCAGTAGATATGGTGGTAAAAAAAAAATAACAAAAGAGCAACATTAATTGAAGATTTAATAGTTAATAATATAAACCTCACTTGGTTTGCAGCTTGTTGTGCTTTGAGGGCTTGTGTGCATCAGTGATGCTGAGAGCTAAACTATCGGTAGTTTAACTACTGTCAGGGTCTCCCAAGATGGACAGTCCCAGCTGAGGTGACAGACCAAGACAAACCACCCATCTGGGCAGCAGCAGAATGGGATAGTGTTGACAGCGGAGGATCACATTTCTGTGACAAGGGCAACAACACCAAACTTAAACTGCGCGGAAGAAAGGCCCGGCAATCTACTTCTGTATCTTGCCATGAAAACCCAATGGATAGTTACAACAAAACAAATTGTGCTATAGTGCTGGAAGATGAGACCCTCAGGTTGGAAGGCACTCAACTAGCTACTGGGGAAGAGCTGAAGACTTTTCAGAGTAAAGCCAGCATTTATGATATGGTTGGATCAAAGCCCTCGGGACATCTGAATGCTGATGTAGCTGCGCATGAAATGAGAGTCAGAAGCTGTAAAGATGTCTTACACATTGGAACATGGAACGTACGAAGCATGAACCAAGGGAAGTTGGAGGTGGTCAAGAATGAAATGGAACGTGTACAACTTGATCTGTTGGGTGTCAGCGAACGTGTACAACTTGATCTGTTGGGTGTCAGCAAACTGAAATGGGCTGGCATCGGGCACTTTGCATCAGAAGATCACATGGTCTACTATGCTGGAAATGAAAGACAAAGAAGAAATGGTGTTGCATTTATAATAAAGAAGAAACTTGCAAGAACTGTAAAGAAATACAATGCAATCAGCGAACACTTAATCTCTATTCATCTACGAGGAATGCCTATCAACACATCTATAATTCAAGTATATGCCCCAACAAAAGCTGCAGAAGAGAATGAAATTGAAGAGTTCTATGAACAAGTGCAAGCTGAAATTGACAGAACATGCAAACAGGATATCCTGATAGTCATGGGTGACTGGAACGCAAAGGTTGGCAACAAAGAAGAAGGCAAAGTAGTTGGAAAATATGGACTTGGCAACAGAAATGAAGCTGGAGAAAGACTGATAGAATTCTGCAAGACCAGATTCATCTCAAACACCTTCTTCCATCAACACAAGCGGCGACTGTACACATGGACTTCACCCAATGGATTGTATAAAAATCAAATTGACTACATCTGTGGAAGTCAATGATGGAAAAGTTCTATAACATCAACAAAGACAAAATCTGGAGCTGACTGTGGTACAGATCATCAACTACTAGTATGCAAACTCAAGCTAAAGTTGAAAAAGAGCAAACCACTCATGAATGCAGCAAAATATGACCTTGAGAATATACCACTGGAATTTAAAGACTGCCTGCAAAATCAATTTGCTGCTTTAGATACAAATGACAGAGCTCCAGAAGAGTTATGGAATGACATCAAGAAGGTTGTGTTGGAAAAAAGCAAGAAGTCTCTACAAAAGGTGCAAAAGCAAAAATGGCCAAAATGGATGATGGAAGAAACTCTGAAAATTGCCCAGAAACTCAGAGAAGCTAATGCCAGAGGAGAAAGAAAGACAATAACAGAACTCAACAGAGATTTCCAACGTGCAGCAAGACAGGACAAGGAAAAGTACTACAATGACACATGCAAGAAAATAGAAGCAGAAACTATTAGAGGAAGAACAAGATAGGCTTTCCGAAAGCTACGAGAGTTAAAGAAAAAGTTCCAGTCTCAAATTGGAATGTTACAAGATGCTCAAGGTTCTATGCTGAATGATGAATGATGAATGATGCTGAGAAGATCAAGAAAAGGTGGAAGGAATATACAGAGTTTTTATATGATAAAGATTAAGTGGACCAACAGCCGTTTCAACCTGTACCTTATGATCGGGAACGATTGGTGATGAAAGAAGAAGTTGAAGCAGCATTGAAAGCCTTATCAAAGAACAAAGCACCAGGCATTGATAGCATTCCCATAGAAGTATTACAGCAATCTGATGCAGCTGTTACCGTACTTACAAGGCTCTGCCAAGAAATATGGAAGACAACATCATGGCCAACTGACTGGAAAATATCTGTGCTTATACCAATACTAAAGAAAGGTGATCCAACTGACTGTGGAAATTATTGCACAATCACTCTGATCCCACATGCCAGCAAGTTTCTACTGAAGATTATTCAAAAGAGACTACAACTATACCTGGAACAAGAACTACCTGAAGTGCAAGCAGGGTTCAGGAAAGGGTGAGGAATGAGAAACATCATTGCGAATGTGAGATGGATCCTTGAAAAGACTAAAGAATACCAAAATGATATCTATTTGTGCTTTATCGACTATAGCAAGGCTTTTGACTGTGTAAACCATGAGAAACTCTGGGCCACATTAAGAAGCATGGGTATACCAGAACACCTGACCGTACTCTTGCGCAATCTGTACATTGATCAAGAAGCAACAGTTCGAACAGAACAAGGAGAAACAGAATGGTTTAAAATAAGCAAAGGTGTAAGACAAGGCTGCATACTTTCCCCCTACCTGTTTAATTTATATGCAGAACAAATCATCACTGGAGCAGGATTGTATGAAGACAACAGAGGTGTGAAGATTGGTGGAAGACTCATCAACAACCTTTGCTATGCTGATGATACCACATTACTGGCTGAAAGTGAAGATGATCTGAAACATTTGCTTCTCACAATCAAAGAACATAGTCTCAAAATGGACCTGCACCTTAATGTAAAGAAGACAAAGATCATGACAACTGGCATAATCCACAGGTTCATCATTGAAGGAGAAGAAATTGAAATTGTGACCAACTTTAACCTACTTGGATCAACTATCAATAAAGAAGCAACAAGCAGTCAAGAAATCAGATGACGCATTGCTCTTGGTAGAATGGCTATAAAGACCTAGAGAAGATTCTCAAGAGCAGAGATGTCTCTCTCCATACAAAGATTCAACTTGTTCAAGCCATGGTATTTTCAATAACGTCATATGGATGTGAAAGCTGGACAGTGAAAAAGATAGACAGGAAGAAAATTGATGCCTTTGAATTATGGTGTTGGCGGTGAATACTGTGTATACCATGCACTGCCCGAAGAACAAACCAGTCGGTACTAGAGGAAATCAAACCTAAGCTTTCTTTAGAAGCTCAGATGACAAGACTTCAACTTTCATACTTTGGACACATCATGCGAAGAGAGAGATCATTAGAGAAAGACATCATGCTTGGCAAGCTAGAAGGTCAATGCAAAAGAGGAAGGCCAGCAATGAGATGGATCGAGACAATAACAGCAGCTACGGGCACCAGTCTGTCAAGAATGAGCTGCCTGACTCAAGACCGAACACAATTTAGGATAGCTATCCAGAGGGTCACCATGAGTCGACTCCGACTCGACGTCACTTAACAACAACAACAATATAAATGAAATCCATTCAGCATAAAGTTATGTATATACAAATAAGACCCTACATGGCCATGTTTCAGCATATGCCTTCCACAGGGGTACAAACAATTATTAATGTAGTTCATCAAATTCATCCAGTCTTAAAATAAAGTTCCCACCTTTACATGAATAAATGAACTCAGAGGTGTCAGACAATTGTCTCAATTTAGCTGCAAGTATTCATGTAAAAGTGAAGAACTCTATTTTAGGACTAGATGTGTTCTGGCCACCTCTCTCTTTTCTACTACATCCATCATTTAAGGGATTTCAAAATTCAGAAGAGATTATTCAAACTCTTCTCAACTACACACCTTTTAAGCTAGTTGTTAGTGTTATAGGTGGTGAGTAGCTGAAGGAGGTAGAAAGTGACTTCACTAGGGTGAGGTTCAAGAGCATCCCCCAGATAGAGCAGGTAGGATAGAACATGAGGATTGCCCCTGACTTTTTATCTTCTGGTCTGTCCTCAAGCCCAATTCCAACAACTGCAGCCTGCAAGGATGCCAAGAGGGATCACCTAGAAATCAGAAGTGTAGAGATATTTTATAGCACTTGAGGATGCGGAATGCATTTACTGTTGGACAATGAAATGGCAGGAAAGCAGTGCTTCTGCCTATGTCACCATCACCATGGAGAAGATGGAGTGGTATTTGGTGACACTAATCCATAGAAAGAGGCAGCCATCATCAAAGATATTAACACAGCGCAAAAAGATTATTGTCTGGGATTACCAGCCCCTGCGAGGCCTCATTTGCATAAGAAGTCTCATTTACATAAATATTAGCAGAATGTTAATATACCTCTTAATGAGTGTCTGGATAAAGAAAGACTACCAGATTTCTACATTACTATACTCCAGTGCCAACGCCAGGCACATTAGGAAGTACTATAAACACTGCCCATTTAGAACCCATAGCAAACCAGCCATATCATAACAGCACTACCAGGATTCACAAAGCACCAAATCCTACCTATTAAAAAGGCAACACTGCAAATATTAAATCAATGCATCTCAGAGAATACCAATACATCTCCTACTGGGAAAAGAGAACAAGTGGCACTGTCAAACAGAAACTACAAGAAAAGAAAAGGCCGCAGGGCCGCGTATCTGATAACCGGGGCGGGGGGGGGGGGGGATCGGCATGGTGCATGGCCCCGAGGTGAGGGGGCATGATGGGAAAGGAGGAAAGCATTTTTTGAATGGATTGGCTCCCGCGGCGTGATTGAGTGGTGCGGGAGCCAATGGAGAAGCAGTGAGGGCCAGGAGGACGGTGTAGGTGCCGGGGGGGTCGGCAGGAAGGCAGACGCAGCTTGGCAAGCGGAGAAAAAGAGTGTGGCTGGCTGACATGATGGTTTTGTCGACATTTTAGTGGGCGATTGTGGGAGATGGAGCGGCACGATTGTGGAGAGATTGGGTAGGAAGCAGGCTGCTGGTCAAGTTCTTGGAGTGCTGCCGGCATCGGCGAGCAGTCTGCTGGCTGACGGGGAGGACTGTGGCTGGCATTGACAATGCATGGCATACATACTAAGCAGAAGGAGCGACAGCCACAATTTTGAGCTGGTCAGCGTACACGGCTGGCGGGAACTCAGGCAAGTTTTGGTTTAGCGGGGCTTAGGGGTAAGGTGGTTAGAGGAAATTGTAATTTATAAAAAAAAATAATAATTAAACAAATCTGTCAGTTCCTTAAGCAATGCCTACAAGCAGAAGGCGTGTGGTTCGGGGGAGAGGGGCTGGCAGGTCTACACGGGCCAGGCATGGGGATTCCAAGGATGCAGGGGCAGAAAGAAATTTGAGGGTTGGAAAAACTGGGAGAAGGGCTAAGGGGCATTGTGGGAATGTGGCCTCAAATAGGGGGTCTGTAGGAGTTGGGAGGCTCAGGAGGGGGTGTGGAGGGCCAGCAGAATTGTCTTTAAAGGGTAGGGGTGGCACACGGGCTCAGGGGATTAGGGATCCAGCTAGCATGACACCTTACAGGGGTGCTCTGGAGCCCCGGTCAGAGGGAGGGGCGAATGAAGCAGTGGTAGGACTGGGACAAGGGGTGCATAGTCCTCCCATATGGGAGGGCAGGTCAGGGGCGGCAGGCAGGGGTCTGCAGGTCAGTTTTGAAGGGCAAGGTGTAGTGGGCCATTCAGGCTGGACAGTGATGCCAGGGGGATATTATCCGGTGGCATGGGAGCATTGGCGGGGAGGAGGATTCATCCAGGGCAGAGTGGCTTGGAGCTTGGCAACCTTCTTGGCCCCTGGCAGTTCCCTCCTCGGTGTTTTCTTTTCTACCTTCACAGGCACCTCCAGTCAGGCAGCACCAAGTGGGGCAAGGAAGGAGAGGTCCTGTTCAAGAGGCGATTATGGACGAGAGAGTATTTGCAGTGGTGGATAGGGAACCGGAAGTAGAGCCTCAAGGTGAGGAGGATCATCAGGAGCCGGGTCTGCGTGCAATGGCTGCAGGGTCCAGGATTCGTGGGGCAGGTGAGTTTCCAGTGGATCATGGGGCAGCGAAGGAGAAGGGTACGCAGGAAAGGGTTGGGGGAAAGGCGAGGAGAAAGAGGAAACATTCCTGTTGGCGACGGCGTCACAGTTCAGAGTCCTCCTCCTCCTCGTTGGATGATTCCTCTTCAACGTCATCAGGGGTGGAAGGGGCTTCACAGATGGTGTACAGTAGCGGTTCAGTTGGAGCTAGATTGGGTGGGGGAACACCCACGTTAGCCTCAATGTCAGAATTATGGGAAGGAGTTCCGAGGAATTTGCACCAGAAGATTCGGAAGATACATCATATAGACATATTTTGTTTATTGAAAGGTAGAAGACGGTCAGGGGAGAGCAAAAGAAAGAGGAAGGAAAATGAAAAGGCAGGGAGGGTCAGGAAGGTCTCGAGGAATGGAGTAAACTGGACAAGAAACACAGAGAGGAGCACTTGCTCTCGCAGTAAAGTCCAAAAAACACAAGGAGCAAGAGTCGTATGATGGTAAGATTGGTTTATTGTAACACCTACACGTTTCGGCTGTCGCCTTCTTCAGGTGGCACACAGCTAGACAATGCAATAATTTAATATAAAAATCAAAAATTAAAAAATAAGCAATAACTTATTAAATGACATAAAAACATTAAAAACATACAAAATTTAAACAATAAAATCATCAAGCACCTAGATATGTATGAACAAATGCTCGTGAAAATACATGAAAATATATAAATAATGTAATTATGTTCATAAATGATAAAAGATGATAAAATGAAATCAAAACGCAGAGTGGAAGGACAGACATATAGAATCTAGACTAGTACTAACGTCATAAAATACTTACACTGTTTGTGTATCTCATTAAATATATTGTAGACGTAATTCTACTAAATATGATCTAATAATTAAAAAATACATAACAGATTAATATAAATCAAATTACAATATGATACAAGTACTTAACAATCTCAGTGAATACAAAGCAGGGAGAAGAGGAGCGAGGAAAGGAGGGGGGAGGAAAGGGAGGAGGGAGGGAGGAGAAGGAAGGGGGGAAGGGGAGAGGAAAAAGGAAAAGAGGAGGGGGAAGGAGAAAGAGGAAGGAGGGGCGTAAGGACGTAGGAAAAGGGGAGGGGAAGGAAAAGGGAAGAAAGGAAAGGGAAAGAGGTGGGAGGAAAGGAGGGGAAGGCAATGTGATTGAACCAATGATTGTATGAAAAAACTGAAAGAAGTATTAAACGGAGAAGGGAAATAGAATAATAGTAACACACGTGCTGAAAGTATTTTCATGTAGGAAAAAGAAAAAAGAAAGAAAAAGAGTTAGACTACTCGATTTATCTTTATGTGCATATAATACTCCACTCGAGATTCTGAAATGTGATTCTTACCTACATATATTACACGGAAGATATTATAGTCGCTGGTTGGTACGTGAGTAAAAACGCTGAAACATAATTTAAACAGATAGTCGTGTAAAACATGTCAAAGAAATCGTAACTGTCAAATTTATACACTTTAAAAACTTTAAAAAACAGTACTAACCTAGGTGATGTTCAGAGTTCAACTGTTACAATGGACAAAGGAACAGCTGCAGTATTTTAAAACTGTTAAGTTTTGCGCTCAAATCAATGACATCAGATCATGGGCAGGACTACATTTTCATATAAATGCTATAATAATGTCAATCTTTTAAAAAAATGAACTATGCACTGAAAACATGGTTTAAGAGAAATGTAAAAGTGAGAAGCTGTCAAGTGTAACTAAAAACAGATATTAAAAACGCTGAGCTCAAACGCTGAAAATTGATGATGTAATCAAATAGGCGGTGCTTGTATGGCGTCACTGAATATCGCCCTTTGGTAGTGATGTATTGAAAATGATGAGCTCAGTGTTACTTAATTATACCCTGTGTGTTCACCGAATGCAAAGAGATATTTAATGAAAAGAGAAGACCCAATCTGTTATGAGCTCGCTAAGATGAATGAAGCATATCGATAAAAAATGAAAATAAAATATAACTCTAAAACCTATTATTCAACATACATAATTGTACAAGAGGGACTGTTAACTTAAAGGTATCGTATGGACTGTTAGTGTCACCAAACTAAAAATGTTATGGCGCTATGCTGCCAACGCTCTAAAATCGACGCGCAAAATTGATCGGAAGATTGATTAGTTGGGAGATACTACTCATAAAAACACTATGCTACCGAACTTGGGGATGGACAGGACTAGCAATTGTAATAAAAACCTCCAATCCAGATAATATAAACAAATATCCACTGTGTTGATTGGAAAAGGAAGAATAAAGTAAGATAAAAAAACTCTGCTGCAGTAAATTGTATCAAACCCCATAGGTGTATTTTGAATGGTAAATCTATGCTGAATTTTTTTGTAAAATGGACAAGAGCCTTCTTGAGATTAGCAAGTGTATGGGAACACCAATTTCCAGAGCAATATGGGATGTTGTTGGCTCTTGCCGATTCAATTCTGGAAGTGGCGCAGACGCATGAGGGTTGGGCCTGGACGAACTGTGATGAGAAGTTCAAAGATAAGATGGAAGAGAATAAGTTGTTGTCTTGGGGGACGCAGGATATTAACTTATGGTTTACTCAGATGTCAGCGAAGGCCAGACCAGGGGGGACGTGGGGAGTAAAAGGGGGGATAGTGGGGCCGAGTGGGCCAGGGTGTTCCTCTCATCTGGGAGGGAACCCCACACTGCAGAGAATGGGAGGAGGTGGTACAGGTGACATTTGCTGGTGATTCAACAAGTCATCGTGTCCTTTTCCAGATTGTAAGCTTCGCCATGCATGTTCAATTTGTAGCGAGGGACACTGAGCTCTCAAATGTGTCAAAAAAGGAGCAGTCGCCCTCCCCCTGCCGGTCCCAAAACAGTAAGGACTTCCTAGGCCTGGTGCCGATGCCAATACGGTTTGAAACCTTAAAGCGTGGCTTCAGCAGTACCCGAGGCGAAAGGATAGAGGGGTGCTTGAGAGGGGATTTCGGGACGGTTTCCAGATACCAGTCCAAGGAAGAGTGGTGTCAGGAAAAGCTTGGAATTCCTCCTCGGTTAGGCATTTTTCATGCATTGTGAAGGATAAGTTGAGGGTGGAGTTAGAATTGGGCAGGATTGCTGGTCCGTTCAAAGAACAGCCGTTCAAACATTTTGTAATTTCCCCATTAGGAGTTATACCTAAAAAAGAACCCGGGAAGTTCAAGTTGATTCAAAACCTGTCTTACCCTGGGGGAGAATCGGTGAATGATCATATCCCCAAGGAGTGGTGTGCGGTGCGATACGCTTCGTTCGACACTGCAGTGGAATTGGTTCGAAGATGCGGTCCCGGGTGTTTGATGGCAAAGGTGGACATTGAATCTGCCTTCCGTCTGTTACCGGTGCATCCGTCTGCATTTCATTTGTTAGGATTTTGTTTTGAAGGTAACAGCTATTTTGATAAATGTATGCCGATAGGTTTTTCAATGTCCTGTGCATATTTTGAAAAGTTTAGCACTTTTATGCATTGGGTGTTGGTTAAAAAGGTCGGATGAGAAAATGTGGTGCATTATCTGGATGACTTCCTGTTTGTAGGAGAGGCTCATTCCATCCAGTTCCAGAAGCTATTAGAGGGATTTGTTGAATTGTCCCATTCATGGGGTGTTCCATTGGCGGCGGGAAAAACAGAGGGTCCGGTTACAAGCATCACGTTTTTGGGGGTAGAGTTGGATACATTGTCAATGGTTGCTCGATTACCGGTTGAAAAGGTTGGGTGACTTCGGGCTTTAGTAGCAACAGTGTTGGGGTCTAGTAAGATAACTTTGAGAGAGATGCAGGCCTTGATAGGTTCCTTGAATTTTGCCTGTAGGGTTATTCCAATGGGGCGGGTGTTTTTACGGCAGTTGTCAGCAGCTACATCGGGAGTGTGTAAACCTTATCACCGTATTAGGGTGTCGAGGAGTATGAGGGCTGATTTGGGGGTCTGGGATGCATTTTTACAGGAATTTAATGGGACTTCTGTGCTAATGGAGGCGGAGATCTCTAGTGTTGACTTACAACTATTTACGGATGCCACGGGGGGTGTGGGGTTGGGTATTTATTTTGGGGGTTCTTAGTGTGCGCTGGATGGCTGCTGGTGTGGCATGAGATGGGGTTAACCAAGAATATTGCATTCTTGGAGCTGTTTCCAATTTTGGTGGTATTGGAACTTTGGCCTCATAGGTTGCGGAATCGCAAAGTGGTGTGGTAGTGTGACAATGAATCGGTGGTCAGTGTGATTAACCATTATGTGCCTTGTTGCTTGCAAGTAGCAGCCCTAATGAGGGAAGTGGTTTTAGCCTGTTTGTGTTTGAATGTGGTAGTGAAGGCCTGTCATATCCCAGATAGTACTAACAAGATTGCTGATGCTCTTTCCCATTTCAAGTGGGACCTGTTCCGGAAGCTGGCACCAGAGGCAGTTGAGGAAGGATTGACGGTCCCGGAGCGGTTATGGCAAATTGGCCTGAGGAAATGCTGAAGCTGTTGTGGAGCACGGTGTCACCGGCGACTTGGTTGGCATATTGGCGAGGCTGCAACAGAGTGGTGGACTTCCTGCTGGCTCGGGGATGGCAGCCAGGGCCGGTGTTGGATCAGATCATGGGGCGATATATTATTCAGGCTAAGTCCGCAGGGCTGTCACGACACATTTAGCGGGGTTTGCCTTCTTCGCAAGAGCAGTAGGCTGGGGCTGCCCGGTTGGGGGGGTTTCTGACTCGCAGACTTTTACAGAGATGGGAGCGTTCTCAGCCCACTCCGCACGATGTCAGTATGCCCATTACGTACGAGATGCTCTCGAGGCTCTGCTCAGCGTTAACCATGGTGTCGGCATCTTCTTATGAAGCCTCTTTGTTTTGGTCAGTTTTTTGCATGGTTTTTTTCGGAACCTTCCAGGTGGGGGAGTTGGTAGCGGATTCCGGCCGCTCCATGGTGCGGAGAGGCATGCAGAGGCAGCAAGTGCGAGTTTTGGCGGGAGACATCCGAATGCTGCTAGCAAAATCCAAGATGGATCAAGTGGGAAAAGGAATGTGGGTGGCTTTGAAGGCGATCGGCTGTTCTCCAACATGTCCTGTGACAGCCCTGAAAGTGTACTTGAGAAGGTGGCCAGTGGGGAATGGAGGGCACTTTTTGCATGCCAATTCGCGCTTATTGACGCGATTACAGTTTTCAGCAGTGCTGAGGATGGCTCTGCGGCAGATAGGCAAGGACCCGCAGCGGTATGTACCGCATTCTTTCCGCATTGGCGCAGCAACCAGTGCAGCGGGGGCGGGGCTACCTGATGAAGCAATACAGTGGATAGGCAAATGGCGGTCCCAGGCATTTCAGGGTTATGTGTGTCTATGAGTGGCAGAGTAGGGTACAGCTGCTGTCAATTTTCTTTGCAGATGGGGGATAGACTCCGCGTATTTGCTGGTTGATCTGCCACTCGTTTGTTCATTGGGCTGGTCAACGTGCAGCAGTTTGGCCAGTGGGGCCTAATATTGGACTGGATGCTATGGAGGTGACTGTCTTATGGCTGGGCGAGCACAGTCTTCGTTGGACACAGCTTTTGCCTTTGCTATGGCACCACGGGCATGAGAAAAGGTTGCCTTCAATGATATTGTTACATTTGGGAGGCAATGATCTCGGTTCTTGGATGTGTAAACAATTGATCAGAGCAGCAAAAAAGGACTTGGGGGAAGTCTTTCAAATGTTTAAGGATATAATTTTATTGTGGTCTGATATTATTCCAAGGTCAGCCTGCTGAAACCAGCGCCGGTGGTCTCGGGGATTGACTAAGATCAATCGCCAGATCGGACCTGAGTGTGCGAGCATGGGGGTTACCAAATCATGCACACTTGGGTGGATGTGGAGTGTGTGGGTTTGTACAGGCAAGATGGAGTACACTTATCCCCGGTGGGAGTAGACTTGCTCCTTAACGATTGGCAGGAGGCTTTGGAATATGTTATGCAGCGGGATAGTCGCTGGTCGCAGCTTGGTATTGGGGGGGGGGGCGGCACAGGGACGATGGTCGCCTGAGCCGGTGGCAGGATCCCGGAGGTTTCCGGTGTCTGGAGCCGGAGGCAATACTTAGGACGGGGGTGGAGTACCCCGACCCGGACAACCCCTGGGAGCTTTTGCTAATAATATGGCGATGCCGGAAGATGAGGGGTATTTACGATTTCTGTGGGCTTGCCTGCGGCGGAAGCAGAATTGAAGTCACCTTGCTACTCGCATGGCCGGTGAGGCATTCTTCCGCTGACTGGACATTATGAAGTTTGTTGTTTAAATAGTTGCTGGACAACATTAATGGTTATTAAAGCTGCAACCAGTTGAATCCCAATATGATTGTTGTGTGGTTCTTGCAAGGGGGGGGGGGTGAAGGGAAGTTGGTGGCTTGGGGGGGGAACTGGAACACAGCGTCCGATGTACCTCGGTTATAGAATACCTCAGCTCGGTTACACACGCAGAACATAGACCGTCACCAAACAAAGAACAAGGAATCACAATTTAGAAATCGGAAGACAATGATTAAATTGGGAACCCCTAAAACCAAAACTTGGAATGTACAACAGTATAAATTAATTTCCTTTTGTACTAAACAAAAATGCAAAGACGTTACTGATACACATTTCCCAGAGCTGACATATTTCAGTTAATAAATTCAAATTAAAAAAGTATTTTTCTACCTTTTGTTGTTTGGGCATTTTATTTTTCAATTGCAATTGTTCCAGTCACTTTCTTTTCAACCTCCATCCTCATCCCCTCAGCCCCATCCCCTTCTAGTCCTCCCCCAAAATCAGCTCCCTTCTAGTTCCAGCCCAATCAGCATCCGCTCCCTTCTAATTGCATTCTCCCCCCCACATCAGCTCATTTCCAGTCCTAGCCCCCCTCAATTCCACCCCCATCAGCCCATTTCCAGTCCTAGCCCCCCAATCAGCTCATTTCCAGTCCTACTCCACCCACCCATCAGCCCATTTCCAGTTCAAGCTCACCCCATAAGCTCATTTGCAATCCTAGGCCCCCCATCAGCCATTTCCAATACTAGCCTCCCCCCCCATAAACGAATTCCAATCCTATTCCAGTGAGCTGATGGGGGTCTTGGAATGGAAATTGGGCCGAGTTTGGACGAACTTCAGCCCATTTCCAGTCCAAGCTCCCCCACACTCAGTCCATTTCCAGTCTGAGCCCCCCCATCAGCTCATTTCCAGTCTGAGCCCCCCTATCAGCCCAGTTCCAATCCTAGCCTCCCCCCACTCAGCCCATTTCCATTCCTAGCCCCCCAGCCCATTTCCAATCCTAGCCTCCCCGCCCACTCAACAGATTTCCAATTATAGCCCCCAGCCATTGCCTTTAACCTTTTCCGGCATTCGCGACTTCATTGAAACAGCCACCAGCGTGAAGGTAAAGGCTCTTCATGCTGGTGGCTGTGCAGAGGGAGCCGGAGCCTCGCGCGGGCTTCCCCGGCTCCCTCTGCAGCCCCTTAAATGGTGCGGCGCTCTTCGGAGGGGGGGGGGTGGCTAGGACTGGATGGGCTATGATGAGGGGGAACCGACTGGAAATGGGCTGTGATGGGGGGGGGGAGACTGGAAATGGGCTGTGATGGGGGGGGAGGGGGTAGGGGGGAACCGACTGGAAATGAGCTGTGATGGGAGGATACAGGCTGAAAATGGGCTGTGATGGGGAGGGGGAAATGGACTGCAATTGGGCTGTGATGGGGGGACAGCAAGTTGGCTGTTATGGTGGAGGGGGGAAATGGACTGGAAATGGGCTGTGACAGTGGGGGGGGGCAGACTGGAAATGGGCTGTGATGGTGAGGGAGGGGGGAAACAGACTGGAAATGAGCTGTGATGGTGGTGGGGGGGGAACAGACTGCAATTGAGCTGTGATGAGGGGAACAGACTGCAAATGGGCTGTGATGGTAGGGGAGTGGACAAAATGGGCTGTGATGGTGTGGGGGGGGGCTTGGACTGGAATGGGCTGATGAAGAGCTGGATTAGGACTGGAAATGGGCTGATGGGGGCTGGAATAGGACGAAGTGGGCTGACGATGGGGCTAGGATTGGAAATTGGCTGATGGGGGAGCTTGGAATGGAAATGTGCTGATGGGAGATTGGAATGGAACTGGAAAAGAGCATATGGGGGGCTAGGACTGGAAATGGGCTGATGAGGAGCTGGAATAGGACTAGAAATGGGCTGATGGAGGCAACGTGGACTGCAAATGGTTGATGGGTTGGAATAGGACTGGAAATGGGCTGGAAATGGGCTGATGGGGACTGAAATAGAGCTGGAAGTGGGCTGGTGGGAGTTGGAATAGGGCTGGAAATGGGCTAATGGGGGAGCTTGGAGTGGAAATGGGCTGATGGGGGGCTGGAATGGAACTGGAAAACAACATATGGGGGGCTAGGACTGGAAATGGGCTGATGTGGAAGCTTGAGAGACTGGGACTAGAAGGGGGCAGATGCTGGGTGGGTCTAGAACTATAAGAGAGCTAATTTTGGGGGAGGACTAGAAAGGGATGGGGAAAGAGAATGGAAAGGGGAAAATATATTTTGTGTGGGAGAGAAGAAAAGTATACGAAGGGCCGGGTATTGGAAGAGTAAGGGGAGACTGAGAATGGAAGGGTGAAATTTGAGTGGATGATAAAGGAATAAGGATAGAAATGGAGGAAAGAGCAAAGGGGGAAAGATCAGTATGTTAAATCAGATATAGAGAAAATTTTTTGAAAAAAATCTAAAAGAGAAGAAAGGACAAATGGATAGCTCGCAGAAGACATGAAGAAACCAGAAGAAAGTGACTGGAGCAATTGCAACTGAAAAAGAAAATGCACCAGCAACAAAAGGTAGAAAAATACTTTTTTATTTTGAATTTATTAACTGGAATATATCAGCTCTGGGAAATGTGCATCGTGAACGTCTTTTATAGTTATAGTTTTATAGTAATTTATAGTTTTATTTCTCCAGTGTTGTTGTACATCCCAAATTTGGCTTTTGGGGTTCCCAGCTTAATTATTGTCTTCCTATTTCTAAATTGTGATCCTTTGTTCTTTGGTGACGGTCTATGTTCTGCATTTTAAGCAAGTCAAAGTATTTGGTTCATGTAGTTTCTATTTGACCGTGTCACTTGTTCTCTTTCCCCAGTAGGAGATGCACTGGCATTCTCTGAGACGTATTAGTTTAATATTTGCAGTGTTGCCTTTTGATAGGTAGGGTTTGGTGTTTTGTGAGTCCTGGCAGAGCTGTTATGATATGGTGGATTTGCTATGAGTTCTAAATGATCAGTGTTTATAGTACTTCTTAATGGGCCTGGTAGTTGGCACTGGAATATAGTAACGTAGAAATCTGTTAGTCTTTCTTTATCCAGACACTCATTAAGAAGCATGCTTACTAAAAATGCATGTTAACATTATGCAAATATTTATGCAAATGAGTCTCCCTATGCAAATGAGGCCCTGCAATTAATCTCTGCACATGGCCGCGCACCCCCCCCCCCCTTAGGCCACCCCTGAGTAGGGTCACTCATGTACCAGCCTATTGTGGCCCTCATGCTGAGCAGGATGGGGCAAGTGCTCCAGGCTCCCCTTCTCTTCACTTGCATTGCCGGTGCCTTGGCTTCCTCTTTGGACCTTGACCTCTCCTGCTAGACAAGGCGCAGCAAAGACACCACTCCTTTATGAGGTTATGTTTTACGATCACAAAAGGCTTCCCTGGAGAGTGGAGAGTAGGACTACACTGAAAGCAACAGTTAAGGGAAGGGAGTGGAAGTGGGGACACCACACAAAAGTGAGGTATTTAACAAAATGTTGTTTGTTGAGGTGAGGTAGGTCAATATTGATTGAAAACAGAATTGTTTGAGAAAAAAACATAAGGACTGCAAGCAAATTCAGTTCACTATAGTCAACTATTTTGAGAAAAGATTTCTATTCATCTGCAACCAATTTTTTTTATTTTGTCTCACAAGGACCAAACTCAGCTATCATTTTTTTTTCTCAGTATCAACTTTAATTGATCCTTGCCAGCTCTGTGAAGGGTGTATCTCCTTGCGTCTACCTCCAGTGTCATACCACAGGTTGTATTCATATAGTCCCCTTTAGATATGTGCTTTTGTTTTTGTCAGACTGAAATAAAATAGATGAAAAATCACAATTTTTAGTTCATCTCCCCTTAAACTAAATGATTGAGCATGCTCTGAAAATTTTTATGACTGCCTACTGCCCCACTTCAACCTGTGGGTTGACATACTTTTGGCCACCTTGCTTTTTAGGCTCCGCCTCCTTCCTCAAGGATGTCATCAGCAAGGGCCAATCTGGGCTGACACAACCATTAAGTGAACTAGATAGTCGCCTAGAGTGCCAGTGGTCCGCGGATGCCCCAGTGCTGCTGCTGCCCCTCCTCTCCAGGACCTGCAGTGGCTATAGCAATATTTTTAAACAGTACCACAGTGCTTACCAAAACCTCTGTTGCTATGTGCTGTTCAGCTTCCACCCCCTCTGATGCAAACGTTTTGTTTGCATGGCGGTAGAAGCGGCTGGATCAGGTTGCTCCTGTAACTGGTAGTTCCTATGAATTTAGAATCATCACATCTAGGTGGTTCTGAGGCACTAATTTGGACATCTTTTAAGCTTGTATCTTCAAGTCAGTTGCAAATTTTGCCTATGATAAAACCTACAACTTGTGAGTTAGATCTTTGCTTATCAAATTTGATAGAGTCAGTTGATTCTGTATTAGTCTCTCAGAGAGGGTGTTATTCTGGTCTGTTTGAAGAAATATTTGGTAGGGCCTTTGTTGAAAAAGCCCACATTAGATTCTAAAGTAGTGGCCAACCCCAGACAACCTCCAATGTTCCTTTCCTTGGGAAATTGATTGAGAAATATAATTTTACAACTGGAGGAGATTATAGATTTTCCGGCAGTTTTGAATAAATTTCAGTCTGGATTTCATCATTCATGTAGTATGGAAACATTCTTGACTATTGACATGGATGATGTTTTTCACTTGTTTAATCAGAGTTTGAATGCTGTCATTGCATACTTAGATATTGTATATCACTTCCTGTTGGTATTGTATATCACTTTCTGTTGATATTGTACATTACTTTCTGTTGGTTGACCAGATGAAGTAGTTGGGACTTAGAAATGAAGTGTTGCATTGGTTTACTTCCTTTTTAAGTAGAAGATCTCAACAGAGAAGAGAAGGAATGGATCAGTGGAGGGGCCTATGTGTTGTTGAGTCCCTCAAGGAGCAATATTATCTCCTACCCTTTTTAATATCTTTTGGTCCTCTTGTGTGAAATGTTAGAATAGTTGGGTTTGAAATATCATTTGTTTATAGATGATATCAAAATTATGATACCAATTGAAGAAAATTGGAGAGAAGATTTATGCAAAATCAAATTTGAACTTGCAGAATGTTGCAGATTGGTTGAAGTAAAGACACTTGGTATTGAATACCTAGACCCTTATGGAAATTGGTTTTGTAGTTCTTATCTGAGATGATCAGATTGTGCCTTCAGAAGTGATACATAATTTGGTTGATTGGATGGACCATGATTTGACTTGAGAAACTCATGATTCTAAATTTGTGCAATCAGTCGTTTACCATCTTCAGTTTCTTCAATAATTACAAACCTTGGTTGATGCTGAGAAAATGTAAATGTTAGTGCAGCAATGATTTTATCATGTTTAAATTATGGAATGCTCTTCTTATACAGCTACCTAGGAAAACCTTGGCTTGTATACAGTTATTGCAAAATATGGCAACCTTTAAACTTTAATTATTGGTATTTAAGAGTATGAATACTTCAGTTCCATTGTATTTGTATGAAAAAATCAGTACTAATCCAGTTGTATTTGTGGTCTACATCACAAACTTTGTTGTAAGTTCTATCTGTTAACATTTGGAGTTTGCAATGGCTGCAGGGGGCTTTTATGGTTGTGAGATCTTCTTGGTGGTATAAGGAACCAGTAGAAATTCAATATGGTTATCCTAAAAACCTGACTGGCTGGACCACACCTGTTTTATAGTAATAACCATGTGTCCTTATATACTCCATGCTATCTCTCTCATAGTCTCACATCATTCCATAGTCATCTCCCAAATTCCATTCACATTATCCACCTCCCTATGCCATACATTTACCCTTATGGCCAAATACAAATAGCAAATTAAGTTGGTGTGAAACTGAAGTCAACCCACACCTCATTCAGTAAAAGTTATCAAGCACAAAGGGGTATGTTTACTAAACTGCATTAGTGTGATTCGCGTTAGGAGCCGTGGTAGAGACAGAAACCCCAAATAAGGACATGGGCGGTACATCGTTGCTGATAACACGCGTTACAAGGCGCCATAAATGAACGAGCGCTACAGGGCACGTTACCGCACGTCAATCTTAAGAAGGCACGCAGGAATAGAAGCACAGTAACAGAGCTGTAACACAATGGTTACAACACTGACTGATGGTACAGGGGTCATGGGTTTGATTCCCCAGTGGGCCTAATGTATAAGGCTAGCTGAGGCAGCACCCTTTACATTTAAGTAGTGACTGTTGAGACATTTGACGTGTATTTTAATTAGTGCTGCCAGCAAACACACCCTCACGGTGGCATAACCTAAGGTGCCACATAAGGCACCCCATAACGCACTCCATAGGGCACATTATAAAGTGTACTGTCCGCCAAGGCAACCTATAATGTCCCCTATAGGACACCTTATAAGGCTGTGAACAAAGCCCTGGCTGGCTGCAGAAGGACTGCACGTCACCACACAAACTGTCTGCTGTGGTTACCAGGATAGGGTTAGCCCACCCGTACCCATGATGCACTGCACATGCAAATCAGCAGTCGAGAGATGGGCACAAGATTGGGTATGCAAACCCACAGCACCTCGGCCTGGTAGGGGCAACAGACCGTGTGTGGCACTGCCACAGAGTAGCCACAGACAGTCACATTGTGCGGGTACTGTGCCCACCCTAAGGTTGAGGTGGGGTCCACAGCACCTTTCATGGCTGAAATACGCCATGCTGCAGGTCCCCATCAGTGTGTGATAGGTAGTTCCGTTAGACACACCTAGGATACATCTGTGTCCTACTGTATGTCTCAGTCATGTCTAGTCCTTATGGGCGATGATGCACCCAGAATAGTGCATATCCTGTGTTGGTGCCATGGTTACCTGCTATAGGTGAAGGGGGGGGGGGTTGTGTATGGACCCATAGGCAGATTATGTACCACCACACAACCCACCCTCTGGGGCTCAGGGTGGGAAACAGGATCACCCACCAATAGATCCACAGTCTACCTCCCTGCAATATTAGCCGTAGAGGGGACCATCAACCCCAGTCCTGCTGGGGAACAGACAGAGCGGTACACATTCATAACGCAATAGCAGACAGACGGCAGGCCTGGAAATGCTCAGCTGCCCCCCCCCCACACCATTATCTGACATTTTCCAGCAGCAAGCCTCCAGCCGCTGCACCCTGCAAGGTGTTCCAGCAAGACACATACTAACTGCAGACAGTCCGCCAAATAGTCCATGGTCCTGGAGGAGATGCATGTACCCAGAATGGGGATGTCAGCATACACACCAAGCAGATAAGTCAGTGATTGGGCCCCAAAAGAAAACCCATAAATATCACATGAGAAAAATGCTATATAGCACTATGGGGGAACCTAGCCATGCCATGGTCACTGCTCAGTCAGGTTGAGAGTGACCTCCCAGCAGGACATGCTATGGCCACCCTGTCCGTGCAGGTAGTACCGGGCACTATAATGTCCGAGCCATTGCCCTATGCCCTGTGCAGATGCGGCCAGGCCAGTTCACCCTATCCAGGCTATTCCCACGGTACCTTGCTCCTCATTATGCACATTGGCAGGCCAATACTGGCAACAGTGCTAGCAGTGTGGGCTGTGGAGGGTGTTGGCAGCCACCACACACTGGATAGACAGACACACACTCCCCACACCTATGCCAGCATTGTGCAACTATAATGGTGTTGGGCAGCCCAGGCCACCACACCAGTCCTGGGCACAGTGCAGGCATGGCTATGGTACGCAATACTGTAGGAGTCACTCCCCAGGTAGGTAAACACTGTCAAACACAAGACCTGTAGCACACTCCACAGACATCAGAAAGGTTGCTATGATGCAGCTCACTCAGAAAATTGTACTTAACCTAGGAAATGCTATCTGCCAGTAATCATAGCAACCTTTTGATAGATGTGTACCATATTCCCAGGTTTAGGGTGGCATTACTAAGATATGCAAGTGCTAGTATTGGGAGATGCACGCAGAGCCCAAAGTCCTGCCTCTCCAGGAGGCTTTGGATAATGGGGCCTGTGGGTGCGGGTGTGTCTGCCCCTGTTGGCTGCTGCTTTATGGCAGAGGTTCCCAACTCCAGTCCTGCGGTGCCAAACACTGTTCGGGTTTTCATGCTGTCCCTCATGAATATGCATGAGATACATCTGCATACCATGGGGATGGCGCATAGAAATGCAGCACAGGCATCTTTATCAGAGGCAGCATGGAACCGGAATGGTGTTTGGCCCTCCAGGACTGCATTTTGGAGACTCTGCTCTAGGTAATGTGCATGTTTATGGTGTCCGTGCTCTGTAGGGTAAAATGTAGGTGTCTTGGGCATGTTTACGTCATCTGCAATAAAGGTGTTGTCTGTATTAGCACGTTGTAGTAGTGGGTAAAATATGGGGATTGGGTTGGCAGGAACCACAGCTGGGACTTGAACCTGTTACCCTCTGCTTCTGAATACACTGGTTTTGTGCACTGCACCACCTTGTTGTCACAGAGTCAGTATATTCCTTGGTGATACCATGACGGTTCGTCAGACAGGGCCCGTCTGTTGCAGTACACTGCACACACCTACACAGGGCTAGGCCACGGTCTGCTCTGGGCAGCTGCCACTTCCCCCTCCACCACCAGTATCCCTCAGCCACCATGCTGACATGTCCTTCTGCTGGTGGTGCGCAGTCTCAGGCCATCCAGTGTGTAGGTAGGCGGCTGCCTATGGTGTGGGTTCTGGGGTAGTTGTGCCTGCCCAGCCCCGCCTGCCAATGTTCCATGCCCTTGGGGGTAGCTGTTGGGTACTATCCCCTGTGACACTGTGGGAAACACATTCGTGCCCATGTTAGGCCTTCAGCAGTTGCTGTCTGGATGCTCTGCTGTTTCAGCATTCGAATGGGCCACCTAGGCATCACCCTAGTCCGCACTGTGGCCCAGCTCCACCACAGCATGTGCCGCCTGCGGCCCTCTGTATCCCCTTCTCCGGCATCTGTCCAGTTGCCGTTCCGACATGCCCACCCTGATGTTGCAGGACATGTGCATGCCATAGGAACCCTGTCCGATGGTGGGGAAAACCCTGAGCAGTGCTATTTCACTGTGGGCTCATTCACCTTGTATGGGGACGGAGTATAGACCCTTCCACGATTTATATCTGTTCTATGGAGCTTACTCGGGGGGGGGGGGGAGGGGTTGATGTTTCTCATTGATACTACTATTGGCCAGCTTTGTTATGTTTTTTTTCCAGTTTGTTGGGGTCATTTTCAGTGTTTATGTGCCCTTTTGTTCTGTGCACATGTATCACACTTATTTTGGTTTCCCTGCCTGGGCTGTACATTGCTGACACTTAAATGGTTTCTCTCCCCTGTAATGTGCATTTAACGGCAGGTTTTCAATCGCGTTTGGATTCAGCTCTTCAGATCAGCGCATTAGTGTGCAGGGAGCTTCTCCCCGCCCACTCTCCGCCCATTGACCCCTTCTCTCCGCCCTCTCTCCACCTTCTGCGGTGTTTTACCGCGCCGCAGAGCTTTACGATCGTTAATGTTGGTTAACGCGCGTTATGTAACTTTAACGATCGTTAGCGCATCATAACATGCGTTATGATGCACTAACGATCGTTAACGTTACATTACGCGCGTTATGTAACGTTACCGCAGTTTAGTAAACATATCCCAAAGTCTTGATTTGCCCATCTGTAGCCATAATGGTGCTTTCACCTTTCCTGATTTCTTTCATTGTCCTCTTTCTGGCCTTGCCTTGATCACCTCTCTTCATGCCTTCCATATCTGAGGATATTTGTCAGATCAAGCCCATAGCCTTGGATTCAAGTCCAGATATGATGCACTTACTCCTAGACAGTCTCAGGAAGAATATATTTCTGAGATTCAATCATTTCTGAAAAAGCCTGAAACAAGATATGCTTTCACCACAAACCTTTTAATGCTGACCATCATGATGAAGCCTTCACACAGTGCCTCCACCTGTTTTTGCTGAATGCCTGTCCAGGAAGTGGCTCTGTTATTGATCCATGCTAGAAACCATTATAAAGAAGAAAATTACTGAACATGTAGATAGTCATGGCTTAATGGGAGACAGCCAACATGGTTTTAGCCAAGGAAGGTCTTGTCTTACTAATCTGTTATGGTTTTTTTGAAGGTGTGAATAAACATGTAGACAAAGGTGAGTTGGTTGATATAATGTATCTGGATTGTCAGAAAGCCTTTGACAAGGTCCCTCACGAGAGACTCTTGGCAAAATTAAAAAGTCATGGGATAGGAGGCAGTGTACTAATTTGGATCAGGAGCTGGTTAAAAGATAGAAAGTAGAGAATAGGGCTAAATGGCCAATTTTCCCAAATGGAGAAAGGTGGAGTATCCCAGGAATCTGCTGCTTTTTAGCATATTCATAAATGATCTGGAAATGGGAATAACGAGTGAGTTTATCAAATTTGCAGATGACACAAAATTATTCAAAGATGTTAAAACTCAAGAGGATTGTGAAAAATTGCAAGAGGACCTTGATAAATTGGAAGACTGGATGTTCAAATGGCAGATGAAATTTCATGTGGACAAGTGCAAAGTTATGCACCTAGGAAAGAACAACCCAAACTATGGTTACACAATGTAAGGTTCCATATTAGGAACCACCATCCAGGAAAAGGATTTAGGTGTCATCATGGATAGCAAGTTGGAACCCTCCACCCAATGTGCAGTAGCAGCCAAGAAAGCAAATAGAATGCTAGGAATCATAAGAAAAGGAATGGATAATAAAACAAAGGATATTATAATTCCTCTGTATTGTTCCATGGTGCGACTGCACCTTGAATATTGTGTACAATTCTTGCCGTATCTGAAAAAGGATATAGTATTATTAGAACAGTTACAGAAAAAAGCACCAAAATGGTAAAGGGGATGGAAGGAAACCCCTATGAGGAGAGGCTAAAAAGATGAGGGCTCTTCAACCTGGAAAATAGATGGTTGAGGGGAGATATGATAGAGGTCTATTAATTAATGAATGGAGTGGAACGGGTAAATGTAGATTGATTGTTTATGCCATCAAAATATAAGACTAGGGGAAGTGCAATGAAGCTACAGTATAACCTATTTAAGACTAATAAGAGAAAATATTTTTTCATGCGACGTGTAATCAAACTCTGGAATTCATTTCCAGAGGGTGTAGTAAAAGCTGTTAGTATAGCTAGGTTTAAAAAAGGTTTGAACAAGTTCCTGGAGGAAAGGTCCATAATCCATAATTAAAGGGGACCCGGGAAATCCACTGCTTGCCACAATACAAGCACTGTGGAACCTGTTGCTAGGTACTTGACTTGATGGACCTTGATCTGACCCAGTATGGCATATCTTATATTCTTATGTTCTCTCCTATCAGATCAGATTCTCCTCAGAGTTGTTGAATGTGTGGGGAAGATGCTGAGTTCAAATGGGACAGTCTGAATCCAGCAGACAACTCCTGTGTAGTACTATACTGGTTCTCCTTGGATCAAAGACACGGTGGCTTTCTGCCTCGATGCCCTCATTTCTTTGGTTTATCCTTGACCATTCATCTTCATCCTCCTGCTTTGCACCTTTGTGGTGCCTTAAGCTTGTTTTTGTATGATTTTCATCCACCTTAAATTCCATGCTGGTTTGTCATCACCTTTCTATCTGTGTGGCTCTGTGACCAGTGTGCTTTGTTTTTTCCTGGGCTACTCTTGTTCGTTCTCCTGCACTGCACCTTTGTGGGTTCCTTTGGCTCGTGATTATATGCTTCTGGTTTGCTACCTGCTTTGATATGCAGGACCTAATAACTCAAGTCCATGAGAAACTGAATCTGGCATGGTGTGTGGACATTACAACATCTCAAAGAGGCTTGAGTTCTTATTTAAGTGTTCATTTCAAATGTCCATTACTATATTTGTTTAGAGGTTCTAGCAGGGGAGTGCAGGTACTATTATTCTCTTGACCAAAGAATGGGATTTCTTTCAAGAGGGATGAACATGCAACACTGAAGGAGATACCTGCTTAGTCAGCTAGGGTTGATTCTGCTTTCTGGCTGTCATGGAGTGGCAGGTTGCCCTCACATCTCCCATCCTCCATTACTGTAGTTTTTGACTAAAAACTGTACTTGTCGAGTCATCAACTATGAAACCCTTAGATTGTTCTGAATGACTCATGCATACTCCATGAATGCTTCTTCCACCCAGGGGGATCTTTCTCTGTACCTAATGTTCTAATGCTGGGACAAGATTCCTCAGTGCCAGGACTCTAACTCGAAGGGCACACAGCTTAGCTGAACTCACTCCACTCCTGTGGCTTGGACTCATGCAGCCTCTTCTGCTCTGGTGTTGGTTATCCTCTGCTATTTTAGGGTCTTCCAGGTAATCTAGGTGCTGTAGCTAGCTCCTAGAATAATTTGGGGTCTAAGGGCTTCTACTCACTAAGACCTTCATGGTGGAGTATCAGTCCCCCAATGCTTATTCCTAATCAGGATTACAGTTGCTGGCTGTGGAGTGATGGCTAATGCTAAACCTTCGAAGACAGATGTGACATTTGCTATATCTTCAAGTCTGAAGCATCATAAACTGACCATCCATCAAGATGGCAGCAGACCACAGTACCAATACAGGCCTTGCAAGAGCTTATGGCAAAGCAGTTAGAAATTAACAAAAAAATGCAAGGGAACTTAGAAGCATTGACAGCATAAGCACTCACGTTCCATATTTACCTAGAAGCTTTGGAAGAGGTTGCTCTGCCTACCTCAAGATAACTACAAAATACAGGCTAATGTGTCAGCAACCTTGCACTTGCAATTAGACTTTGAAGATCTTGCGAATAGAAATTGTCAAAATAACCTTTGTCTTTTGAAAGTGCCCAAGCATTCTGATACTATTTCATTTTTGAAGTAAAGTGCCAAAACTCTTTAGAGTTTCCAGTGCCATTCCAAAATCAAACTTGCACACAGGATTCGTCCTGCCTGATCAGTGGTGCCAAACACCCTCGCCTAATAGGGGCTAAAACTTTGCATTTTCCTCAAGATTTGTAGGTAATCTATTTAGGTAATCTCTGCAGCAAGGGAGAAACCATCTCTTCCTTGTCAAGGTCAATGGATTCTAATTATGCCAGACCTAGCAGCTTTGAAGTAGAAAAGAGTTTCTCAAAATGTGATCAGGCCTCAAGGATATAGAGGGCTCCGGCCAAATCTGTTTGACTTTGTCTACCCTGCAAAAATACACTTTACTTACAAAAATGCCACTGTAACTTACACAGATCCTTATAAGCTACAGGAATTTCTAGATTCTCATAAAATGTGTTGAGGGTCACCATAGTCTGAAGTATTGCATTGGAAGTGGCCATTTGATGGTCCAGGCAACAAAGACAAGGAGTGGTCTTTGGTCACTGGAGTTGAATTTCCATTGTTTGTCCTGATTCTACTTAATATTTCTTAGATCCTTAGGCAGATGGGAGGATCTGTGGGACCGTTTTGTTGCTGGATTTTTCTTCTTTATTTTATTTGAAAGATGTGTGGATGCTCTAGTATAAATGGAGTGTGTTATTATTTAATGGTTTCTGTTTTGGAGTTAATGATACTTAAGTGAGAATGGGTGCTGAATGTGAATGAAGTGTATATGCATGGCACTGGTTGTTTACATCACTTATTGGAGCATTTTGAGTTTGTTTTCCTGTATGCTGAAGCTTTGGGGGGGAGGGGGGATGAAGTCTGAATAAGGTTTTGGTCTGCATGTATGTGTGACAATTTTCTCTATCCATGAGGTTTGTGTGGGTTTATTGGGTAGGTGGCCACTTGTTGTGGTTACCCTTATCCTGCTTGTTTGTAATTTTTGGAGGATGTACAAATATTGTTCTTCTTATGCTTTATTTGGCAAAATGTATCATTGCCATTTCATTAGCCCTGCCAGAACTAGGGGTCATTCCGAGGCACAAATAGCGGGTATGGACGTCCCGTTGGACCCTCGGAGGTGGAATAAGTTCCCCTAGTCACCGGGGGAAAGCAGGCCTGGGGTGCAGAAGGAGCAGGGGGGGCCAAGGACATCCCATGCAGCCCGACCCTAGCCTTAGAGGGCCATATTGGGAGTCAGGCTATGGGGAAAGCAGCTCTGCAGATGGCTGCCAGGGATCGTGGCTTTTCAATGGAGCCGCAGTGACATGGAAACCGGATGCCATGGCACTGCAGCTCCATTGAAGAGCCCTGACTGAGCTAGCCGGGCAAGGCCTGTATGTGAAGGCCGGATGGAATAATGGTCCTGGCCTGCACGTATAGGCCTGTTCACGATTCTGATCCCGTGGGGCTAGACATGCCCCGCAGGATCAGAATCCCGGTTCCCTCTGTGCATCTGGTTAGCAGAGAAGCTAATACGCATGTCTTTTCTTTTTGAAGATGATGCTAAGATCTGTAAAAGATCAGACACTCCTTGGAGAATAGATAGAGTGAGAAAAGATAAAAATGAAGCAGTAGGTGACTACTTGGCAGCTAAGGTAGAGCATATGTATAGGGCTCATAAGTCTGAGGGACTGATGTGCAATAGGGGCCTTGGAAGCCATGCTAGCAATGACATGTTTGGTAGCTTACTGTAGGTTTCCTCACATAACTGGCCCAACATAAAAGGCTGATTAGTATAGAGAACGTCCCCTCCCCCTGATTCAAATATGGTTCCCTTGGTCCTCCTTCTTTTGTTCTCCATCTCCCTTCACCCGTGCACACTTTGGGATCTGGCAGATACTTCCTAATGACCTTGACTGGACATTGTTGGAAACAGGATGTTGGGCTTGATGGACTTTTGGTCTGAGCCAGCATGGCATATCTTATATTTTTATGAAATCTGCATCAAAAGAATTCTGAGATGAGGCTTAAGGACCTACTGTAAAGATCCATAATCTAGTGGAGAGGATTCAGGGTGACATGATATAGATATGTGGAGGAGAATTTTATAACAAGAAGCCGTGGGTAAGTGCCCATAGAAGCACCTACAGAAGTGCTGTTTCATAAAAACAAGTAGTACTTACTTGTCTTTATAAAATACTAGTGTATGTGGCAGAGAATATGCCTTAAATGTAGGCATAATCATTTAGCGCCTTCTAGCAAGCAGATGTAATTGAATGCATGTACTTCACATATGAATGTGCATAAATTAAAGTATTTCATAATCTATATGCATATGTGAAAATTCTATCTGCATTCTGCCCAGACAGCACCCAACACTATGCCTGCTGACAAAGTACACACCTTCATGCAAAAGCGTGGAATTTTACGCCAGTCGGTATTTTATAAGAGGTCATTAATAAGCATTTGTGACCTCATAAATTCAGGATTGACTTTATGAAATTGCACCCTGAGAGGGCATCTTTCAAACAAAGCATGCATGTATAAAGACTACAGATACTTTTTTGCCCTCAGACTTTGCCTCTGTTTTTAAAAGGAACATTTTTCCTTTCAAAATTGGCTCAGGAAAAGTATATGCACAAATATGCACTTGCTAATTATGAAGGCTCCTTTCAATGATAACTTAAGAACATACTTTTGCAAATCAAGAGTATTTATATAGGTGTAGACTACATCCTACCTTTGCCACAGAAATGTGTACACATCTAAGTTATATACTGTGCAACCATGTATATGTTGAGCAATTTTCATAGCATAGACACTCACACTTCCTTCCTTGCTTCACCCACCTCTAGTAAGTGCACAGTATATACACTCAGCTATGTGACAAAATTGAATGGCTGTAGTTTTATTCAAAATGGAATGCACTGTGCTAATCCTGGGCTCACCAAATAAAAAATCCTTCCTTGGTTCTTTGTTTCCAATTTTCTAAATTCAATTGCAAATAGAGTAAGGAATCAAATAAAAACAAAACACACAGAATTGTATCAGTAATAGTACTACTTAAGTTTAAGCAGAGGAATTTGGGCCGGCAAACTTGAGCAGTTCTTCCATAATTCCTACTTCAGCTAGGCCATAGTACTTCTTTAATTAGGGAAAAACCTGCTACCTGGTAGGAATTTTTCTTATCACTCTACATCATGCTTCTGCTTTACAGATGAAGCTAAAAACTATGGGGGGAGGGGGCATTCCATACGGTGAATAGTCCGGTTATATGTGCTAGGCAGACGCACAGCTTACGAACATCCCTCTGGGTGAATGCTGCACCCTATACACCTGCACATCCGCAGCTCTGGAACGGGAATCACTGAACATGGGTGGGAGTGTGCAGAGCAGGGGCGGAGTGAGGTCATGACCAGGTGTTGCGACATACACAGCATATCCCAGAATGGCCTGTGTACATTCCCCGGCACCCCAACAGACTCACAACTTATTCCTGCCCAACAGTGGATTAAGGACTGGGCAGAATGGCCTATGCATGAGGAAACCCCCTGTCACCCATGACGACAGCTGGCTGTGGCACCTGTGGACCCGATCCAGTCCATACTGGCCACCAGATGCGAACAAACACCAGAGTGCAGGGGCTTTAGGGTGACATCCAATTCTGTACCACATGGTGGACGGGTTGCTGCCATGACTATGGGATGCTGTTGCATGGTCACATTAGACCAGGCATGTTTGAATACATACGCCCATATGGAATACGATGTCTGCCAGCCCATCTATCTCCCCAATTCCACCATCTCAGGTGCATCTAGACCTTGTGGTGGCAGAATCAGGTCCAACTTGGCCCCATCTTCACTTTGGCTGCACCAATGGCCCGGGCATACATACTATGGAATCTGCCTCCACATGTTTTAGGTTAAACTAGGCAGAGATGTTGTTCAACTTAATCAGGATAAGCAAACACATTCTGTCTCTGTCTCATTTTTTCACAAATATCTAAAAAATACGGCCTTGGCTTGTATAACACATCCTACTTGGCCAGGGGATCTCCAACTCCAGTCCTGAAGGCCCCCGTACTAGGCTATCAGCAAAATTCCAAGCTATTCTCCATATTAACCCTTTCAGAGGGTCCAGTACCCCACTTAAAGTCCCTATCACCAAAACCTACAACTTTGTAACTATAAACAAAAATACCATTTCCCAGATTGGCTTCTTTCCAAATAAGAACACTACACTTGCTTGGCATGTACCCCCTTCTCCACCCCACCCATCTCCACAGCTGCACTCAACTACCCAGCTAGTCGGTGTCGATGATGAGGCTCCACTGGACCCTGTGACGTTCTCACCCATTTCTCTACTACCCCACACAGCCAGTGGTGGCACACGGCTGTGCCCCTGAAACTCGCAGTGGTATTGCACGCAAGCTTTCCCCCACCCTCGTCATGCCTAATACACCCTCTTTGATCGATTCTCAGAGAAAATGACTCCTTTGACCCTGCTAGTGGAAATCAAACTCCCCCGCCCTACAAATGCTCCACACTGGATTGGCAGGATGGAAACTGCACTTCTCACTCCCCCACCACCCTAGCCCAAAGACTGCTTACCCAAACACTAGTTCTAGCCACTCCATCCCTCATTCATTGCTCCTCCCCCCTTTACTGACCCAGTCTCATGCAACCCCTCTATCCCCTCCCATGTATGTCCACTCTCCCAGAATCTGATTCCACTTGATCTTCTCCCATTAACCCTCCCAGATGCTCGGCAGGCTCGGCAATGTTATGGTGCCCCCTCCTAGCTTGAGGAGAGGAGAGCACTACAAAGCCCTAGTTCTATACAAAAAATCATGTTTCATTCTAGAAAATGCCTTTGAAAATGCCTACTCAAATACCTTAAATATATAAACAAAACACAATGGAAAGGATGCTTGTGAATAAGAGGTCTTAGGTTAGGCCTGAAGAGTTCTTTTTTTTTATTCTTCTAAAATTATATTACAAGGGAAAAAAAACATACGTCATAAAACTCTACAATGCATGACCACATTGAACAAGTCCACATCAAGAAGGTGCTAAATAATAACAAAAGAAAAAAAAATCTGAACTGGCTCTTGGTAATTAGCAAATTATAAGCTCCTTTAACAAAGCCATGAGAACAAGAAATAACTGAGCAAACAATATTAAGCCTTGCTTTTCAAAAATTCTAGCAATTGATCCACCTCAAAGAAAATATACCGGGGGGGCGGAGCCTGATGTCCAGCGGGATGGTCGCATAACGCTGAGGCTCCTGAGAGGCCTACTCAGAATCCTGAATTAACACCTCACATATTTGGAATTTCTACTCTGATTTTGCCGGGGCACATTGGTGAGATGGCGGGGACCAAATCAACGCGCCTGGAATTTGGGTCTCCAGCGGCTTCTCACGGCAAACGCTCCAAAACTGAACCTCCGTCCCCGCAGAAGGGGCCGGCCTCGTGCGAGGGCCCCGAAATGCAGCAGGAAATCCTCGTAGAGATCAGAGGGGTCAAAACCCTTGTGCAGGCAAACGGTGAAGCACTCCGAGCGCTGCGGGACGATTTTGGTGTGTTGCAAAGCAAGCTAGAAGGGCTTTCTGCGCGTCAGGACAAAATGGAGAGCATATTGGACTCCCATGCGGCCCGGTTGTCCAAACTCGACAAAGTTGAACGACAGGTGCGGGCCTTGCAGAAAGAGGTGGAAGATGGCAATAATAGAGCGCGCCGCAATAACTTACGACTCGTGGGCATTCCGGAGGGAGCGGAATCGGGAGACATGAAAGAGTTTTTATGCAAGGTCCTCCCTTCCTTGCTCCAAATCACCTTTACCAAAGATTTGGAGATTGATCGTGCTCATCGTGTACCCACAAGCATAACGCTCAACAGGAAGACCCCGCGGCCTATCATTTTTCGACTATTGAGATATCAACACGTGGAGCAAATTCTAAGTGCCTCTCGGGCAAAGGGCCATATGGAGTTTGAGAGCCACAAGATCTCCTTCTATCCCGACTTGTCTAAACCCACAGTCGACCGCCGAAAGCGCTTTCTGGAATTCCGGCCGAGGCTTCAGCAACTACAAGCGCGCTACGGCCTGATGTACCCGGCCAAGCTCCGAGTCACGCTTCACAATCAGACAAGAACATTCGAGGACCCTGATCTACTAGCGGAGTTTTTGGATTCCAAAGAAGCCGACTTGATGCGCTGACTTCCAGAATATTCCTGCAAGTCTTCTTATACCCGCTGTACCTGCCATATTGGATCCGCCGCAGCCTTGCAAAGAGTCTGGCGTGGGTCGTCTGTTGCCTTACTCTTGATGGTATCTGTGACCCGACTCCATCTACCCACAGCAGCCTCGATGAGTATCAGAGACAGTGTTATTATGGACTCTGGTGTTTCTTTTCTTTTTCATACATGTCTTCTATTTCCTCTCTAGGGCCTCCTCCCGCAGACATCTGGTCGCCATATTCTTTGGGGGTTTTGCTTCTTCTCTAAGATACGTTGGTACATACTTTTCAATATGGGGTGTATTAGCTAGAATACTCGGGGATTACGACATTGTTGTACCGCTTCTGCTTCTGTTCTATGTTATCGAGCGCCCTTACCTAAAATGTCTTCTACCGACTGATGGCACCATGTAAGATTTTTTCATTGAACGTAAAAGGCATCAATAATCCGATAAAACGGAAGAAAATCCTAAGCTACCTCAGTTAGGAAGCAGCGGATCTGCTTTTCTCCAATAAACGCATTTAAATTCGAAGGAAACTCTTGAACTTAATATTAAACCTTACATGGTGGCCGCTTATTCCCCTGCTGTTTCTAAGAAATGTGGGGTTGCCATACTGGTTAGGAAATCTTTACATGCTACTGTTGTTGCGACTAGCTCAGATACAGAAGGTTGCTGGTCTAGAGTTCTCCTCAAGATAGGTTGTCTAGAAGTTACATGTATATGCCTTTCCGCTCCTAATGTTGATGACCCTGCCTTTTTTGCTACCATTGCTCAGGTTGCGCAAGCTTCTGCTAATACTTCACTGATCATTGGGGGGGATTTCAATCTAGTCCTTGATCCCCTGATAGACAAGTAGCCGCCTAGGACGAGTGGTCCCCCCAAGAGTCATGCTACGCTTCCCTCCCTGATCAAGGCTTTTGCTTCAGTTGATCTATGGAGATTACTACACCTCAATAAGCTTGACTTCACCTTCTTCTCCTCCCCTCCTAAACCTCAGTCTCGCATAGACTTCTTTCTAATCTCAAAACTGTTAGTTCCTCAGGTGGACACTGCAAAGATTCACTCCCAACATATTTTAGATCATGCTGTCATTTCCTTTCAAGGGGCTCTGGACACCCCAACAGCTTTTCTCTGTAGCTCGTTGGAAAACCTTTTCGGATTTACAAGAGGAATTTGTGTTACCTGCGAAACACTATTTTCAATTGATGCAGCTTCAACACTGCCTCAAAAGTGCTCGAAGCATGCCGCCCTCTGCCCCTACTGAGGATGGGCTATTAGAGCTGGTTCACTCCCTTAGTGGTACACGTGGGGTAGCCTCTAATTTCTATAAAATACTTGTCAGGGTACAGATGCGGACACTTTTAGAGCTCAACCAGCCTGGGAGCGCGAACTGCAAACCACTATAACCCCTGTGCAATGGAGCGTTTTGGAGTAGAGTGGTGCGGGTTTCCCGGTTTGCCTCTGTTACCCAGACTCTCTTCTTCTCTGCACACAGATGCTTTTATGCCCCAGAAAAATAGTCAAATGGAACCCAAATGCTAGGGACCTGTGTTGGTCTTGCCATACTGCTGTGGGATCCTTCGTTCATGTTCTTTATGAATGTCCTCAACTGCAGGTCTATTGGGGGCGGGTCTGGGGTCGTATTCAATCTATCTTACACTTTCATGCACCTTTTCTTGGAAGGTCGTGGGACTCCGCTCCGTGGCGGAGGTCCCCTCTCTTCCTAAGAAGGGTCGCTTTCTCCTTGATTTCATGCTAGGTATAGCCATATGCTTAATCACGAGGAATTGGAAGGATAGCTCTCGACTTACTGTCCATGAATGGTGGAACCTCGTCTGCTTATATAGTAAGTATGAGCAGATACCTCGGAGAGCTATTCCCCATGTTTAAACTTACTCCTGCTTGTCTAAATGGCAGATCCTTAATGATTATGTACAATCTGCTCTTTGCTCCAACATGCCTGTATAATGTGCACTCATCATGTCTTAGGTCACCGTTAGGTTTTGTAATGCAATCATGTAAGTACACGCCCGCTTCGGGAATGTTTAGTTTTCTAGAGAAGAAGCAGGGGGGAGGGGGGTGGTAGGGGTTTACTTTGGTGTATGTATTACATGTTATGTATTTGTCTTTTGCTGTATGTCTTCCTTTCCTCTGTTGTTATAAAACGAAAATAAAGAATTAAAAAAAAAAAAAAAGAAAATATACCATTTACCCTGATACACAATATGACATTTACATGGAAATTTTAAATAGAACAAACCCCCCATAGCTAATACACGAGGGCGGACCTCCAAAAAGGCCTTACAACGCCCTTGTGTAACCTTTGAGACATCTGGAAAAACCTGGATAGGTTGACCACAAAATTTCTCAGCTTTTTTAAAAAAGTAAACACATAAGATTCTATCTTTGTCTGCCTCAGATATAAAGGTAATCAATAAGGTAGCCCTTGATGGTATTTCATCACTAGTAGATTCCAAGAATCCCGAAATATCTAAAATAGAGGAAACTAAATGATCAAATTGAAGACCCGACTCCCCCGCCCCCTCTACGTTAACTAATTTCCCCACAGGAACATAATAAATCTTTGATAGACCAATAGAGTTAACATCATTAAACAATAATACTTCTTTAAGGTACTTATGAAAAAGTATTACAGGAGAAAGATAGTGAGTTCATGGAAAATTTAAAAACCACAAATTCTTTGACCGCAAAGAGTTCTCCAGCATCTCATCTTGTCGATGAAGAGCATAAGAATCTAAAGACTGTTTTGCCAACAGTCCCTGAAAAGAGGAACTTTGAGACTCCTGCACAACAAACGATCTTTCCAAAGACAAAAGTCTAGATTCATGATTTGACAATTTAACAGTTTCTTTGGAGAAATCAGAAATCTTCTGTAGAGAAGCATTAAGGGTCACCTCCATATGTGTAACAACAGCCCAAATGTCACGCAAAGATACATCGGGTGGTGGGGCCTGAGAATCTCCAAAAGAAGCAAATGTAATCACTGACGGCAGAGGAGGAGGGACACTCGGGGTAGTTGAATCAATCTTTAAAAAAGAAACAGGAAGTAGGGCTCCTTCAGTCCCTGACCGCTCCCCATTATCCAGTGGAACGGCCTCACCAGGACTGGATTCAAACTCATGACTGGGGGGAGCTAAACCCTGATTATTAGGAGAGCAAATGGAAGAAGAGGTACTCACGGTAGGTAGATCTTCACCCCCAGGATTAGGCATCTGAACAGGGGCAAGAGACTCACCCACACGTATATGGGCATCCATTGGACCAACTACTTTAACTGCCTTCATCTGAGCAACCGACGAATATCTCTTCTTACGTTTCCCCATTACAAGCTCACAATCCTTGTACCAACGTGCACCGAAGGGGCACCAAAGGGGTGGGACCATCCCCTTTTGTCACACCCCTTCGGGCACGCACCCACGGGCACGCGCCCGCGACCGCGTCCCGCGGTGGGGCAGCTGTTTAAGTAGCCCTCTAAACCTGCACCAATTAGCACAGATGCAGGGACCAGGAGCCAATCCAAAAACGTTCAGACACAGAAGAGAGGAAAATCGAGCACCACCAGGCCTGTTCTAATTTATTGTTGAAGATAATGATTCAGAAAGAAGTGCAGAGGTCTAGATTATGAAAGACAATGTTTTAAGTAATGGACCCTAAATGATGGAATTGGGAAATCAGAATGAAAAAAAGGTTATAAGAAATTTCTTAACTCGGCTATGACTTATGTGGTCCAAGATGATAGGTCACAAGATAAGGCTTGAGACATAGGGATAGGAGGATTACACATAGGATGGTGATTTGCAGTTTATACTTTGAAATAGTTTGGAAGGAGGAGTTTTTGGAATAAAGGTAGTAATGAGCAGGTAAACTGGTTTTGGCATTTAGTATTCAATGTATTTTATATATGTTTTATTTGGAACCTGCTTTGCTTTGTCTCAGTGTAAATTTTAATTTGAATTAATTTTACCCTGTTTATTGCCATTTGGGTTATGATTGTTCTTCTCGGTAAAGAAGACCCAAAAATGGTGAGTGGGTAAGATCCATGGATGGGTTCTTCACAGGATGGGACATCCCAGGTCCAGAGATGGTTACAACAGGGTCTTCCACCTGTAACAGCCACCTTCCCTTTGGGTTGAGCCCTTTGGCCAGGTTTCCACTACCCAAACCTAGGACCCAAGGTAAGACCCAGGAACCAGATGAGACAGGAAGCATGAGCACCAAGTGCTCATCAAACAGGAGCAAGGCAGGATTGAAGCCAAGAAACTGTTGCAGGATTTAAGAACGCCCAACAAGGCAAAACAGGACCTGGTGTAGCAGGGAGCCAAATGTGACCATGGGCAAAGAGGTCTAGCCAGAGCTAGGTTAATATACAGATCCTAGACAGGAACAAAATGGCTCCTGAAAGGAAGTAGGACCTAGTTGAGAACCACTGCTCTAAATTAATGAATGTTTATATATGTAATAGTAGAATATATGGGCTTTGTCAAGATTTAAACATGGACTTCTTGGTTAACATAAGGATGGATCATAAGATGAAATTGAATTCTTGGATACAACAATACCCTACCTCTCATCATCCCCAACGAATCTAGATGAAGCCGTCAAAAACTGGCATGACACAATTAATAATGCAGCCATACGTGATCAACGAATCAAAAAGCCCACTAATTCAAAAATAAACAAAACACCTTAGTTCAACAACACGCTAAAACAAATGAAAAAAGAACTACGAAAAATAGAGCACAAATGGCGCAAAACCAAATCATGCATTAACAAGGAAATATATAACAACTATCTTAATAAATACAAGGATACTTTAGATAGCACAAAAAAATCTTATTATGCGGCAATCCTATCAAAATCTTATAACAGACCACGAGAACTATTCACCATTGTTAGAAATCTAACTAATAATCCCCAAACATCCAACAATGAAATCACTGATATTTCGGTACAAACCCTAGCCAAACACTATCAAAACAAATCTACACAACCTAGAATGAACCTAGACTATATCAATACGTTTCATCATTGTTCAGACGAATGGTCAAACTTCCATCCAGTATCAAAAGATTCACTAAAGAATATCATTTCCAACCTCAACACCACAACCTCCTTTCTTGATCCATGCCCTGTAACATGGATAAAAAGCACACTTCCAATACTTCTATCATACATTCTCCCCATAATCAACCTCTCATTACAGCAAGGGCACCTCCCATCCATGCTTAAACATGCTCAAATCCGCCCAATTCTCAAAAACAACACGCTTGACAAAACATCTCCAAAATCATACAGACCCATCTCAAGTATCCCTTTTTTGGCTAAAATAATAGAAAAAGTGGTACAAATCCAAACACAGGAATACCTAGACTCATCCTACCCACTTGATGAACACCAATATGGATTTAGACCTCAACATGGAGTTGAAACACTCTTAACAGTCTTAACTGACGTACTACTGAGAGGGATTGACAATCACAAACAAGCATTTATACTCCTATTTATTGATATTTCGGCAGCATTTGATAGTGTTCACCACACTATAATGCTTAATAACCTGAAACAAATAGGAATAAATGCCACTGTACACAAATGGTTCACCTCTTATCTAAACAACAGAACACAAAATGTAAGAATAGGCAACCAAACATCAACCATTTATAAACAAGAAATTGGACTCCCACAAGGCTCTGCGCTTTCAGCCCTCCTGTTCAATATTTACATTAAACCAGTCTGCAATATTTTAAAAAATTTGGAGTATACTATCATCTATATGCAGATGATATAATGATGTACATCCCTTTCACAATTCCTAATTTACCAATAAAACAACTATCAGATTGTTTCAATGAAATAACAACCTGGCTAAAAGCTCAAAACCTCCACATTAATCATTCAAAAACAGAAGTCCTAATTGTAACAAAAAGCCAGTCATATATCCCTCCAACCCACATAACAATACAAAACCATGACATTAAAATAAAAAACGAAATAAGATACCTAGGTGTTATACTAGACACACATCTGACAATGACTACTCATATCAGAAACACTATAAAGAAAATATACTTTAAACTCAAAATCCTTAAACAACTTCGTCCATTAGTACACCTACAAGACTTCATTAATATAATCCAGGCTACAATAACCCCGCACTTTGATTTCGCTAACCTAATTCTTCTAGGAATAACAAAACAAAATATCAAAAGAATCCAACTAGCACAAAATGCAGCAGCTAGAATTATAATGAAAGCACACTCATTCCAGAACATAACACCAATACTAGCTTCCCTTCATTGGTTGCCAATTCAAAGCAGAATAATATATAAAACTACAATAACTACTTTTAAAGCATTAAATCACATGGCCCCAATCCCTCTAAATAACCTAATCAGTATGGAACCTCAAAAAACTACACACAGAAAAGGACACTCAAATAAACTAAACTCCCCTCATGATTTCATAAAAGCAAATAAATTAACTAACAACAGAGCTTTCTCTCATGCAGCCCCATCCACCTGGAATTCCCTTCCAGAGGACCTAAGATCTATAAAGGAAATTATGGAACTCCGTAAAAAACTAAAAACTTATCTATTCTCCATGCACTACGGCAACATAGATAACCCCTTGATTTACTCAGATAATGGCTAAAATCACCTGACTGAGTAATACTAAATCTTACAATTTAACAGAAAAACCACTGAACTAAAAACGCTATGATTAAACCCTAAAGTACCACTACTTGTATCTGTATATAGTTTATCTGTATATAGTTTATTGTACATAGTTTAAAAGCAAGTTTCATGCTGTTATGTATTAGCCTATGCTGTTAACCAATTTATTGTTTATTGTTACATAATGTTCGATGTAAAACAAAGCTCTTGCTTTGTGGATTTTGTTTTATTGTAAACCGCAACTGAACTCTGGAAGATGCGGGATATAAATGTTTGTTAAATAAAAATAAATAAAATAAATAAGATGGAATGTATTTAGGATAGTTAGAATTCTATGTTATAAAGGCATATGAATGTTTAATCCTATTTTTAATTTTATTTTATTTAACTTTTCAGCATATACAAATTTTTAATAAAGTGTGAAATTAGAAAATACTTCTCCACAGTATGGATGGTGGATGTATGGAATAAAAGAAGTGGTGGTGACAAAAACATTAAGAAAATTCAAGAATGCCTGGGATAAACACAGAAGATTCTTGGGTATGTTTACTAATGAATGTTAGTGACAACCACGGAACTAATGCAGGTTTCATGCCCCCACAGTAGCAGCTAACCCATGAAAATATCAAATATCGCAGGCAATTTCCGTGTAATCTGATTTTCATGTGGTGCAACTCCCTTGGGGTGGGAAAGGGATGGGCAGTGGGGGTAGTCATGGTTGGCAGCCACTGTGCAAAAAAGATTTTGCACAGTGATTGCCAAAATCGGGCCTGATCGCCATGGCAGATAACGTGGACTCTTCTCTGCAGATGATTGAGCCTCCCTCTTCCACAATATTGTTGGTGCCGCAGTGCTGTGATCCATGGCACTGACAATATTAAAAGGAACTGTGGTGGACCCCCTGCAGCACTGATCCCCCATGGACAGCTCCCAATCCCCATCAGGATCTGCACACAGAGGACTGGTGCACCCTCCAAAGCTACAAATGTCCCAGCTAGTCAGTAGGTTAAGCCCTATCCCTCCTCCCTGAAGCCTTCCATTTCCCCTTGCAAAAATAACATCCCAAATAACCAGCTGGCAAGGGGAAGCCCATGGCCCCCTGACTCCATGGTCCCCCCCCTCCCCCCACATAACTTAAATTCCATAGTAGTCTAGTGCAGAATGGGGCAGAAGCAATCCTATTCTCTCCTATCCCATCCTGTGGTCAATACAAAATGGCCACCATCACAAGGTGCTGTCCTCTTGCTAGGGGACAGCACTGCGAGATTGTGGCCATCTTTATTTGGGCCTATGAGAAGGACATTTTTTATTGGCCACAAGATGGAGCAGGAGTGAATAGGTTCACTCCTGCCCCATTCTCCACTAGACTATCACAGAATTTAATATATGGAGAGGGGGGAAGGCACAGGGGGCAAGACGGCCCATGGTGCCCCCATTGCTGGCTGGCTAGCCAGGATTTTAATTTTGTAAGGGGATGTGGGAGGGGAGGGTGGAGGTGACTGTGGGTCCCCCCACCCATGCCATTGTGTATTGAAGGGGAGGAAGGGGGCTTAGCCCAATTGGCTAGCAGGGACTCTTTGCCAGTTGGATGGTATACAGAGCTCCCTTGGGCAGCTCCTGATGGGGATTGGGAGCTGTCCAGGGAGGATTGATGCTCAAGGGGGAACGCATTTTTATTTTTAATATTGTTGGTGCCGTGGATATTGGGGGGGGGGGGGAATGGCAGGCCCAATCACATCAGTTGGTGGGGCATGGCAGTGATCAGGGCACAGAGTTACTGACATCCCTCTGCATGGATTTACCGCGTAGGCCCATGGTACCTGCTTCGGTAGGTACTACGGGACTTATGGTATCTGCCAAGGCAGGTAATGTGGGATCCCGTAGGAAATCCAAACCTTCTTGGGATCTGAAGGATCTCCCCTGGGAATGCCTCCTACAGATACTGTGGCAGTTTGCTAACATGGCCAGGTTTAGGAAACATAAAAAAGAGCAATGGGAAAGACAAAGATCAATGGAGTCTAAGACCATGCAACAGGAATTAAATTGACGGGCTGTATGGACCTTAAAATCCTCTATAATATTTTATGTTTCTATATAATACATTCATTCACTTCACATATGTAACATCAGCAATCTATGGCATAAAGCTCTTTCCTTGAACAACAATTAAATAAATCCATGTAAACATTATAATGGACAATTATCAGTGCCAGATTTCACAATTATTTTGAAACCCTTGCCTATCTTTAAGGCACGGGAGCTAACTGGGCAGCATGCAATATTGCTGCTGCTGCCCGGTTAGCTACTGCTACTTCTGGCTTTTGTGACAATCCCCGAATATTCAATGCTGGGGCCGCATATGACCCTGGCATTGAATATCCAGGGTTAAGGGTCACCAGGCAGGGCTATGCGCTGTAGAGACGCATAGCCTGCCAAAAATCAATATTTGGCCCTATTTGTCTTAAAATAAGCAAAACAAAACAATAGTGTTTCAAACCAATATGTAACAAGGTGGTAAGACATAAAGAGGTAATTTTATAAAGTTGCATCTGGTAAACGTGCATTTTCACATGTGTATTTCTTTTGCCAATTTTACATAGTCCAATATGCATGTACTTTATAAAATACTAGTGCACCTGGACGAGAATGCATCTTTAAGTTAAGGTGTGACAACTTAATATTAGCTCTAAAGCTGGTATAAATTACTATTTCTACTTTTTATTTATTTATTTCATTTATTTATTTATGTAACAGATTTTCTATACCACCTTATCATTTAATCAAGGCGGTTTACAATATAACTTAAAACAATTGCAACAAATTTACAAAGGGGAGGGGGCCATGCAGGGGGTGCTCGAAGGGCACAACTTATGCATAGTAGGACAAGTATACACTGTTCATGAGGGATAGGCATGAGTCCAAAGACTGACTGAGGTGTTAGGAGTTTCCACAAAAATGTTCAGTGAAAAGAAAGGTCTTTAGCTTTATGTGCACAATTGTTCTTAGCTTCTTTCGAAGAGAGTTCCAGATAGTGGGAGCAGCAAGTGACAGAGCCCTCTTCGCTTGTTGGCCTTTGTAAACGAGCTGGGTATAGGTATGGTATTTATGGTGCTTTGTCTAACTGGTCCATTGATTGTCCTGGTACAGATCAGGTCCTGTAGGATTTCAGCTGATAAATTGTTTTTAATTTTGAAGAAGGTGAGCACCAATTTATATTTGGCACGAGAGGTGATTGGCAACCAGTGGAGCTGATTCAGGAGGGGGGTTATGTAGTCGTGATGAGATGATCCAGTGATGGTTCGGGCAGCGGTGTTTTGGACTAGTTTCAGGGGTCGGATGGTTTGCTTGGGTAATCCTTCGAGAAGGACATTGCAGTAGTCCAGTGAGGGTGTTATGATAGCCTGACAGACTGAGCGGAAATGGTCTTGACTAAAGAGAGTTTTGAGTCTTTGAATTGTGGTGATTTTGTGGAAGGCGGTCTTAGAAGTCCTGTTGATGTGTGCTTGTAGGTTGAGGTTCCGGTCAAGGATAACTCCAAGGTACCAAACTTCGTCTTTTATTGCTATTGGAGTGTTGGCAATGTTGATTGAGGTTGAAGGGGAAGTGAATGAGGTTTCACATGTAATGATGATTGCCTCGTGTTTTTAATGTTGATTGTTGTTGGTGAGCCAGTTTATCATCTCTTGAAGGCATGTTGACATCATAGTGAAATCCAGAGAGTTCAAGTGGATACGGGTGTAAGCCATAATATCATCTGCATATATGATGTATTGTATCTTGTATTTTTTGAATATGTTGCATACTGGCTATATATAGATGTTAAATAGGAGGGAAGACAGCATGGATCCATGAGAAACACCTTGTGTTGTGTGGAAAGGAGCTAAGGTGAGTGGCCTAACTTTGACTCTCTGTTGTCTGTCGCTGAGATAGGACTGGAACCATTTGAGTGTGTTGTTTTGGAGGCCAATCTTCATTAGCCGCATCAGCAGGATGTCATAAGAAACAGTGTCAAATGCGGATGAGATATCAACAAAGATGAGAAGTAAAGCTTTCGGTATGTCATTTATTCCTTTGAGAAGGGTATCAAATAGATGGACGAGTAGGATCTCAGCACTGTGATTGAGGTGAAAGCCATGTCGGTGGGGGTCCAGAGGGGCATGCATAAATTATTGTATTTTATAATCAACACATGTACTTGCTTGCACCACTCCTTTTCTCTCTATATACCCAATCCCTTGGTGCACTCATCTCTTCCCATAGCTTTCAGTGCCATCTTTACACTGATGACTTCCAGATCTTCCTCTCTACACCTGAAATCTCTCCAGCAATCCAGGCCCGGATCTCTGCCTGCCTTTCTGACATTGCTGCTTGGATGTTTCACCGTTGCTTGAAATTGAACACGGCCAAACTGAGCTTCTTATTTTCCCCCTGAAACCCAATCTCTCCTCTCCCCTTCCTCCTTTCTCAGTCTCTGTAGATCACTCTCTACTCCTATCTGTTTCCTCAGCTCGCAACCTTGGGGTCATCTTTGACTCCTCTCTCCACACACATCCAACTGATAGTTAAAACCTGCCGTTTCTTTCTCTATAACATCAACAAAATCCACCCATTCCTTTCTGAACACACTACTAAGACAATTATCCACTCTTTAGTCACCTCCCATCTAGACTATTGTAGCCTACTCCTTGCTGGTCTCCCTCTAAATATTCTCTCTCCCCTTCAATCTGTTCAACACTCTGCTGCGCGGCTAATCTTCCGCCAGTCTCATCATGCTCATATTAACTCTCTTCTCAAGTCACTTCACTAGCTTCCTATCTGTTTCTACATCCAGTTCAAACTTCTCCTGCTGACCTATATGTGCATTCACTCTGCAGTTCCTCACTATATTTCCTCTCTTATCTCTCCCTACACCCTCCTCAGGAACTCCACTCTTATGGCAAATTGCTTCTATCTGTATGTTTCTCGTTTCTTGTTAACTCCAGACTTTGCTCCTTTCACCTTGCTGCTTCTTATGCCTGGAACCAACTATCTGAGTCTGTACCTCAGGCATCTTCTCTGGCCCTTTTCAAATTCAGGCTGAAAACTCACCTCCTTTCTGCTGCTTTCGAGCTTGACTCACCTGGTCTCCTTTGTGCTTCTTTACCATCCCCCCTAGATGTATCCCATGTCTACAGCTACTGTGTTGTCTGTCTTGACTAGATTGTAAGCTCTGATGAGCAGGGACCATCTTTTACATGTGTCTGTGCAGCACTGCGTACATGTTGTAGTGCTATACAAATGCTCAGAAGTAGTAGTTGTAGTAGACAAACACTTAGTAGCATGTTTACTAAACCACACCAACTGCTAGCAGAAAGCATGCCATGCTAAAATTTAACATGGTGCCCTGTGCTGGAAATCTCATGCTAGTAGGTTGGAATACAATTATGCATATTGTGGATGTTGTGGTGTATTATAATTAACATGGCATAATGAATGTGCACTAACCATGATTTTTCATTTATTTATTATTTAGCTCACACTTTTCCCATAATTGTTCAAGGCAAGTTGCAATCAGCTACTGTAGGTATTTTCCTGTCTCCAGAGGACTTACAATGTAAGTTTGTACCTGAGACAATGGAGGGTTAAGTGACTTTCCCAAGGCCAAAAGAAATGCCAGTGGGGATTCCAACGCTGGTCTCTTTGGCCAGTAGGTCACTTTGTCTAATCTCTAGGCTACTCCTCCATAGGTGGTACTGGCTGCACCCAAGTTCCAGCTTACCATGGTGGCATGCATTTGCACCACACCAATGGCAGGGGGACAGGTATACATGCTCCCTGAAGATGGCACGGGGGCATGTACACAGCTTTCACAGCCTGAACACATGCTACCAGCATTATCATTAGTAATCATGCACCTTACGGAAACTGGTACAGCAAGGATATTTTGGGAGCCAGAAAGACTGATACAAGTTCAAAGGGAAGTTAATGCCTAAAAAAGGGAAGGCAAGTGTCCAAGGACAGAATACAAGCAAGGATCAGATTTTTTAATCCAACACTGCAAACTCTTTGAGGGGAATTTTAGAAAGGATGTCCAGTTCTAAATTTAGATGCTATGCTGGATGTCTCGGATATTTTTGAGATCAGATGGGGACCTCCAGGTTCCTGGGAATGTCCCAGTCACATCTCCACCATGCCCTGGTTCAGATTTGGATGTCCACAGACTCAGCTTCTAAAATGGCTCTGGAGATATCTCTGTGCTTTGGGCATCTCTATGCCCATTTTCAGATGTTGAAAGCACAAATAGAGCTCCCAAAATGACCCCCTTCTCATTTACAGTACACTATTGTTTTGAAGAAAAATTTCAAGACTATTTTGGAATACCAAAACTGTGTCTGAAGAATATTTCAAAACTTAGAAACATAGAAACATAGAAACATGATGACAGAAAAAGACCACATGGCCTATCTAGTCTGTCCTTCCATAACAACAACTACAACAGTCCACTTTTTACCTTTAGAGATCCTCTGTGTTGGTCCCATGCTTTTTTGAATTCAGTTACTGTCCTCATCTCTACCACCTCCACTGGGAGACTATTCCATGGATCCACTACTCTTTCTGTAAAGAAATATTTCCGCATATCACTCCTGAATCTATCTCCCTTCACCCTCATCCCATGTCCCCTCGTAGCAGAACTTGCTTTCAATTGAAAGAGGCTCTCTCCCTGAACATTTATGCCACGGAGGTATTTAAACAGTTCAATCATATCACCTCTATCCCGCCTTTCCTCTAAGGTGTACATATTAAGATCCTTATGTCTGTCCTCATATGCTTTATAATGAAGCCCATTAATCATTTTAGTAGCAACCCTCTGCACCGACTCCATCCTGTTCACATCCTTTTGAAGGTGCGGTCTCCAGAATTGCACACCATACTCCAAATGAAGTCGCACCAAAGACTTATACAGAGGCATTATCACCTCCTTTTTTCTGCTAGCCATTCCTCTCCGTATGCACCCAAGCATCCTTCTAGCTTTTGCCGTTGCCTTTTCTACCTGTTTAGCTACTTTAAGATCATCAGACACAACCACGCCTAGGTCCCGCTCTTCTTTAGTGGACAAAAGTACTTCACCTCCTATACTGTATTGCTCCCTTGGATTGCTGCAGCCCAAATGCATGACCTTACATTTTTTAACATTAAATCCCAGCTGCCAAATTCTAGACCATTCTTCAAACTTAGCTAGATCCCTCCTCATGTTATCTACACCTTCCTGGGTGTCTACTCTATTGCAGATTTTGGTATCATCTGCAAAGAGGCAAACCTTACCCGACAGCCCTTCCGCTATATCACTAACAAAGATGTTAAAAAGAATCGGACCAAGGACAGATCCCTGGGGCACACCACTGGTAACATCCTTCTCCTCAGAGTGAGCTCCATTTACTTGTACTATTGGTCGCCTCCCACCCAACCAATTTCTAACCCAAGCAGTAACTTTAGGGTCCATCCCTAGGGTGCTCAGTTTGTTTATAAGTTGCCTGTGAGGAACAGTGTCAAAGGCTTTACTGAAATCTAAATACACCACATCTAGAGCTCTCCCTCGGTCCAACTCCCTGGTCACCCAATCAAAGAAATCAATCAGATTTGTCTGACAAGACCTGCCTCTGGTGAATCCATGCTGCCTCGGATCCTGTAATCCGCTGTTAGTCATATGCCTTGAAATGAAAATTCATCAGAGAATCCATGCCAAGGTTTGTAGGACTTTACCCTTGTATAAAAGTGAGCCACCATAACTAAAAGGTGGGCTACACGGTTATTTTCTATTTTACAGAAAACTGCAAGTCTTTCTCTTGAGCAATGCAATCGTTCTTGACTCATGAATCTTAAATCTTTTTTCCACATCAAGCCTAACATACTCTATACATACAGTACATATTATAACTATTCTCATCACACATGACATTTACTTTTGCCATTACATATTTTATGTCTTTTATAATTTTTTTACATTTCTGAAAGATACATCTGTGAAGTGCTACCTTTAATGGTTTGTTTGTTTTTTTCATTTGAATGAAATTGTGATTCTAGGTTTATGCAATAACTTTTCCTTGGAATCTCAAAGCCTTTCTTTTGCTGGTGTTTGATAAAGCAACATACTAGTATGAAGAACAAGCAGCAACAGGGCCAGATATAAACTTTAAAAAGTGCCCTCTAAGAGCCATACTTTGAAGGTAATCATTTGACCTTCAGTTGCAAAGTTTATGCCTTGCAAATTGATTAATATAGATACAATATGAAATCATTTTTCATACAGTTTTTTTAATGTTTGCTAAGTGCTGGAGCAGTATGTAAACCGAGTGTTTGGCATTTTTATTAGGCTGCGGAACCCAGTCATTTCCTTTGCAACAACATCTCATAAACTATTTTGACAGTCTAATAAACTATAAAAAGCTGTGGTAAAAACTGGCTCAGAATGTTATAACCGTACAAAATGGAAAGAGCAAGAGAAAACATCTATCACTGGGATTATTATCACTGTTGCTATGGCAACCTGGTTGCAATGGCAATATCTCCCTGGTTCTGCTGTTTGTTATCATCTTTCTTGATTTTACATCATTGAAATTGTAGTAATTACACTCTGCTTGATGAAAAATGCATGTTGGCATGGCAACTAAGTCAAATATTCTTAATCATTTCACCTCTTCAATCTAAAATGTAATTGTTTGTCAGTAAAATAGGTTATACAGAAGGCTTCTATAGAGTTATGATTGCCTTAAGTGTTTTGCAAAAATTGTGCTTTCAGGCTGAAGACTCCAAGCTATACTAATAGTCCCATATAGTAAACAATGGCCTATTATCATAAGTAACCAGTATTTATTAATCATAGAGAGACTGTTTTGTTGTGAAAAGATTATAATATATTTAAAAAATAGAAACATATAAACTGTGTTATCTTAGAATAACATGTGGTATGGAACTGTTCAGCATGTCTGAAATCTTGAGTAAATTGGTTGTGAGTAAAGTACTTTATTCATTCTGTTTTAACCCACTTGATACCTTTGTCTTTGCTGAACACATCTAGAACTCACAATAGTTCTTTGTCGTTTTCATCTAGGCTGTATTGTGAGTCCAATGGAATACAAAATGAATGTATCTATGTAAAGATGAAAGGTTACGATTAAAAATGTTCAAGGAGAGCACAGAAAAATGTGCCCTGCTAGAGATTTTGTAGCATGCACTGAGTATCTTTTCTATTCCTTGTATACAATTTTGAACTTATTTTATGTGTCGTAAGGCTGAATGAAAGATACTGAGTGCAATTGCTCATGGATTTGTTATAATAGTGGTAAATGCAATCTCAGGAAATTATGATTATGGGGGTTGTACAAATAAATAACAGTATTTCATTGTGTTCTGTGAGGACAAAGGAGAATTAAATTCCAAGTTGTTTTCATGTTTTCATGCCATCACTTGAGAGGGAGATTTAGAACAACATAGAGGTGGGTATACTGTACAACGACATTTAAGAAGCTGAAAAACTGGTACAATTTAAGATTAAAAAGTTGTCAGATCCATGTCCAATAAGAGGGGGATCTGGTACACGTTGCTTAAGCATGAAGATGCACCTATAGTCCTCAGAATCAGCATCTGCACAGAATCCTCTGTCATCTATCAACATTAATACCTACTGGCTAGACATGCAGCCCGATGCAGAAGGGGCACGTCGGGGCCATCCGGATGGCCCCCAGCAAGACAAGCCCGTTTGGACCTGATTCTGGACCGCAGGATCAAAACGCTCCCGTGGTAGCCAGAATCGGGCCTGAGGATGGCCCAGCGTGCCCCTGCCGCTTGTGGGGACATCCTCCCTGCAGGCCCCCCTGACTCCGGTGTCCTCAGCCCCTCTTTCCCCATCGCCCAAACCAAGCGTGGTCTGCCGTGGTCTGGATCGGGTAGGAGGGACCCCCCTGCACCTGGCCCCGTCACCGGAAGAATCCTCGGGCCCGATCACTGAGTTTTTGCTGCTTATTCCACCTTTGAGGTGGAATAAGCAGTGCGCCCCCACGTCTCTGGCAGGACGTATATGGCCATGACCTGAATTAGCCCTGTAGTTCCTGCCAGGCTGGCCCACCCCCGATCCCGCCCCCTTCTGCCCCCCACCAGCTCTCCCCTTCCTGATGCACAGGATGTACAGAGAGAGCCAGAGGGGAAATCAGGCTCCGAAGGTTTGTGGGGCTGCACGTCCTGCCGGGACATGCAGCCCCACAACCTGCATCCCGGAATTGGGCCCTTAGTGGGGATAGTTTTATAAAGATTTTTGCACATATGAAGCATGTTTAACATACAGAAAAGGCCTTTTATAGAAGCATAAAGATACCTATGCTGTCCTTATAAAATAGGCTTAAATTAAGCATTTTTTCGACTTTTCATCTTGGCACCATTATAAAATTACTCCCAGTATGGATATGTGCATATAGTGTACTCTGGAAGGAGTAGCAGTTTGTGTCTTCTGGCTAAGAATTTAGCATGCATTCTTTTTTTTAGTGCACCTTAAAAAAGTTAGTACATGCTAGATCAATTTAATACAGATTGATCTATGAATTAAAAAGCATTAAGTCAACTATGCATGTTAAAAAGTTCAAAGGTACATGAAATGAACCAAAACAAACATTCTAAAACAGAAAAAAAGCCCAAACTACTGTAGCCAAAAATGAAACATTTTTTGCCCTATGCACATCCTGACAGTTACTGAGGAAGATTAGAAAAAATGTAAACAAGGGGAAAAAGACTAAGGGGTCCTTTAACTAAAGGTTTTAATGTTCATTAATTAAGTTAGCTCGCGACAGCCCTTTTATTTCTGTGGGCACAATGACACATAACATGCATTAACTACATTAACACATGTTAACCTTTAATAAAAGGGACCCTACATATTTATGAATGAAGGTTTATGATGCTATACGAGTGTGATAAGGAAGCTTATCATAGTTCAGGAAGGAGCTATAATAGAGGTGAATTGGCTCTGAACAAGCGACCTGTCTTTTCTGGTAGAAATAATAAAACAGAATGTTTCCATAAAAGACTACCAGTCCCAGAATGCACCAGGTTTCCAACAGCCACTAGAAGAGCTGAAGTGGGGAAACGTGTGTTCAATCAAGAGAGCTATGAGGTAATCCCCAAGCACTCATCTCCAAGGGCAGGGCTTGATTCAGCACAGCTGCGCTGTGCTAGGGTGGAGCAGCCCTCTAAACAGGTTAAAAGTAAAGCCTATTCTATTCATAAGCAGAATCTTCATGATCATCACCATCTTCAGCAGGAGCAGAGGCAGCAGAAGCAGCAGAAGCCAGAGCTCACGGACAGAGAGAGCAAGAAGCAACTTGGAAGAAAGAAGAGAAAAGCATCTTGGAGGTCTAAAGGAGTCCATAGCAGTACGTGTACTGGGAGGCATTCCAGAGGCAAGCATACTCCATTGGACTGGAGGAAACCAGAGGAGTGGGGTTACAGAACCAGGAATCCCCGGACGGCACCTGTGAGGGAGACGGCTGCATTTGGAAGGGGCCCTAAGACCAGTGCAAGAAGGTATGTGAAGAGAGACCCAGTGTCCAGGGATCTTGATTGGAAGGCTGGACATAAAAACTGGACTACATACTGGCCAGGATATTTAGAGAGGAACCCTAACAGCAATGGAAGCTCAGGTATGAACACTGATCTATGCCCTAGCTTTTCACTTGGAAGACAGCAGGGAAACAAGTATTGTCCTGAGAGTGCTCCATTAAGAAATTCCTCTGTGCCAATCCATGATATTGATTCTATGATAGTTGAAGAAGAAGGAAATATTGTAAATGAACAGTGTGAATACATGGATTGCTCTCTGTCTAAACTTCTGTGGTAATATACTTTTACAAAATACAACAACCATCACAAAGAAATATAAACTTGTTCTTTGATCTACTCAGAAAAGCTTTTGAGCAGGATTTGAGCCACGTTTAGAAAGTAAACCAGTCAAGAGGTTTGCAGCTGTTAATTGTTAGCAATTGAGCCTTGCCTAATTGCCTGTGAGCTCTGAAGAGACACTTCTGGGTGTGTGTGAAAATACCAGAAGTTAGCCTTGAAAAAGAACAGTTTTTCATTACTTTGTGGTTTTGTTTGTTTTTGAAGCACTGCTAAAAAGATATTAGCAGGAGCCTACAGAAAAGACCTTTCTGTTCCCATCAAGGTCTTTATGATTTGATTTGATTGCTTAAGAAGTTCAGTTGTTGTTTTTCCTGATTTTGTTTTTCTAAGTATAATACTGAAAGCAAGTATCCTTTCTGTGCTACCAAGCAAATCTGTGTTGGGAGAAATAACCCCATAAATAAAATATATTTTCTTGGCTTTACACTCGAGCAAGCACAACTAATTTATTTGTGAATGGCTGATTCTGGTATGAATGGACTACATTTCCCACAATCCTTTGCAAGTCATATTAATATTTGCCTTTACCAAGACTGTGGACATTCTCACCCAGCGCTCCCGTTTACAATGAGGTGTAATAAAAAAGTATTGAGACTTGTTGTGTAGCTATATAACAATACATCGCACCACAATGCTATTAAGCATGCAGTGAACCTAGTTATGTGCTCTGCATATGTAGAGTGTAGTGTGGCTGCAACACACCTGTACTTTTTTTAATCATGTGATGTTTGGTATCGTGTAAAAGCAGTTCGTAAGATTTATGATGAGTGAAAAAAATTGAACAGCTAATTTGCATTGAATTCTATCAGAAACTTGGAGATTCGTGCAAAGAGACTTATGACAAGTTACAGCAAGGCCACCAAAGTGTTGACAATAGCGAATGTTCTTGAAGGCCATTCTTGAGCAGGAATGTTTTATGTTTATGTCTATGTTTCATTATGATTTAATTTACCACCCTTTGTGGGACATACAGAGGGTTTTACAAAAATAAAAAAATGAATGAAGGAATGAAGACAAAGTTGAAGCAGTGCACATTCAAATTCTTGATTGACTATCGGGGAGCTTTCTGAGGACATGGGCATCAGTTTCAGTTCAGTACAGTCCATTCTTACTACCAATTTGGGGATGAGATGTGTGTCTGCAAAATTTGTGCAGAAACTCCTGTCTGTTCCCTGACCAAAAAGAAGATTGACTGTCTACAGTTAGAGAGTTGTTGGAATGCATTGAAAATGGATTTCATTTAAAAAAAAAATTATTACTGGTGATTAATCATGGGTTTATGGTTATGATCTGAACAATAAGGTGCAATCCTCACAATGGAAGACTCCAGACTCTCTCAGACCCAAGAAAGCCTGTCAGTTAAGGAACAATGTCAAGGTCATGCTCACAGTTTTCTTTTTGTGATGATTGTTCATCATGAGTATGCTCCAAAAGGCCAAACCATCAATAAGGAGTACTATGTCCAGGTTATGACTCGTTTGAGAGATGCAGTTTGTCGTCAGAGGCCAGAGTTGCACAGCAATGGTGAAGGTTGCTTCATCATGATAAAGTGCCAACTCACTCATCATATCTTGTCCAGCAGTTCCTGGCCAAACACCAAATTGAGCAAGTCCATCAGCCTCCGTACTCACTTGACCTCTCACCCTGTGACTTTTTCTGAGCTCTAATTTAAATCAAATCAGAATATAACTTAGCATAAAAGGCAAAACAGGGTAAATACTCTTTGAGCAACAAATAAAGTCTTCTAGAGACCTTTACAAAGAGGCCTTCTACCTAGGGGGCAAGAGACCTGTGAAACCTTTTTAATAGGTGTTAACAACAGGTGGCAGGTCAAAAGGCCATTTTGAAAGACTCCTTCTTTCCAAACAAGGACTGTTAATCACCCACGAAGTTGGTCACAGCTTACCTCAGCAGCACAGGACAGGGTATGGTGTAGCAGCCCCCTTTTAATAAGTGTTATTTCCCTCCCTCCCTCCCCTACACTCACCCACCCCTGGGATAATCATAGCTTTATAGGTACTTACACATCTTAAATGAAAGGAGGTGCTCTCAGGTGCAGCTCGTTATCCAAATCAGTCATACACTAAGGACCTGAGCTTAATTAAGCTTCAGGTGAACAAGGTATATTAAACATATTAGGTACAGTTTTATTAGTATAAATATCCATAGCAACCCTTAGTAAGTAAAGAACTTAAAGATCTAAACACAAGCTTAAAACTAAGATGCAGACAGCAGTCCAGCAGCAAGATGGGGGCTTTCCAGTCTTTTGCACTGAGTGTCACATGTATGATTTTCTCCCAGTTGGTGAGAGGTCTTACATGTACACTAGATGCAATGAGCTCTTTGCTCTTAGGTAACGAGTCCGTTCTCTAGAGGCTAGAGTAGCAGACCTGGAAGACATAAGAAAGACAAAGAGGTACATAGACGAGACCTACAGGGATATAATCCTGAAGCCCCACCTCCAGTCTGGCAGCATCCCTGTTGCCATGGAGGAGAGAGGTCACGTAACAGGAGAGCATCACCCTGATGTGGCAGGAAGTGATCTTGTAACTAGGACCTGTCCTCCAGGTGATGTAAAACCCTCCCGCAATGAGGAAGTTTCTCCAGGGCCATGTGCCCATGAGGGAAGGGTTAGGACAACCGTTATAGTTGGTGATTCAATCATTAGGCATCTAGATAGTTGGGTGGCTGGTGGACGTGAGGATCACCTGGTAACATGCTTGCCTGGTGCAAAGGTAGCAGACCTCACGTGCCACCTAGATAAGGTCTTAGATATTGCTGGGGAGGAGTCTGCTGTCTTGGTACATGTCGGTACCAATGACATAGGAAAATGTGGTAGGGAGGTTCTGGAGGCTAAATTTAGGCTTTTCGGTAGGAAGTTGAAATCCAGAACTCATAGTAACATAGTAACATAGTAAATGACAGCAGATAAAGACCAGCATGGTCATCCAGTCTGCCCAAGCAAATATACAGCAAGAGTAGGTGCACCTGTCGCTCCGTGCAGGCCACCCCTCCCCACGTCTTTGTTTAGGGGTGGACCCACCACTCCATTTAGATCACCCCTATTTGTTGAGAAGTTAGATGGTTCAGTTTATTTTGTTTTTATCCTGTTGCTGTAAAGGGATCCACAGTGCTTCTCCCATGCTGTTTTGAATTCTGTCACCGTGTTTCCCCCACCACTTCCACTGGAAGAGCATTCCAAACATCCACCACCCTTTCAGTGAAAAAACTATTTCCTGACATTGCCTTTCAATTTTCCACCTTGAAGCTTCATGTTATTTCCTCTAGTTTTGCAGTTTCCCCGTCTTTGGAAGAGGTTTGTTTGTTCATCATTCCTCTTTAAGTATTTAAAGGTCTGAATCATATCTCCCCTATCCCTCCTCTCCTCCAAAGTGTACATATTTAGGTCTTCAAGTCTGTTCTCATAGGGTTTCTTACGCTGGCTCCAAATCATTTTGGTCTCCTTCCTCTGAACAGTTTCCAGTCTTTTTACATCTTTTGCAAGATATGGTCTCCAAAACTGAACACAGTATTCCAAATAAGGCCTCACCAGTGACCTGTACAGTGGCATAAGTACCTCTTCCTCTCTGCTGGTAATCCCTCTTTGTATGCAGCCCAACATCCTCCTGGCTTTTGCCACCACCTTGTCGCACTCTTTTGCCACCTTGAGATCATCAAAGATAATCACACCAAGGTCTTTCTCCTGAACCATGCACACCAACCTCTCGCCCCCTATTGTATACATTTCCTTTGGATTTTTGCTACCTAAGTGCATGACACTGCACTTTTTCACATTAAATCATAATTGCCAAGCATTAGACCATTCTTCCAGCTTTTGTAGATCTTTCCTCATGTTATCCACTCCCTCGGGGGAGTCCACTCTGTTGCAAATTTTTGTGTCATCTGCAAAAATACAGACTTTTCTATTCAGTCCTTCAGCAATATCCCTCACAAATATATTGAACAGTGCCGGGCCCAGGACCGAACCCTGGGGCACTCTGCTAATCACTTTCCTTTCATCCGAGTGAGCTCCATGTACCATCACCTTCTGTCGTCTGTCAGTCAACCATTTTCTAATCCAGTTCACCATCTTGGTACCCATCCCCAAGCTACTGAGTTTGTTGACAAGCCTCCTATGAGGAACATTATCAAAGGCTTTGCTGAAATCCAGGTAGATGACATCCATTGCATGCCCCTGATCTAGTTCCTTGGTCACCCAGTCAAAGAACTCAATCAGATTTGTTTGGCAAGAACGTCCTTCAGTAAAACCATGTTGCCTCGGATCTTACAACCTGTTGGTTTTGAGAAAGGTCACTATTCGCTCTTTCAGGAGTGTCTCCATTACTTTTCCCGCCACCGAGGTAAGGCTCACGGGTCTGTAGTTTGACATTTCTTCCCTGTCACCATTTCTGTGTAGAGGTACGACATCAGCCATTCTCCAGTCCTGAGGAACCTCTACGACATCAGCCATTCTCCAGTCCTGAGGAACCTCTCCTGTTTCCAAGGATCTGTTGAATACATCCTTTAACGGCCTTGCAAGAACCTCTCTGAGCTCTTTTAGTATCCTGGGATGTATCCCATCCGGTCCCAAGGCTTTGTCCACTTTCAGGTTAGCAAGTTGTTCCAACACCTCATCTTCTGTGAATGGTGTGGTATCTACTTCATTCTCATTTTTATATTTGGGAGTCACAGCTGGTCCATCTCCAGGATTTTCTTTAGTAAAAATAGAGCAGAAGTATTTGTTTAGCAATTTTGCTTTTTCTATGTCACTTTCCATGAGTCCTTTCCCAGCACTTCTGAGTCCCGCAGTTCCAACTCTGATCTTCTTCCTTTCCTGAATATACCTGAAGAAAGCTTTGTCGCCACCCTTAACATCTTTAGCCATCTTTTCATCAGCCTTTGATTTTGCTATCCTTATTTCTGTTTTTGATTCTTTGAGTTTGATCCTGTATTCATTTCTGTGTTCTTCTGTTTGCAAGCTTTTGAATTTTGCGAAAGCTGTGTTTTTTGCCTTTATTTGAGCAGCCACTTCTTTGGAAAACCAAATAGTTTTCCTTCTCCTCTTGTTTTTATTTACTTTTTTTACATATTTATCTGTTGCCCCTTTTATTGCCACCTTTAGTTTAGCCCGTTGCAATTCCACTTCCCTTTTCTCCTTCCACCCTGTCATCTCCTCTTTAGGTACTCGGCCATTTTCTTGAAGTCAGTGTTTTTGAAGTTTAGGACTTTGAGCTTGCTATGTTTGGCCTGTACCTTGGCTTTTATCTCAAACCACACCATGTGATGATCGCTGTTTCTCACAGGACACTCACGCAGACATTCGACACGCTATCACCATTGGTAAGCACTAAATCCAGTGTTGAGCTTTCCCTGGTTGGTTCCATGACCATTTGTATAAGTGATGCATCTTGGAGAGCATCTACAATTTTTTTGCTTCTTTCCAGATGTGCAGAAGGAGTAATCCAATCCACATCAGGTAGATTAAAGTCACCCAAAATGATCACTTCCCCCTTTATGGCTATCTTGGCAAGATCTATAATAAATTCGTTATCTATCTATTCAATTTGAGTCGGAGGTCTGTAGACTACAGCAGTATGGATGACAGTTTAGCGTTCCAGGGTAGCATTCTCCAAAATGCTTCCCATTTCACGTGCAGGACCCAAAAGGCAGGCAGAGCTCCGGAGTCTCAATGCGTGGATGAGACAATGGTGCAGAGATGAGGGTTTTGGATTTGTTAGGAACCAGGGAACATTCTGGAGAAAGAAGGGGCTCTTCCGAAGGGATGGGCTTCACCTTAACTGGGATGGAACCAGGCTGATGGCATTAACCTTTAAAAAGGAGATAGAGCAGCTTTTAAACTAGATAATAGGGGAAAGCCGACAGTCACCCAAGAGTGCATTGTTCAGAAGAATGTATCCTTGAAGGATACTACCAAAAGCAGAGAGGTTCCAAAAAAGAGTAAAGTAGCCCAAATGCCCTCGAGTATGGAGCAGACAGAGCTTAAAGATTCCAAATTAACCCTGCCTGCCAATATCCAGATTAATATGAATAAAATACAGTCTCTAAAATGCTTGTATGCAAATGCTAGAAGTCTACAAAATAAGATGGGAGAGTTAGAATATATGGCACTAAATTAGAGGTTAGATATGATTGGAATATCAGAGACATGGTGGAAGGAGGACAACCAATAGGACTCTGTGATACCTGGGTACAAACTATATCGTAATGATAGAGCTGAACAAATTGGTGGAGGGGTTGCGCTCTATTTTAGAGAGTGCATTGAGTCAGAAAGGATTAAAGTTTTGCAGGAAACAAAATTTGCTGTAGAATCTCTATGGATTGAAATTCCATGTAAAAAGGGGAAGGCGATGGCAGTGGGGGTGTACTATCGACCGCCTGGCCAGAATGAACAAATGGATGATGAAATGCTCAAAGAAATCAAGGAAGCTAACAAACGTTACAGCGCAGTAATAATAATGGGTGATTTCAATTACCCCGGTATCGACTGGGTCAGTGTCACAGCAGGATATGCTAGGGACATAAAGTTCCTAGATGAAATAAATGACTGCTTCTTGGAGCAGCTGGTTCATGAACTGACCAGAGGGGAAGCCATATTAGACCTACTCCTTAGTGGAACACCAGATCTGGTGCAAGAGATAAGGGTGTTGGGGCCACTTGGCAATAGTGATCATAGCATGATCACATCTGATTTAATTAGTGGAGGAGGGATAGTAAGGATTTCCACAGTGCTATCTTTTAACTTTCGAAAGGGAGACTATGATAAAATGAGGAAAATAGTTAAGAAAAACTAAAAGGGGGAGTTGCAAAGGTTAAAGACTTGCATCAAGCTTCGGTGTTGTTGAAAAATACTATCTTGGAAGCCCAGACCAGCTGTATTCCACACTTTAAGAAAAGTGGAAGGAAGTCCAAAAAACTGCCAGCATGGTTTAAAGGTGAGGTCAGAGAGGCTGGAAATGGAAAAAAGAGCCAAACGACGAAACCTGGAAGCAGCACAAGCACTGGCAAGTCAAATGCAAGGCATTGATAAGGCAAGCAAAAGGAGAATTTGAGAAGAAGCTTGCTGCGGAAGCAAAAACATGAAATAAAGACATTTTCAAGTACATTCGTAGCAAAAAAACCTGTGAGAGAGTCAGTTGGTCCATTAGATGATAGAGGAGTTAAAGGGGCACTAAGAGACGACAAGGCGATAGCGGAGAGACTGAATGAATTCTTTGCTTCGGTCTTTACTGAGAAAGATGTAGGGATGTTACCCATGTCTGAAGTGGTATTTAAAGGTGCGGAAGAATTGAAGGAAATATCGATACATCGGGAAGATGTATTACAACTATTAGATAAACTGAAGAGTAGCAAATCACCTGGGCTGGATGGTATACATCCAAGGGTGTTGAAAGAACTTAAATATGAGTTTGCAGACTTGCTATTAGTAATCTGTGAACTTTCATTAAAATCATCTGTAATACCTGAAGATTGGAGGATCACCAATGTAACGCCAATTTTTAAAAAGGGTTCCAGGGGTGATCCGGGAAACTACAGACCGGTGAGCCTGATGTCAGCACCAGGAAAAATGGTAGAAACCATCATAAAGAACAAAATTACTCAGCATGTAGATAGTCATGGCCTAATGGGAGACAGCCAACATGGCTTTAGACTAGGAAGATCTTGTCTTACTAATCTGTTATGTTTTTTTGAAGGTGTGAATAAAGAGGTGGACAAAGGCGAGTCAGTTGATATAGTGTATCTGGACTTTCAGAAAGCCTTTGAAAAAGTCCCTCATCAGAGACTTTTGGCAAAACTAAAGAGTCATGGGATAGGAGGCAGTGTACTATTGTGGATCAGGACCTGGTTAAAAGATAGAAAGCAGAGGGTAGGGCTAAATGGCCAATTTTCCCAATGGAGAAAGGTAAATAGTGGTGTACCCTAGGGATCTGTGCTGGGTCTGCTGCTTTTTGACATATTCATAAATGACCTGGAAAAAGGAATAACGAGTGAGGTTATCAAATTTGCAGATGAGACAAAACTATTTAAAGTTGTTAAAACCCAAGAGGATTGTGGAAAATTGCAAGAGGATCTTGATAAATTGGAAGACTGGGCATCAAAATGGCAGATGAAATTTAATGTGGACAAGTGCAAAGTTATGCACCTAGGGAAGAACAACCCAAACTATGGTTACACGATGCAAGGTTCCACATTAGGAACCACGACCCAGGAAAAAGATTTAGGCGTCATTGTGGATAACATGTTAAAACCCTTGGACCAGTGTGCACCGGTGGCCAAGAGAGCAAATAGAATGCTAGGTATGATAAGGAAAGGAATGGAAAATAAAACAAAAGATATTATAATGCCTCTATATCGTTCCATGGTGAGACCGCATCTTGAATATTGTGTGCAATTCTGGTCACCTTATCTTAAAAAGGATGTAGCGTTATTAGAAAAGGTTCAGAGAAGAGCCACCAAAATGGTAAAGGGGATGGAAGGATACTCCTATGAAGAAAGGCTAAAAAGGTTAGGGCTCTTTAACCTGGAAAAGAGATGGCTGAGGGGAGATATGATAGACGTCTATAAATTAATGAACAGAGTGGAACGGGTAAACGTAGATCGATTGTTTACATTATCAGCATATAGAAAGACTAGGGGACATGCAATGAAGCTACAGGGTAAACTATTTAAGACTAATAAAAGAAAATATTTTTTCACTCATTTTGTAATCAAACTCTGGAATTTGTTACCAGAGGATGTAGTAAAGGCTGTTAGTGTAGCTGGGCTTAAAAAAGATTTGGACAAGTTCCTGGAGGTAAGGTCCATAAACCATTATTAAGAAGGAACCCAGAATATCAATGCTTGACCCAGTACAAGCATTGTGGAATCTGTGTCTTTTGGGGAAACTGCTAGGTACGTATGACCTAAATTGGCCACTGTTGGAAACAGGATACGAGTGGGCTTGATGGACCTCGGTCTGACCCAGAATGGCATATCTTATGTTCTTATGTTATGTTTTTATGTTATGTTCTTTTATTTCCAAAACAGAAATTACCACTGAAAGGAAGGAAATTCAATGACTTAGAGAGCATTAAGCAAAATTTGACACAGCAGCTTCACAGCATAACGAAAGAGGCATTTCAAAATTGTTTCCAATAGTGGCAGGAACGCTGGAGGAAGTGTGCTTTCTCGGATGGGGACTACTTTGAAGGAGACTGAGTGCAATAACTGTCAGGGTTATGCTTCTTGTGTAATTGTACAAGTCTCAATACTTTTTGATCGCACCTCATATCCCCCTAAAGGAGTCCGTTTTAATTTAGCTGATAGCCAAAAGAATTAGAAAAAATCCTGCTAGTTAAAATTTTAAATAGATGCACATTTTACATTTCATCTTCTTGCATTAGCATAGAATTTGAATAGTTTAAATTCCATGAAATTATGTCATTTGAGTGCACTTACTAGCATCCAGCTATGGACAAGTGACTTATGGGGATCATTTTATAAATCTTTTCCCCTGCTATGCTTGCATAGCTTATGTTTATATTTTTTTTGTGTTTCCTTTTTCCCTGTGACCCATGCTGCCCAGAGTAACTCAGATATCTTGCATGTGACCAATTCCCTTTAGTCCCATTGGAATCTCTCTATTCACATTCCCCGGCTCAAAATGTTACATTTAACCTTGTTGATCAAGCTATCATTAAAATAGTCCATAGCAACTGAAGACTGGAGAGTAGCCAGTGTAACGCCAATCTTTAAAAAGGGTTTCAAGGGTGATCCGGGAAACTTCAGACTGCTCCGTCTGACATCAGTGCTGGGCAAAATGGTAGAAACAACTATAAACAACAAAATTACTGAACATACAGAAAGTCATGGTATAATGGACCAAGCCAACTTGGTTTTAGCCAAGGAAAGTCTTGTCTTACTAATCTGCTATATTTTTGTGAAGGTGTGACTAAACAGGTAAATGAATGTGAGCTGATTAATATAGTATATCTCAATTTTCAGAAAACCTTGGACAAGATCCCTCATGAGAGACTCTTGAGGGACCTTTGGTCTGACTCTGATTGGCATATCTTAGGCTCTTTTGTTCTCTAGAGATCCCCAGTCATTGTATGAAAGCTATTGTACCCACAAGTCAGAGATCTTCAGTTTTGGATACAGAGGCTCCAATCTGTTTCACTGAAACGTTTCTCCTTGTACCCTTTTAAGTATCATTATTAGGTACATTTCACCTAGTGATAGTGCCTATTGTGGAGCCTCCAGGGATCTGTGATTTGTCTGTCCATTGCATAGGTTTATTTGCACTTGGGCAAACAAACCTATGTATTCCAATAAATAGGGGAACATACGCAATTCTAACTCTAAATTTTGGTGAGGATCCTATCCTCCTCTAGTGTGATGAGTGGCTGGAGGCCATGCCAGCAGCTGATAGCCATGGTGTCTGATGGTGGAAACTCCATCCCCAACCGGCATAAAGAATAGCCCAAGGTCATCAAAATGACTGAAAGCCATATTGTTCACTGGCAGGGACCCCATTCCCCAACAGTCTGAAGAATCAATGGCCCAAGGCTGCCACTGCAGCTGAAAACCATAATGTCCGCCTGTAGGGATCTCATCCATTGCCAGCAGCAAGATGAGAACTGTGACTTAAAATTATGTTAGGAATTTCTGAGTCCTACTGGCATTTTAAGGCCATAAGAAGAGGGAGTTGTTAAAAAAGATGAGAAGTGGTGGAGCATCAGGGGAAGGGGTGTGGTTAGAGAAGAGAGAAAGAAGGCAGAACTTAATAAAAAGGGTGGGACTTAAAAGAAAGAGAGGAGTGGAGGGGCAGAACATAAAGGAAGGGGTCAGAGGTGGAAGAGGACAGAAGTGGGCAGAGCATAAGGGAAGGGATGGGGTGACAGAGAAACAGAGAAGACAGGATAGAAGAAAAGGAGTGTAAGATAGGGGAGGGAGAGAGACTGCAAAGTTGGGTGGGAGGGGGAGTACATGGCTGTATGGAAGTGAAGGAGGGAGAGTGTAGGAGGGAGGGCATTAAAGGCTAGGGAGGGAAAATAGTGCAAGAGATAGGAGTGATTGGGAGTAGGTGAGGGTAAAGGAAAGTGCAAGGTAGAGAAGAACCTCCAGTACATGTCACAAGCATACATGTAGAGTCCTGACACCTACGCATACATGCACAGTTGCACACGCTACTCCCCTCAATCCCTCCAATAAGCATATCCCAGTACTTACACTCACCCTTACCCCACTCCTCAATACATACACCTCCACCTTCTAAACACAAACACAAACACACATACACACACACCCTCACTCTCTGACATCCTGCTTTCACATCTCCACAGATAAAAAGATAAACTCTCCCCATGGAGTTAGAAATGCATATTATATCACTGATTCACAGACACATAGACACCATGAGTCCCTATGCCCTGATTCACTGTGGAAACACATTTTACCATGGCTGTTTCAAACAAATCTCTCATATAGACATTCCTGGTCTGTGAATGGAGGAAAGGGGAAATCGCCATATTGTTGCACTATGGGATTGCTTTTATAAGACAGCCTCAGAAAGATCCATGGCCCCTGTGTGTGCAAGTCTGTATTTTCCCAGACTTGCACATGTGCAATTGTACTTCTAACATGCTTTGGTCGCATGCCATTCTATAAGCACGTGTGGAAGCATCATCCATGCCAATCTCAATACGGGGCATACATAGGGGTGTGGTGTGGGTGAAGCATAGATGCATCCTTGAGGAATATGCATACATATAGGCATCACCAGCTACACCTCCACTAGGGAAGCATAACTGATGCACGTGGAGGCCGATTCTGTACCCTGCACACCTGGATGCAGTGGCCGTCCATAACCTAAACAGGCCCCTAGGTAGATCCAATTCCGCCATGCGGGGTCCAGATGTACCTGCTATGGTGAAATCAGGGAGATACATGTCTGGGCGCTCCCCGTATGCCAAGGAGGTAGATGTACCAGAACCTGCCTGTCCCCATGTCAGAACGCCACTGCTGGGAGCAGGGAGCATTGGTGCCCTTGCTCCATGGTAACAAGCCATCTACCTGGTGGCTTGGAATGCCATGCCCCACATTGGCCTCTGCAGACCACTATCTGGGCTGCATCGGGGGCCCCTATGGCCCAATCATGACTGCCAGTGCTCAGCTAGGCCAATGCCATGGGTGTAGCGGGCTGCGACATGCAAATGGAGATGCCTCCAGGACTTATTCCACCATTAGGGTGGAATAGGCTGGATGTTGCAGAGTCGCCGGGGAACACAGACAGGCCATTCCTGCATACCCTGTGTACAGCCCGGCACTTGGCCACTCTCTCGCATCACCCCCTCTCTGCCCACATATAGCACTCCCAGTACAACCACTGTGTACATGTGAGGAGGCTAGGCTGCCTGTTTGGCCTGCACATACACAGTTGCTATTCGCCGATCGGAATGCCCCCCATAGTATACCGCATGCCAGTAAACGGATATTTTATGAAGTAAGGCACATAAAATAGGCAGCCTATGCATGCTGGGGACATGTGTCACCTACACGGGGAATTATAAAATTGCCCTCTATATGTGTGCAATTTTCATCTTGTCTTTTCACTTATTTTCAACTGAAATATCTCTCAGACTCAATACTCTTGTAATGATCTAGAATCTATGCAACACATAAGTTCCTTCTTAACTTAAATGTAATGCATTTTTGGAAATTAAAAAGTGAGACTTCTCATATGAAAGCTGATTGGGTTTAGCTTGTCATCTGGCAACACAATCAGCATGTGTTCTGAGGACAGCACATCCTCCAGGTAAACTCTAATCTACATGCAGAAAAGGGCTTTTCCATATCATCCTGCTAGACCAATCCAGACATGTGGGTTGTGTTCTCCTACCAACAGATTGATGGAGACAAACAACCAATGAAAAGCCCAGGTTTCAATTACATCACTGTCATACCTCTATCTGCTTCAGCCACCAGAGGTAACTCAGTATTTCTTTGTCTCCAGCAGATAGTGGATGGATTTTCTCCTCTCTGAAGAAAATCTGAGGACTGAGAAGTAAAGGGATTGAGTAAACGCTCATGAATGACCACCTCAAGCCCTAAAGGGGTGACTATCCCACCTGAGCACTACGTGGGAGGCTCCACTAGACTGCGGATGTTTTGGTAGCCATAGGAGGAGGGAAAATCGGTTCAGCTCCATACCCTTATCATGATAAGGGCTTGTTGAGCAGCAACAGATTGGAAGGATTTAAAGAATCTGAAAGAGTACAGCAGCCACACACAACCTCAGTGCCTCCTCCATTCCCCCCTGCTCTCTCCCGAAGATTGCAGACAGCTCTCAGAGGACTCTGCCTACCAGCCACCTTTCACACAGTGCTGTTAAAATAAACCCAGTCAGTGAAGCAGTTTCAGGGGCGTAGAGCTGAGCCCAACATGGATCCTACACCGGGGCTTTCAGGCAGTGAGGGTTGCAATTCGGGGTGGACTACTAGTGATCGTTGGTGCTGTGTGGGGGTTTTCTGCCATTTTCTGCACGTTTTAGTAATGCTTTTGCCTATTGTGCACCTGAGGGTCATGTGTCCCTAAAGCACGTTCCACCCAAGTGGCTCCAACATGTACTCCTTCCCTTGTGCCTTAACGCATGCTAAGTAAAAGCACATTTAATGCACACTTGTGGGACGATGCAGCCTTAGTTTGCGCTATTGTGATACTTACCCTAACTCTATGTCTTCTTCCAGGAAATGTTTTGACCTGTGGCAAGCAAGGATTCTGGACTCTGCCTTCCTATATAGCAGTTTCTGAGTCGCCTTTGAAGGGCATGCCTTTCCCTCTCAGCCAGAAGGAAGTTCTCTTTGACATAATGCAAATATTATGCCGAGCATTAGCAGTAAATTTTAGAGACTGAAATTATACTCCACATACCCTGGCTTAGAAGTGAGGTTCATAACTGTCATGGTATGTGCAAAACTAACCCATTTGGAGAAACTGCCCTGGGGCAGGAAGTACAGGATGGCACTAAGGGTAAGGATCTTCAGCCAGCCGAAGGCTCCAGCAATTGTGCTGTGAACCTCTCTTTATCCTCAAAGGGGTTTATGGCAGCTATGCTCCCTGGTGTTGGGGATCCTTCTCTGAGAAGAGGGCTTCCACAATCCAGATTGTCCTCCCTGGAATTATTTTCCTTTTTTGTAATAGGCCTGGTCCTTCTGGCATGGAAATTCAAACCTTGTGACCTCTTAGTGCCCCCGGATACAATCTTGTTCCAGGCAGGTTGAAAATAGAAGCCCTGTTGGATTACCTTGGCTAAGCATCCCCGGTACAGGACACCCCCTGAAGAAGAGGAACAGTTGTGAGCTATCCGAGATGTTGACTATGCCTCAGACCCAGAAGAATCAGTATTGGGTTCTGATGTGGATGAGGATATACTCTCACTTTCAGAAGATTATGCAGAGGCCGGTGTGATCCAGCTGTTATGGAAGGAAGAGCCAGAGGCATTGATTTCCAGGGTCTCATCTGCCTTGAACTTTACAGATGCTTCCAGCACGGAACAGCAGCTGAAGGTACACCCGCCTCTTCAAGGGGTGTGGAAATCCACTACTGTCTTCACATTCTGGAGGTGATCAAAGATATGATCCGGTTCAAGTGGGACTCACCTGACTACCTGCATAAAGGGTTAAGGGTCTAATAGAAGATCTATGCTCTCCCAGAGAAGGAGTGTGGTGAGTGGTTTGTATTACAAAGGTGGATGTACAAATCACGGATCTTATCAGACAGACCACCATTCCTGTGAAAGGTGGATTGGCCTTAAAGGATGTTCTGGACCACAGAGTTGATTCCTTGCTGAAGGACAATTGTGATGTGATTGCAGTTATTCTATAGCTAGTGATATGTACCAGCTTGATGTCTTGAACCCTACTCCAGTGGACTCAGTCTCTACTGCCTGATGATACTGCTTCCCCCTTGGAGTTGGCTGTGACCTTTCTTTCTGATGCCATGTATGATCTGGTATGTTTGGCGGTCAGGGATGGTGCCCTCACGACTGTGTCACAGCATTGGATTTAGCTCCAGCACTGGATGGCAGACTCAGCCTCCAAAACCCTGTTGGCTGTACTGGCCTTAAGGGGATATTCCTGTCTGGAACCAATTTGGAGAAGCTGGTAAAGGACCTATGCAAGACAAAATCTTATCGCTCCCCAGAAAACAGGTCCAGGGGCCTGTGAAACAGGCTAGTGCCCCTTTCTCGTCAACCTCCACTCATCTACCAAGAGCATGCTGGCCAGTTTCCTGTGGGTCTTGGGACTATTATCACTACCAACCTAAAAAAAAAAAGTTGTTCTATCTTTCTTCCCCTCTGCTTCAGGGCCTTGAGCCCATTCTCAGTCCTTTTGTGGAGCACGTGGACCTTGGGACTCGGTCCCCGCCGACCCCCCAGACTATGTAATGAAGGATTGGGGGCCCATTCCCAGCTACCAGGGATTTCTGGGTGCTAGATACCATTCAGTTTGGCTATGTCCTGGAATGCAGAGTGTCAATTCCCGATGCCTTCATCATTTCCCCTTGTGGGTCTGCGATCAAAGGTGCTACAGTACAGACCACCTTGGACAAGTTGCTTCACTTAAAAGTAATTGTGCCCATCCCCCCCAGATGAGCAGGGCAAGGACAGATACTCCATCTACATTGTGGTGCCAAGAAGGACAGTTCATTGAAGCCCATTCTGGATCTTAAAGCAGTCAACTAGCACTTGCGTGCCCTGCACTTTCAAATGGAAACCTTGCGCTCCATGATTCAAACAGTGCACCGAGGGGATTCTCAGCTTTGCTGGATCTGGCTGAGCCATATTTTCATACCCCAATCTGGGTAGATCAGCAGAAGTATCTGTGTTTTGCCGTGTTTGGCTCTCACTATCAGTTCCCTGCCCTTCCTTTAGAGCTTTCCACAACCCCAAGGACTTTATCCAAGGTCATGTTGGTACAGCTGCAGCACTGCAGCACCAAGAGATTTGTGTCCATTTCTATCTGGATGACTGGCTCTTCAGGGCCCGTTCCTTGTCAGAAGCATCTCGGGTGATGTCCCGAATGGTATCCTTTTTGGAAAGCCTCAACTGGGTGATCAATAAGGAAAAGAGACAGTTTTGGCCTTCTCAGTCTTTGCAGTTGCTGAGAGCATGTTTTGACACTCGAGTGGGCAGAGTGTTCCTTCCAGAGGAGAAAATCAGAAGACTGTTGAATTGCCTGGCAATGTTCTGTGTGCAGCAGGCCCCCAGAATCTGGGATTATCTTCAGCTCCTTGGATTGATAGCGGCGACCATAGATATGGGCCTGTGGGCGCGTATTCACAATTTTTATTTATTTATTTGAATAGCTCTTCTATACTGCCCCTTCCAAAGATCAGGGGTGGTTTACATTGAACAAAAGTTATTACAAAGAACTGATGTTTGAACTATAATACATAAACTATTTACAAGCCGTCAATTCTAAAGCAGTACACAACAGTTGTGGTTACATCATAATGACAAACTATATATAAACTAATACACAATAAAGAGTAAGAGTAGATATTTATGGCTGTTGAGGTTAAGCTTGCTCTACATGGTTTCCATAATATTCAATGAAAAGGAGAGTTTTAAGATCTGTGCAGAACTGTTGGAGGTCTTCTATAGATCTTAGGTTATCAGGAAGCGTGTTCCATAGGGTTGGGGCAATGTATGAAAAGGCCCTGTTAGAGGTGCAGAGGGTGGTGTTTTGAATGCGATGTGGTATTTCTAATATGTTCTGTGAGCAGGAACTTCTAGATCTTAAGTTTGTGGGTTTGGTAAGGAGTGAGGATAGGTGAGAAGGGACAATGTTGTAGAAGAGTTTGAATACTGTTATGTATTTATATTTTATTCTTTGTGAGATTGGTAACCAGTGAGGTTTATAGAGTAGTGTGGTTATGTGATCAGAGATGTGTGCTTTGTAGATCATACATGCTGCAAGGTTCTTTGCTAGTTGAAGTTCTTGGATTGTTTTCTTTGGGATGCCATGTTGTATGCTAGTCAAAATGAGGTAGGATTAATGCTTGGAGTACAGACCTGAAGTCATTGCTTTCAAGCAAAGCTTGGAGATGTTGGAGAAGGCACAATTTGAAGTAAATGGCTTTGGTGATAGATTTAATGTGTGCTAACATATTCAGTGCTTGGTCAGTGGTGACCCCTAAGTATTTTACCTCCGCTTTGACATTGAGTTCAATTCCTTGGAGGTTAATTTTAGAAGAGGGGGCGGGGGTGAAATTGGTGTTGCAGTTGACAAATAAGACTTCAGTCTTGTCAAAGTTTATTTTTAAATTGTTTAGATTGAGCCAATCTGATGCTTCTTTTAGGCATGAAATAATTTGATGATAAGAGGGATTTGTAATATCTATGGGAATGTACATCATTATGGGGCATGTTTACTAAACTGCGATAACATAGCAGCTGCTACGTTAAGGCGCATTATGTAACATTAAGGTGCCTTAATGGCACGTTACGTTACGTTAATGTGCCTTAACGTCACATAACGCGCCTTAACGTTCCCGGCCGCGGTAAGTCCCGCAGAGGATGGAGATAGGGCGGAGAGAAGGAGGTCAATGGGCAGGGAGAGGCCCCTTCTACACTAACGAGGAGAATTTAAGGGCTGAATCCTAACGCAACTAAAAACCTGGCATTAGCACACATTTGCAAGAGAGAGAAATCAGTTCTGTGTCAGCAATGTACAGCATAGGCAGGGAGCCCCAGAAAAGTGATAGTAGTGCTATTTTTGCACCAACAGCATAGTGGCCAAGTATGAAAGGCCACTATGGTGACAGTGCGCAAGGGACATAGGGTGCTGCAGGCGGGATATGTAGTGGGGGCAGCTGGGGCACAGGGCTGACCAGGCAGAAGCCTAGGTGACACATAGGAACATAGACATGAGAAATCAACAAGACAGACACTGACCAAAGCAAAACACAAACCACAAATACCCTGACCACCCTAGCCAATAGTTGCCAGGGCTCACACCGGACATCCTCCCAGCCATCTGTCCCCCATGTGGAAGGTGCAAAATGTTGGTAGGCTGTGATGGTGGTGGGGGGTGTGCACAAGGCCATGTATACCCCTCACCCCTGACACCGCAACCCAGGCACCTGCCTACCAGTGCAGTGTATGACCTGTGATGGTGCACCAACAACATATGCCCATGTCAGTACGACAGAGGGGTGTGTGTGTGTCTGTGCTGGAGGGGGCAGTGACACCTGCCTGCAGTGGCTCCAGGCCATGCCCTGCACCAGTACGTGGTGTGCAGTGCAATATAAAAGTTCTGGCTGTGGAGACATACAGCTAGCCCAAGGGACCAGTGTAACCCTGTGGCAACACTGTGGTGCAATACACACAGCCAGTGTGTCACTAAGCAGAGGATCATAGGTTCAGGTCCCAGCTGCAGGCACAGCACAGCACATACAAATATTTTATCCCACTATGTAGATGAAACAGAAACCAGAGAAGGTCCTGCTGAAGAGAAGGAAAGGTGCATCCCAATAATTTTCCACACCATGCATAGAGACCAGAATAACAGAAAAGGTTGGGCTGACGAGAAGGAAATGTCCATCCCAATAATATATCCCACCAAATAGATAGAACAGAAAACCAGAAACTGTCTGGCTGAGGAGATGTAAAGGTACACCACAATAATTTACCCCACTATGTAGATAAAACACAACACCAGAAAAGGTCTGGCTGAGCAGACATACAGGTAGCCCCAGGGCCCATTGTAACCCTGTGGCAACACGGTGGTGCAGCACACACAGCCAGTGTGTTCTGGAGTTAAGAGTCACAGGTTCAAGTCCCAACTGCAGGCCCAACCCAACCAAATATTTTACCCCACCATGTAGATACACCATCAAAATGTGCAATCCCCACGGCAGCGGCCAACAGGGGCAAAAACACCCACTCATCTAGGCTAAGCTATCCAAATCCTCATGTAGAATCAGGCTGTTGGCCCCAGCATGGAGCTGCAGGTAGCATCCCAGCACCACCACCACCTCCTGCACAGGCCAGAAATGTCGGCACTGTGAGCAGGGCAGGGTAGCGGGCAGGTTTGCCAAACACCCCCATTAGTGCACAGTGACGCGTTAGGAGTATGTGTGTGTGTGTATGTCTATCCATTGTATCATGGCTGCCCACCCTGCCCTGGGCCCCCAATGTGCAGATGTGAACAGCTTTAAAATGTAAATTTGCATAATGAAGAGCAAGGTTTTGTGGGTATAGCCAGGACAGGGCATATTGGGCAGGCGTTAGCTGCACAGGGAGTAGGGCAATGGCTCGGTCACTGTAGTGGCAGAACACCACCTGCATGGACAGGGGGGCCAAAGCATGTCATGCTGTGAGGCCAGTCCACCCTGATTGTGACCATAGTATGTCTAGGTCCCCCCACAGTGCTCTACACCATCTGTCACCAGTGATATGTGTGTGATCCTAGTTCTGGGGTCCAATCACTAACATGCCTGCTTGGCGTGTGTGTTCTACATACCATATTCGGGTGCACATGTGTTCTCTGTGAGCCTGCATCAGGCACTGGTGAGAGGACTGTCTGCAGTTAGTTTGTGCATGGTTGGAACACCCTGTATACTACTGCAAGTGCAGTCCAAAAGGACTGTCTGATGGTGAATGGCAGATGTTGGTATATGGCAAGGGAGGATGCACAGGCCCACCACCATATCATAGCTGGTCTTCCACTGCTGCAGTCACATGTATGGGTCCTGTGCACTAGCCCTTGAGGGCTGTCTATCGTCAGCAGGATCGAGGTCACTGGTACCACATCTAATTCCCAGGCATCTGTCTGTCACTCCATGGTGTCTCAGACAATATGGGTGAGAGTGGGCCCTCAGGGGCACATAGTGTAGACCACTCTGACTGGTAGGGAAAGTGCTTCATATCCCCCCATGTGATTCTAAAAACACCTACACCCCCACCAACAGGTGTCCATGGCAGCCAGATCCCAACACTGGGTACACAGTAGCATGGGTGAAATCTGATCCCAGTGGACCACATGTGACTGCAGAACACAGATGGGCACAGGGCTACTATCAGATGCACTGTTATGAACACCTGTCACACACTGATAGGGATGGGGATGTGCAGCAGGACCTATCTCTAGCACCACGTGTGCTGCATACCCAGTGCTGTGCGCCCAACTGTACCATCAGGGTGAACACAGAACCTGCCAAATGGCAGGGTCTGTAGCTACTCTGTGGCAGTATCATGCCCTGGCAGGCCGTTACACCAAGCTGCGGTAACAGAGAGGTGCATACCCCATGTGGTGATCAGCTATATAGCACTGTTCTGCATGTGCAATGCATCATGGTTGTTGGTGCAGTTACCCTATCCTGATGGCTGTGTGCTGAACTGCAGTCCCCCTGTATCCAGCCATTCCTGTACAAAAGGGCAGAGAGGTAAAGAACACTGGCTAGTACAATGAGGTTACAAACAGTGGTCATGGGTCGGATTCCCTGTTGTGACCTCCCCTCATGCCGTGGCAACCCAGATAATTTGCATGCCGCTAACAGTCATACCCTCACAGATCAGTACTGCGCTGGTACCCTGTCCTGCATTGTGCCTCTGTGTGTATCCCCACCTGTGCCTGATCTGCATGACACCACCACTCTGCTGTTGACCCACCATTGTAACTATCTTGCCATCAACGCCCCCACCGGAAGAAACGTACAACCATCAACTGCCACCCACTGTCTCACAAGCATGTTACATTGCTAGAGCCCTGTGCCATTGTATAGTCACCCACAACATGTTTGTCAACAGTACTGACAGCCACATGGGCTGCCCGCAGATATAGCACTTTGAGGCCCCCCACGCCTCCCTCCGTCAATCACCTGTGCAGTGCTGCACCCCCGTGCCCACCCAGTGCCAGGGTGACACCTGTCCCAATGCCCCTAGGTGAGGCATGTCAAGCTGAGGCACCTTGCAGCCCATAGGGCACACTAACCGAGGGCACCCAACATTGTTAGGGCACTGTAACCATTAGCGCCATATCCCTGAGAGCCCTTGAAGGTGACTTGTCCAGGGGTGCCCAGTCCCACGCCATGCCTTGAGACCCTGAGAAGGTGCCCTGTAAGGTGCCTCACAAAGCACCTGGGGAGCAATATAGCACCATACAATATGGCACCCACTAAGGCACATACTAAGGTGCCATGTAAGGCACATAAACCACAAGAGCCCTAGAACACGCCATGTTCTGGAGCGTGGTTCAGGGTGCCGTATGACATGCCTGTGCCCTAAGGAGACCCATGACGCACTTGGTAGTGTATCTATGGCAAGGCACGCTGCAAGATGCTATAATCAAAGTACGCTTAAAGCGCGCATGAGGCCAAGCCTGACACGCTGTAACGTAAAGCGGCAATGCCCACAAGATCATGGTCAGACGGAGCATCAGATTGGTGTGTGTGTAGCGCAGTGGGAGGCAATACGTCTCATAACAATGTACTGGGGGTTAAAATCCCGGTAGAAGGGATCACCTGTCCAAACAGATAGGAATATGGCACAGCACACTGAGACATAACACACAAACCAAGCAAGGAAGGTGCGTGACAAGGCGCGTACGAACACATGTAGCAACGCCTGCACTGCTCATGCACACTTCTACTGCATCATGGGAGAACTGACCACATGCATCATAAAAGATGGCTGCCAGATCTAGGAAGCCAGCATTCTCACATACAGATCTGTACCTCCTTGTGGAGCATATATGCAGCCACCAGGGGTGCCTGTTCCCAGGCTCCTCCTGCTGTCAGGACCTCAGCAGGATGAGGAGGGCCTGGGTGCACCTCACAAGGTGCTACAATATGGTGGCAGACTATCCACGTGAGGTAAGTGAATGGGGACAGGCACACCAACCCAGGAGTGCAACACAGTAGCCAGCAACCAACTCAAATATCAAGCATGCACAAGGGGAAAGGACATTTTTTTGGTTAAAACCAGGAGCAATTTAGGCCACACAGCTGATGTTTGCAGGTCTGTCCTACCCCCAGGATGCTCCAGGCCTCCTTATAGAGGAGTGTTATGCATCCTGGTGTTATGGGGGTGGCTCCAGTTGCAGTTACAGAGCCTGCCCTACCCCCAGGATGCCCCAGGTCTCCTTACAGAGGAGTGTCATGCATCCTGGAGCTATGGTGGTGGCACCTGTTGCAGTTACATGGCTCTGCCCTACCCACAGGATGCTCCAGGCTTCCTTATAGAGGAGTGTTATGCATCCTGGTATTATGGTGGTGGCATCTGTTGCAGTTACATGGCTCTGCCCCACCCCCAGGATGCTCCAGGCCTCCTTACAGAGGAGTGTTATCCATCCTGGTGTTATGGTGGTGGCTCTAGTTGCAGTTACATGGCTCTTCCCTACCCCCAGGATGATCCAGGCCTCCTTATAGAGGAGTGTTATGCACCCTGGTGTTATGGTGGTGGCTCCAGTTGCAGTTACAGAACCCTGCCCTACCCTCAGGATGCCCCAGGCCTCTTCATAGAGGAGTGTTATACATCCTGGTGTTATGGCAGCTGCAGCTGCCGATGTGTGCAAGCCTGCACTGTCCACATGTGGATCCTGGACCCCAGACGGCATGTTGCAGCACATCCCCATGCCACACCCTGATGTGTCTGCCACTGTGGCCAGGGCATAATGGTGGGACACATGAACCACGCCCCCGCCACTGCATACAATATATGGAGTGGAGGAGTGGCCTAGTGGTTGGGGCAAGGTACTTCAGGCCGGAAGGTCGGGGGTTCAAATCCCACTAGAGGACAGCAACCTTGGGCCAGAAGGACTGGGGTTTCTAGTCCCACAGGTGCTCCTTGTGGTCTTGGGCAAGCCACTTAACCCTCCATAGCCCATGTTCCCTGTAAAATAGTTATCTCCAAGTTATAATGCCCTGTTCAATGTAATTTCAGTTTGTTCAATGTAAACCGCACTGATGCAGAATAGCGCGGTATATAAGAGACTGTAAATAAATAAAAATAAATAAAATAAAAAATACAATGGCACATGGCTATGCAGCCTCTGCATGTGTAGGACACATGTCACAGCCAGGCCCCTGGGTGCAGGTGACATATTGACAGAGTGCACATGTGCGAGCTGGGGAACATGCTCCAGCCCCCCTGGTGCCCTGTGCACATGGCACACCATCATGCAGCCCCCATGGCATGCCGCCCATGGCACACAGCGTGACGATGGCACATACGGCATAGTGGTGCATGCCCACACATGGAGAGGCTGCTGCCCAGGATAGGGGGCCAGGGGGTGTACACCCACGGTGCATAGGGTGAAGGACAGATACGCACAGCAGCACCCACACACATGCGGGTGGCAAAGGCAACAGGAAGTGGGGGACAGATAGCACACAGCAGACTCAGCCAACTGCTGCACCCAGATATGTGTGACAAGAAGAAGCAGATGGCCAGGGATTTGTGTCCCCTAATAGTCCTGCCCATTTCTGTACCCACAGGTGGAGGACCTTTGTAAAAAGGGGCAGGAGCTGAGGCTACACTACCCCCGATTCCTGGTGCGGGTACTATGTGACCAACAGCAACAACATGATAGGACATATATGCATGGTGTGCCATATGCGTTACCGTGGTTCTAATGTATGTCTTACCCCCAGGGGCGGCCCAAGGGGGGTGCGGGGCCATGTGCGGAGACTCGGTGCGGGGCCTCATTTGCATAAGGGGCCTCATTTGCATAAATATTTGCATAATGTTACCATACACTAACTTTTAGTATACATGCCTCTTCATGAGTGTATGGATTAAAAAAGACAAAGATTTCTACATTACTATAATCCAGTGCTAACCGCCAGGCACATTAGGAACTACTACAAACACTGCCCATTTAGAACCCATAGCAAACCCACCGTATCCCAACAGCACTACCAGGACTCATAAAGCACCATACACTACCTATCAAAAGGCAACACTGCAAATATTAAACCAATACATTTCAGAGAATAACAATACATGACCTACTGGGGAAAGAGAACAAGTGACAATGTCAAATAGGAATTACATAAACAGAATACCTCAGCTCAGTTACACATGCAGAACATAGACTATCACCAAACAAGGAATCACAATTTAAAAACAGGAAGACAATAATTAAACTGGGAACCCTAAAAGCCAAACTTGGAATGTACAACAACAATGTAGAAATAAAACTATAAATTAATTTCCTCTTGTACTAAACAAAGCACAGACATTAATGATGCACATTTCCCAGAGCTGACATATTCCAGTTAATAAATTCAAAATAAAGAGATATCTTTGTACCTTTTGTGCATTTTTTTTTCAGTTGCAATTGTTCCAGCCACTTTCTTCTGGTTTATTTGTGTCTTCTGCTATCTCTCCATCGTCTGCTGTCCATTTGTCCTTTCTTCTCTTCTAGTTTTTTCCATTCTCTCTCTACATCTGCTTTAACATAATAATCTTTCTCCTTTTGCTCTTTCCTCATTCCTATTTCATCCACTCAAATTTTACCCCTCCATCCTCAATCCCCACTTAGTCTCCCAATACCCGGCCAATTGTACATTTTTCTTCCCTCCCACACAAAATATTTTTCCCCTCTCCATTTCATTCTCCCAGCCCCATCCCCTTCTAATCTCCCCCAACATCAGCTCCCTTTTAGTTCCAGCCCCACCCAGTATCCGCTCCCTTCTAGTCCCCACATCAGCCCATTTCCAGTCCTAGCTCCCCCATCCATTTCCAGTCCTATCCGAGTCCCTTCATCAGCTCATTTCCAATACCAGCCTCCCATCAGCCCATTTCTAGTCCTTTCCTAGCCCCACCATCAGCCCATGTTAAATCCTAGCTCCCCTCCACTCAGCCCATTTCTAAACCAAGCCCCCCATGAGCCTACTTCCAGTTCTAGCCCCTCCATGAGTCCATTTCAATCCAAGCCCCCACCACAGCCCATTTCCAATCTTAGCTCCCCCCAACACCCAATTCTCAGTTCTATCCTAGCCCATCCATCAGCCCAGTTCCTGTCCTAGCTCCCTCCCCTAAGAGCCCATTCCAAGCCCCCCGTCCCATCAGCTATTTGCAGTTCAAGCCCCCTTCCACTCAGCCCATTTCCATTCCAAGTCCCCCTCCCCATCAGCTATTTGCAGTTCAAGCCCCCCACTTCCCCTCAGCCCATTTCCATTCCAAGCCCCGTCCCCATCAGCTATTTGCAGTTCAAGCCCCCCACTTCCCCTCAGCCCATTTCCATTCTAAGCCCCATCCCCAACAGCTATTTGCAGTTCAAGCCCCCTTCCACTCAGCCCATTTCCAGTCCTAGCAACCCCCCCAACCCATTACCAGTCCTAGCCCCCCCATAGCCCACTCCCAGTCCTAATCCCACCAGCCCATTTCCAGTCCTAATCCCCCATCACCCAATTTTCAGTTTAAGCCCCCCCATAGCCCATTACCAGTCCTAACCTCCCCATCAGCCCACTCCCAGTCCTAATCCCCCATCACTCAATTTTTAGTTTAAGCCCTCCCATAGCCCATTACCAGTCCTCACCCCCCAGCAGCCCACGTCCAGTCCGCTTCCCACCAGCCCATTTCCAGTCCTTATCCCCCATCACCCAATTTTTAGTTTAAGCCCCCCAGCGCCCATCACCACTCCTAACCCCTCCCCAGCGCCCATCACAACTCCTAACCCCCCAGCGCCCATCACCACTCCTAACCCCCCAGCCCAGCCCAGCACCCATCCCCACTCATAACCCCCCCAGCCAACCCAGTGCCCATCACCACTCCTACCCCCCCAGCCAGCCCAGTGCCCATCACCACTACTAACCCCCCCAACCAGCCCAGTGTCCATCACCACTCATAACCCCCCCCCCAGCCAGCCCAGCCCAGCCCATCCCATCACTACTCCTAACACCTCCCCCCCCCAGCCCAGCCCAGCCCAGCCCATCACAACTCCTAACCCCCCCCCAGCCCAGCCCAGCCCAGCCCAGCCCAGCCCAGCCCATCACTACTCCTAACACCCCCCCCCGCCCAGCCCAGCCCAGCCCAGCCCAGCCCATCACTACTCCTAACACCACCCCCCCAGCCCAGCCCAGCCCAGCCCAGCAGCACTTCTAACCCCCAGCCCAGCCCAGCCCATCACCACTCCTAACCCCCCAGCCAGCCCAGGGAAATTTTTAAAAAAAAGAAAACCTGTTTCCTGCCGCTGTCGGGGCCGCCGCGGCAGAATCGAGCGTGCCGCGGGGCCCCCTGTACCCGGCACAGCCTCTCCTCCCTGTAGCAGCTCTCTCTTCTGAGCTGCAGTCAGACGCGCCGGCTTGCAGAGCGCGAGGGAAGAGTTTTTCCCTCGCTGCTCTGTTAAGCCCGCGGGGGCTGATGGGAAGTTCCCATCAGCCCCCGCGGGCCTAACAGAGTCGCGAAAGGGAAACTCTTCCCTTCGCGCTCTGCAAGCCGGCGCGTCTGACTGCAGCTCAGAAGAGAGAGCTGCTACAGGGAGGAGAGGCTGTGCCGGGTACAGGGGGGCCCCGCGGCACGCTCGATTCTGCCGCGGCGGCCCCGACAGCGGCAGGAGACAGGTTTTCTTTTTTTTTTTTCAATTTTACTTTTACAAAAGAATGTTTTTTGCGCGGGGCCCCCTGAAACGCGGGGCCCTGTGCAAAAAACATTCTCGCTCAATGGACGGGCCGGCCCTGCTTACCCCCATAGCGGATGCAGCTGAAGACCAGGCACCAGCAGGGCTGGATGCTGAACATGGCCAGACAGCGCCAGAGGAGGGACGGCAGATGAGCCCTGAGGTGGCAGATGGCACCAGGGCCGAAGAGGAGGGAGGGGCAGCAGTGGGATGGGGGAGGGGAGTGGGTATGGGGAGGGGGAGGGGGAGCGGGGAGGGGGAGGAGGAGCATGGGGTGAGGGGGAGCGGAGATGATGCAGGGGTGGGGAGGCAAGAGAGTGTGGAGGGGGATGTGGAGGCGGGGGATTGGGAGGAGGCAGGGGAGGGGCGGATGTGGGGATGGGGGTGGGCATGGGGGCATGGCCAGCCCAGAGGGGCACAGGCCATCACAGGGAGCTGGGGGCCACTGCCATCTGCCCCACAGTGCCTGTGATGTACCCCATCAGGGTGCAGAGCAATGTTCCCTCTAATTTTCTGTATGCTGTGTGCGCATAAAATATCAGCTGTGTGCAGATTTTGAAGGAAGGTTAAATTTTTGTGTGCCACATAAGGACACTCGGAGTTATATACTTTAAAATTTGACTACACGTCAGAATACAGTATTTACACCACATTGATTTTAATCAAATTAAATGAAAATAGACGATTACTAAATGAAGTGAGAAATTTCTAGTAATTACAATCATAACTTTTAAATTTATGTGGTGCAGAGCCTGTGCACATCAGCGCAGGATGGCAGGCCACACATGCAGCCACACAGACATGGGGCGATATGTGTCTGTGTGGGTGCATGTGCAGCCTCCGCATGGCTGCAGCAATGTGGGCACAGGCATACACCCTGCGGGAGCAAAGCCAAGCTATGGGGCAGATGGCAGTGACCATGGGCATAGTGGCTGACCAGCTGCACATGCTGTGCAACATACTCACAGCAGGCACAGATGACCAGCCACCCGGCCAGGGTGGCCCTCAGGGTATGTAAGTGCCAGCCGGACCCACATCACCCCTGCCCTCTGGCGTCCTGTGCCCCAGGTATGACAACACCGATGGGGTTGGTGGCAGCAGGGCCAGGGACCTTGGAAGCACACAGTGTGCATATGTAACCCCCCAAGATATAAATAAAACATTGTTGTTGCCACTATCACTGCATCCCTGTGTCTCATTTTGCAACATGGCAGTGGGGTGCGATTGCCAGGTGTGTGCATGTCCCTGTATGTCCCCAGAGGGGGGGGGGGCGATACCAGGGGGCATTCCAGTGGTGAGGGTGGAATGGCTGCTGGGGACAGGGCAAGGGGATGACCCAATCATTAGTGGGTGGGGTTAGGGACAGCGGTGCAGGTAGACCTGCAGGTGGGGGCACAGACCCCAGTAGGCATAAATGGGGACGCAACCTGGGGTGGACCAATGATGGGTGTGGGATGAGAGGGCATAGGGAAGGGGAGGGGTGGAGGGCTGGCAGGGAGGGCGGTGGGGGGCAGTGGGGGATGGCATGAGAGGGAGGGGGTGATGGCAAGGAACCCATATACAGTACGGTATGCCATCGGCGCTGTGGCTGGGATGGAGGGTGAGGACAGGGGTGGGTGTGATGACTGTGGGGCAGGGACAGACCAGGAGGTGGGGAACAATGTGCATGGGGTGCCAGCAGCGGAGGTGTCGCAGTAAGGACACAAGTTCTGCTCAGTATGGTGCATGCAGAAACGGTAGTGACTGTGGTGCAGATGAGCATGGGGCTGATCGGACTGACAGGGATGGCACTGCCACAGATGCCCTGCCTGGCGGTGGTATCCATGGTGACAGAATGGGCCAGGATGAACCCAGGGGCAACAGGTATGGCGAGGTGGTGGCAAAGGTGAGGGTGGGTGGTGCTGGGGCACCAGGGGTTGGGGGCTGTGAGGTGGCTCAGTTACGTTGTCAATGGCAGGGGACATGAACACATGTGAGTGTGTCACAGAGTACCCGGGGTGGGGACCTGTGTGCGGGTAGTACCACTGATGTGGCAGGGGAGGGTGGGATGTGCATGACAGGACTGTGTCCCAGGGGAGGAAACCAGGGGGGGCGGGCACAGGGGAGGGTGGGGTAGCAGACATGGCAATTCTGGGCAATGGATATGGGTGCGGGGGCAGCAGGGGGGGCAGGGGGGACCTGGGTCGTGACCAGCAGGGATCATTAGGGGAGGGGGAACCCTGAGCATGAAAGGGTGAGGGGCATGTGTCCACAGCGACCACATTTGTGGCAGAGGGGACATGGCACAGTCAGCTGAAAGAATGGACACATGGCCACAAGGTACACCTGTGAAAACACTATTTAATGTGCAAACTTCACTCCCCACCTAACCCTTCCCCCGCATCCTCTGCCATGCCTGCCACATCCCCACACACCCCATGGGGCGGGTGCTGCTTCCTCCACTGGTGCTGCTACCACCAGCTGGCCCATGTGTACCAACATGGCCTCATGTACCGCCACCATCCTGGCCATGCTGGCTGCCATCGACCATGCCGTGTCATTCAGTGCCTGCACCTCGCAGAGGAGGCCAACCAGCACCAGCCATTGGCATCATGCCTCATGCCACAGGCGATGCTGTTCCACCGCCACCTCGCACAATGCCTTCTGTATGCCTGTGGGTGAGACACGGTGAGAACCGTGAGACATGGGTTGCACATTCCACCTGTACACATCTAACAGCTGGCCAGACAAGTTGGACACGCACCCTCTGCATCCACATGCGCTGCCTTGGAGTGGGAACACATCTCCTCGATGACCTGGTAGAGGGCTGCCTGTGTGAGCCATGGTTCTGGACCCAGTGACGGTGTTCTGTCTACGCCACCAGCTGCAGCCTCCGCTGTGACATTGCTGTCACCTGCCTCTTCAGTCGCCGCACTGTCATCTAAGCGGTGGTGTACTGCTGCATCCCCCTCCGCCTCCAGCAGTGCCTCATCCTCCTTGGTCACCTCCACATCTGTACCTGCCTTGGACGGGGGACATGGCCTGGACCCTGGGGCTCCACCCCCACAGCCGCCTCCATGACATGTATGTCACCTGTGGGGGGTAAGGGTTCACAGCTCAGTTGTGCTGTGCCTGGCCAGCCATGACATGTACCTGTCCCATCATGGCCTGCCAGGCAGTGTGGGCCACGGGTACATAGGACAATTGGGGCTGTCCCCAGCTGTGTACATGTGGCCAGTGACTGTTCCGGTGCAGGGACGAGTGGTGCACCATCGGTTGTATTTGTCCCCGGTGTCAGCGGCGCCTAACTGGTGGCTCTGTATGCATGCAACTGGGTACAGGCTGTGTCAATGGGTGGGACTGCTGGGGTTGGTAGGCCACTGTTGTCTGGGACAGGTATGCCCTGTGATGGCAGGAAACTGTGCACTGGGGGTGCATGCCCGTAGCGGTATGGGGCCCTGATGGCACAACTACTGTTAGACATTGGGTGGCTGTGCATTATGGGCACATGGATGTGTGTATGCCACATGGGTATGCCCTGGCCACACCGGCCTCCCCACCCACACTACCCCCTGCATGGTGGCTTACCCTGTGTCTGGCAGCAGGGGATGCCCCTGCATCCCCCTTGCTCCCTGCCCTACCCACCTCGGGACACCCACCCCATTGATTGCCATCACACATTGCTGCCATCCCACCACCACCACCCACTGCGCACATTGGTGCAGGGGGCCACCGTCACCCCTATACCCTACATCACCAGGTACTATGCTGCCCTCCCAACCCCTCCACTGTGGCTCCACTCTGCATAGGTGGCCAATGATCCCTGCCCCTGCCTGTCCCCCTCTGCACTTGCAGCCTCATGCCCACCCACTCTCACCCATGTGTACCATCGTCACGTCACCCTCCCATGGCCCCCTGGTTCCAGTAGGGCCCATCGTGTGCCAGCCACCCTCAGCTGCTGTATCACTGTCATGGGTCTCCGCTGAGCTGTCTCTGTCATGCCATATGGCCCTTCCATGTCCCCATCACCCATGGCCTCTCTGATGCTCCTGTCACTGGTGGCCACATTATCCCCCTTGGTACCCTGTCCATGCTTGGACCTATGGCTATGACCTGTCCCCGGCCTCCCCCCAACCCCCGTGTGTTGGCTCACCCTAGAACACATTCCTCTGTCCCACCTGCACATGGGTCTGCTGTATACAGCTGTGGAGGTAGATGGGCCCCAGTCTGTCGGCCAGTTGCTGTTCCAGCGGCAACAGTGTGGCTCAATGTGATCCACCCCCTCATGTTGCATGGGCGTGGTGCCTCTCAGCAATGGCATGAGCCCGGACAGAGCGCTTGATGTTGCGGAACTGCTTTTGTATGCTCTCGGTATCATGGCTGGGTACCCCTGCTGTCGCCACTGCTGTCATAACCTCCTCCCATGTGAGGTTTCTTTGGCCAATGGTGGTGGTGCTGCTGAGCTGCCCAAATAGGACCTTGTAGCACTCCAGGGTGGCTGCCAGGAGGAGGTCATTCTCCTCCTGGGTGTAGTGGGCTGCCCTCCTCCTGGCATCATTGGGCACTGGCCTGTGGCAATGCCTGCCACCTGCCACACATCCGCACTATTGCTGCACCCCCTGGCTGTGGCTGGATGGGCCTGCCTCATCCCCCTCAGGCTCCTCTTCTGTAGCGGACACTGCTGCCTGCTTTCTGGTCGTGTCGCCCATGGCCATCTTACGTGTTACACTCTGTGACAGATTGTGCCACCCTTGCCATTGCTGACCTGGTGTGCCCCTTTAAATATGCAGGGCATGGTTAATCAGATGTTCAGACTGTGCAACATGCATTACTACGCATGCACAACACGTGTTTCCTATGTGTGCAGCCATGCGTTGCCTGTGTGTTACCTATAGGGGGTGGCATACATCACATGCTCCATATGCTTGTGGGGACATGGCTCACGCATGTGTCCCGGCATGCTGTATGAGCCCTGCCCCCCCTTCAGCATTGCTCTATGCTATACACACACTCAACATGCATGTTGAGCGTAACATGCGTCCCTACACATGCTATGCCATTACACACTTGTGTGCTTAGTGTTGTCTACGTTCGGACCTCCTCATTCTCTGCCCCTACATCTATAGGTGCTGTGTCCTCTTCCGTATTTGGTGCCACACATCAGCCATTTCTGGTATGTCATTTTACTCTGTGTGCTAGGCCTTGGCTACGGCGCTCTCCGCCGCGTGTAGGTACCCCATGCATTGCATCCATGCGTACGTTGTGCGAGCACACATTACACAATCTCTATGCATGTCAGGACACACCGCGTGCCCCTCCCATTCCTATGCATGTTCCGCAGACCCAATCACAAGGTGCACCTGTGGTGTGTGTGCTATGGCACGCGCTACGGCGTTCCGCTTCTGTATGCACTGTGTGGTTTGCAACACTGTTGCTGGTGTGCATTGCTGCATCTGCAGCTGTGTTATGTTAGATCTGATTAGTTGCCATGCCCCACAACATTTTTAATTCCCTACATCCCTCAGGCTTCTGTCTATGATGGCTCACTCTGACCATGCAGGTTGTGCAGTGCTGGCATTGCTGAAATTCGAGGAGCTGCAGTTGCCTGATGAGGGAGATGGTGTCCTTGAAGCTGCGGCACTGGGCATGGGTGCAGTAGTGCTGCAACACAGATCTGCAGCTGTGGGGGCTCCACAGGCTGAGGTATGTCCAGCATGGCACCGTAGGTATGTGGAGGCATGCCCTCACCTGCCTCGCCTCTACAGGCCCAGGCCCATGCTCCAGGACATGCGTGAGGGCCAGGTCATCTCCCTGTACCTTCTGAGCACGGGAGCTATTAGGGAGCTCTATAAGGATCTAAGACCTGACCTTGAGCCCCAGACTGCCCAGTCACATGCCATACCAGGATTGGCCATGCTCCTGACTGCCCTACATTTCTTTGCCTCTGGCTGTTTCCAATCCTCAGTGGCTGCAGTTGGGGGGATGAGCAGGCCCACCTTCTCACACTGTCTCCATCAGGTACTGCGGGCCATGGTCAGCGGGGTTAGGAATTACATTACGATTCCTACAAGTGGGCAACAGTGGGGTTCCCTTGGCCAGGCATTCCAGCAGATTGCAGGGATACCACACATGATGGGAGCTATTGATTTCACACATGTTGTCCTGGTCCTGCCCAGAGACAGGGAGGTGGCATTCCGCAACCGCAAACACTACCATTCCCTGAATGTTCAGGTTGTTTGTGATGCAACTATGCGTATTGTCATGAGGTGCAGCGGTCAGAGCCCATGGAGATAGGGGATTCTGAACAAAACGGAGCTAACTTTAACAGCTCAGAGATACACATGGCCAAAGGTTGCCATAGGAACTATACACAAGCTATTTCACGTGGTGTAGGGGAACGCCCAGACTCAAAGCTAGCTCGTGGCTCATCAGGGGATGAGGGGCAGCTGACAAGGGGCGGAGCCAACATCACAAGCTACGCAGTTAAAAATCACTCACCTGAGAGTAGTGCAGAAGCGGCTAGAGGGAGAACTGCAAAAGAGAGAACTGCTGAAGAGAGACATGCTGGCAGGGAGAGAAGTCCCGATAGCAGGAGAACTCCAGGCAGGAGAGAAGGATCTCCATGCTGGTTAAAACCAATTGCTGACCAAAGGAGACTACCAGCCCTGTACTTACCAAGAATTATGTGCTGCCTCGGAGAGAGACTATAGTGATTACGGTTTTTACCCATCCACCTCTAGGCTGGTGGGGGAAGGGAACTCCCAAAGCTATAGAGAGGAACTCAACCGTCAGAACAGAAGTTTCACTCACCGGGAAACTTACCCAGATATAGAAGAGATGCAATGTGATCCGTGTGAGGAGTCTAACGTTGATATTTACATGGACTGTACATATACATTATCTGATAGCATATCTTCTCTATGCTGAAGAGCTGTAGGAGCTGATTCATAAAGAAAACAGACAGGAAGAGTTTTGTGAAGGAAACTGTTTTCTTTTACCATTTTTGCCTCCATTGTGAAAGCTGAAGATAAGCATATCCTTTGTTCAAATGTTTCTTTAACTTTGATACCAGACGTATGGTTTTTGTGTTGCCTTATTTCATTGTGTGAAAATCCAACCCTGGGAAGGGAATAAATCCTGTTTAAATCCTTATCACTCTGACTACAACTACTTTCTTTTTGCTAAAGTTGTGGAACTACAAATCCCAGAGGGCATTGCCAAGCCTCTCTACTATACTCCACAGCTATTAAAGAACTTACCCTTCTAATCCACCCATGCCTATGGCCTCTGGGGGGGTGAGTGGGCGACATCTGGCATAGTTTTGCGGATTTTTACCTTGAAATAAAAAGAACACTAGTAAAGAAACTGCTACGGTACCTGAAGACCTTAGAAGCAAGTTTACTGACAGACTGGTCGGTGAAGGAAGCAGTAACCTTTCTTGTAAGCTGACCTCTACACGAAGCCTAAGGTAACGTCACCTGGGGCATAAACGTGGGAGGATTTGTGCAGGAAAGAGGGCGCTGCTGTGCTGAAGGATTAAGGGGAGAGGAAATATAAGGTGCCGCACTTGGTGGTTTTGTTTTTTCTCTTTTCTCCACAGCGTACAGACGGGAGGAATGGAGCCCAGAGACGTCATGCAGTGGATGCAACTACAGTGGGATAAGCAGTTTGAACTAGCTCGCTATGTCCATTAGCAAAGTGCCAGTATGATGAGGGAGCAACAGAAACCACTGTTGGATGCTATGGAAGCGCTTTTGAGAAAACCACAAGAACTTGGGACTGAAAGCCCCTCAATAATACCAGGGGTAGGACTAAATGCTAGTCATGCATTCTCTCTAGGGCAATTGAGTCCTCATGACAATGTAGATGATTTTATTGATGCTTTTGAACGCACAGGCGAGGCCCTGAAATGGCCTAGTGAGCAATGGGCAACTCGTTTTGCGGTTTCACTTACCGGTGAAGCCCTCTCAGCCTACAAGGCAATGCCTGCAACCCTTGCTGCTGATTATAGCGAAATAAAAAAGGCAGTCAAGGATAGACTAGGGCTTACTACCTCACATTATAGAAGGATGTTCAGGGAGGCCAAAATGAAGTTGCAAGAGACGCCAAAAGCCTTGCATCAAAGATTGAGGAATTTGGCCTGGAAGTGGTTAACTCCAGAAAGGAGAACCATGGAATCTATACTGGACACAGTGGTCTTGGAGCAATTTATCCAAGCTGTGCCCACAGAAATGAAAACGTACCTTACCTTACAAAACTGCCAATCTACTGATGAAGCAGCTAGTCTGGCAGATAGATTTTTAGAAGCCCAGATAGCTGACACCTCAGGGTTTGGGGTAATGCAGGCCGTAGGTATGGCAGATTGTAAGAAAGGGAGGTATCCCCAGAGGAAAATGTGTAATGTAAAAAATATGAATGCTAATGATAATATTTTGCTTGCACCTAAAGGGAAATGCTATCTATGCGGGAGAGCTGGACATTTCCAAAAGGACTGCATCAAGCGGACTGTCCTCATGTCTGGAGTGGACAAGCCAGCACAGGATGGATTTCTTCTGCATGTTAAGGTAGAAGGGGTAGAAGCGCTGGCACTGCTTGACTCGGGGGCTGACCAGAGCATGATTTCCCGCAGGCTCTGGGAAGCCATCGAGAGGTGCCGTTTGCCACCTCCGAGTCAAGCAGAGAGACAGGTGAGGGTAAAATGCATACATGGGGCATTCTCACAGTACCCTTTACAGAAATTGTCTGTGTGGGGGTTGGACACCGAACAAACATTACCAGTGGCTATAATCCCTGCATTACCCAGAGATTGGCCACCCTTTTATAAGGGGCTGGTAGTAGGTTTAACTACCCGGTCAGGCCTAGTTTCCACCCGGGCGCAAGCCGGAACCTCGGGGGTGGGAGAGACATCATCTGGGGGCGCGGAAGAGCCTGAGGAGGTGGTAGGATCCCAGGATGAGGAAGCCAATGAGGAAGCATTAGATATCCTCCCCATGCACGATGATTTAGTCCACGAGCCAGTAAAGGGGGGCAGAAAAGCCAAGGCCAAGAGACGTCAAGAGAGGCAATACAGGACCCGAGGGAGGGCCGAGTTGGAGGCTGGAGCAGGTTTGCCCTGGGTACCTGCTGAACAGGTGAATAAATTTCCGTCGTTCCCCGTGGAACAGCGGGCCGACCCAGCGCTTAAAAGAGCCTTCGAATGGGCCCAAGAAACCCGTCTTACACTGCCCAGGTTTTTCCTGGAAAACGAGATTTTATACAGGGAAAGTATGGACCCGTACACTGAGGCAATTAGAAAACAATTGGTAGTGCCAACGACGTTTAAGGCCACGGTATTACGTCTGGCACACGACCACCCCATAGGAAGCCATAAGGGAATCCAGGGCACCCTGGACCAAATATTGGGTCGCTTTTATTGGCCGGGGATATTCAAGGAAACCAGGCAGTACTGTGAGTCTTGTCCCTCATGTCAGAGAGTGACAGCGCTAAGACCTAAGGCTGTACCATTGGTATCTACATCCACCATAGCGGTACCTATGAGTCGCATAGGAATAGACATGGTAGGCCCTATGACCCGAACACCGAGAGGGTTCCAGTACCTGCTGGTGATAGTAGACCACAATACACGATTCCCATGGGCTATTCCCTTAAGGAACACCTCGGCGAGGAACATAGCCCGAGAGCTTTGAAGCTCTTCTGTGAGGTGGGGTTTCCTAGGGAGGTACTTACCGATCAGGGTAGCAATTTTCTATCCAAGCATTTGGCTACCATATGGGAGGCCTTCGGTATAAAGCACATACGAACTGCAGCGTACCATCCCCAAACAAATGATTTGGTAGAACGCATGAATCAAACCATCAAGCAAATGCTTAGGAGGGGTTTAAAAAAAGGAGAGATATCAGACTGGGATACTCTACTCCCGTTCGTATTATACGCCTGTAGAGAACGCGTACAAACCTCATTGAAAGCATCCCCATACGAACTCATGTTTGGTAGATCCCCTAGAGGGATATTAGATATTCTACACGAGCAGTGGGTAGAACCAGACACATCGGAGGTTGAAGTACCTCAGTTCTTAAAAGGTCTGAGGGAATGCTTGGAAAGGACAGCAAAGTTCTCGATGGAGAATCTGCAGGCCAGTAAGAGGAAACAAAAGCAGTATTACGACAGGGGCACGAAACCTAGAAAATTGGAGATAGGTGATAAAGTGCTTGTCCAGGTGGGAGATCCAGGATCAAAATTTGAGGCTCACTGGAAACGGCCATGCATGGTAGTGAAGAGGGTGGGCCCTGTCTCGTATAGAATAGAGAATGAAAAGGGACGCCAACAGGTGTATCACCTAAACCTCCTTAAGCCATGGAAGGATAGGTCAGCCACTGCCAGTATGGCTTACGTCGAGCAGCGATACAGATCCCAAGATAAGATTACGAGCTGTCCGATTGAAAGTTCGGCAGCCCGTAATGTTTTAAGGGGGGGGGATCTGTCATGAGGTGCAGCGGTCAGAGCCCATGGAGATAGGGGATTCTGAACAAAACGGAGCTAACTTTGACAGCTCAGAGATACACATGGCCAAAGGTTGCCATAGGAACTATACACAAGCTATTTCACGTGGTGTAGGGGAATGCCCAGACTCAAAGCTAGCTCGTGGCTCATCAGGGGATGAGGGGCAGCTGACAAGGGGCGGAGCCAACATCACAAGCTATGCAGTTAAAAATCACTCACCTGAGAGTAGTGCAGAAGCGGCTAGAGGGAGAACTGCAAAAGAGAGAACTGCTGAAGAGAGACGTGCTGGCAGGGAGGGAAGTCCCGATAGCAGGAGAACTCCAAGCAGGGAGAGAAGCTTGAGAGGCAGGAGAGAAGGATCTCCATGCTGGTTAAAACCAATTGCTGACCAAAGGAGACTACCAGGGAGGTGCAGGGCTGAGAAACCCAGGAAGGGCTGTTTGGAAGAGCAGTGCACAGCTGACCAGTGCTTCCGAGAACCTTGCTACAGAGGAAGCAGAGGTAGTAGCTCTGAGGCCAGGCTAAGGCAAGACCAGTCACCCAGCACAAGGTACCAAGCAGGAGAAAACCATTATCCTGAAGATAATTTGGTGCCAAGGAGAAAGCTCAAACAGACACGGAGTGAAAAACCTTCCCACGAGCAGAGCTGTGCTTGAGGGAGGAACGTTGAAGGGAAACTGCTGAAAGGTAACCTTATTCTTCCTAATAGGAGAAGCTTAGACTATAGCAGTCAGCCCTGTACTTACCAAGAATTATGTGCTGCATCGGAGAGAGACTATAGTGATTACGGATTTTACCCATCCACCTCTAGGCTGGTGGGGGAAGGGAACTCCCAAAGCTATAGAGAGGAACTCAGCAGTCAGAACAGAAGTTTCACTCACCGGGAAACTTACCCAGATATAGAAGAGATGCAATGTGATCCGTGTGAGGAGTCTAACGGTGATATTTACATGGACTGTACATATACATTATCTGATAGCATATCTTCTCTATGCTGAAGAGCTGTAGGAGCTGATTCATAAAGAAAACAGACAGGAAGAGTTTTGTGAAGGAAACTGTTTTCTTTTACCATTTTTGCCTCCATTGTGAAAGCTGAAGATAAGCATATCCTTTGTTCAAATGTTTCTTTAACTTTGATACGTATGGTTTTTGTGTTGCCTTATTTCATTGTGTGAAAATCCAACCCTGGGAAGGGAATAAATCCTGTTTAAATCCTTATCACTCCGACTACAACTACTTTCTTTTTGCTAAAGTTGTGGAACTACAAATCCTAGAGGGCATTGCTAAGCCTCTCTACTATACTCCACAGCTATTAAAGAACTTACCCTGCTAATCCACCCATGCCTATGGCCTCTGGGGGGTGAGTGGGCGACAGTATTCTGAATGTGGTTCCCCAGTTTCCAGGGTCTGCCCATGACTCCCATATCCTGCATCACTTGGCACTATTCCACCAATTTGAGGCTGGTCAATATGGGGACTGTGTCCTACTGGGTGGGTATTAACCATTTCTAACATGCACATGTTGTCTCTGTGTCCTGGGGGCACTGCACCTCTCACAGGTGGGACAGGGTCACCTTCGGTGTTCCATTCGGGCCTTCTGACTGCATATCCCCTGCGACACACATGACATGGCATGCTGCATCTCAGACGTCTTTTCAGAACACATTACGGACACAGTCCATCATGCTGTGGCATATCACTGCCCATCTGATGTCTGTTATACATGGTCCCATTGCTGACTATGACTCCTGCATGTCTCTCCCTGCATTGTGGTTGTGCAGCACTGACATTGTGTGGGCCGGTGTCCTCCAGCATGCCATGTCACTGTCACTGGGGACATGGACACAAATGTTTCTAGACTTAACTATGTCTGCCATATGTGCGTCATTGCTCTTTTGTGTGTTCTGGTACACGTGCAGGTAGCACTGTTTCCAGGTTTGGCTGCTGTACTGCACATGTTTTTTGGTGTGTTCCTCCATGGTGGTGTGTGACACAGATTGTTTGCCATCACCTACTGTGCACGGCCTTGGCTCACACACATACGCAAATGTGCATGTGTCTGTCTGGATTGTGTATTCCTAGTTGACTCTGTCTGCAAAGTTTGTGTGTGTGCTACCCGGGGGGGGGGGGGCGGCCTGGGTTGGCCCACATATTCGTTTTCCTGCTGTGCTGTGTGTTGGGGGGCCAATCTCCATTGACCTCATCTGTAACATCACGTGGCTGGCATTGTGGTGCCACGTTGCATCCCACATGTCTGCTCTATATTGGGCAGCGTTGGTGTGTAGTTTCATCCATTTTGGCTACATCTCTACTGTATATGTTACTGTGACAGAATGTGTGTGTGCACTGTACCATGGTCGTCACATTATTGCACGCATGCTGATCTCTGCCCCATTCCTGGTGCACTGCCATGTGTCTGCCTGCTGCGTTCAGGGATGCCACTCGTGGCTCTTGACTACAGGTGGTTGTTGATGTGATTGGTCTGGTTACTGTTGATGTGTGCTGCCCTCATTGCCCCTCTCCGGTGTCCTGTATCTCACACCCCCAAATGCTGGTGCACAGCTGCCGTGTGCAATTATGTGACATCATCTGTGTGTGTTGTCGTGTATCTGTTGATCTTTCGCACATAGATGCTTGTGCGCATTTGTGTGACCACCAGCTCATGCTTGACTTTACCACATTTCTGTCTGCAAGTGATGCGGTATATGGCTGTCATGCCTGCTTGCTGACCCCTGCACATCTTCCACGGACACATGCAGAGAGGAGGTACAATGAGGCCCATGGCTCCAGCCGCTCAGTCATTGAGCTCACCTTTGGTGTTCTGAAGAGTCGCTCCAGGTGTCTGGATAAGACTGGTGGGGCCTTACAATACAAACCCATGACTGTGGCACAGATCATTCTGACCTGTTGCATCCTACACAACATTGCACTCAGGCACAATATCTGGGTCGACATTAATGAGGATGTTTTGGAGGATCCGCTGTGCCCTCCTGTACGTGGCCGTCGTGACACACGTGCATGGATGGCAGTCAGGCAATGTCTGATCGAGGAGCTGTTCTTATGTAAGTCCTGCATATGTGGTGATATGCATATTTGTCTACATGTACATGCTGCCATGTCTATTTCTAGGCTCTCTCTGGACATATGTATGTTTTCCTTCTGTCTTTACATCCCCAGGAGTAGCCTACGTTCCTGGACATTGCTGCAGTGCAGTGGTACCTTTGTGTACATCATTCAACCTGCAGGTGACTGTGTTGGGTGGACATAGCGGTACTTGTACTGTGGGGGCACTGCAGCATAGCACATTTATGTTGATCTCTGTCCACTGCACATATGTTGTTGTGCACCTCTTTGGCCTGTGCCTCCCTACCCCACATGTTCTGTTTGGCAACCATATGGCCATTAGTTCAGGTCACGTTCTGGGTTTTCAGAACTGTATTTATGGCAACTGTGACGGAGCTGTGTGTGTCTGCAGGCGCAGAGTGTGGTGGTGGTGGTTGGCACATACACCCTTTCATAGCATTGTGCCATTATACAACATATGTGTCTCCTTGCATGGACTGTGATGCTTGCCTCCACTGGTCTCAGCTTAGGCTCACAGGGGCCGTATGCTAATGGCGGCATGCTCTCCCCATCTCACTGTGTGTGAGTGTGTCTGTGTTTTTGGGGCGTGTCTATGTGACGGCACATTCTGCTACCCTTGAGCATTGTCTGGTGATGGGATGTGCCTGGACCCTTGTGCGGTGGTGCTCACTGCTCTATCTCTAACCATTGGCTGGTGCCCTTGTGTACATTGCGTGCATGTATGTACGCATGCCTACTGTGTTTTCTACTGTTTGCTGGCAGTCCACTATGCATCAACGGTTATGTTTCATGCATCTCTCCAGACCTTGAACATGTGGCATTGACTGCTCGAATGCGGACATGGTGTTTCCATGCATTCCAGTGACATACTCTGCCTTTACTGTGACCTCTTGTGGCCTTTGCCTGCCTCAGACAGTCCCTATCAGACACCTGCTTCACACAGATGGTACATTGCATGTTTGTTCTGTTGTTCTGTTGTGACTCACATCACACTTCACATGTTTCTTATGGGCTGTTTGTTTTGTCGTGGACCTCTGTGGGATCTGTGTGCGCCAACACTGCTGGACATGCTGTGGTCCACTGGGCAGCCTGTGTTACATGGCCATAGACATGGCCATGTCGAGATGGCAACCTGGTCGGCTGTGCCATCTCCAGCTGTGGGCAACATGCACTGTGCTCTGTGTTGTGATTGTGTCCTGTTTGCATGTCTGAGGTCTCAATATGTACATATTGTGGTTTCTCTCTCTCCATTGTGACCTTATCTTGTGTACAGCATACCATGACTTGTTTCTCCTTCCTCTATCACAGGGTGTAGCGAACACACACAGCACATCATCTACACTGTAGCTGGCATACTCATCATGGTACCATTGGTGGACAGAGCACCTCCATGCAATGATCCCTGGGGGATGGTGCCATTGGGTGATGGGCCTCAGCGAGTGGGACACACGCCTATGATGGACATTATTGTTTGACTGATACTTTGGTAATGTAGAACTACTTACTAATATTAGGTCTGTTACTGAACGTATAAATCACAATTCTTCAAGGGTGCGTTCAATCGAAACAGTACAAATGGTAATTGCTTCATATATTATTCTCTAGACTTCACATTTTAGACAAACCACAGCAGCTGATTTCCAAGGTCTCAGACTCATTCTTTGCAAACTAGCAGGCAAGCCTGACTAGAAATTGCTGGTATCGCATCAATGACCTTTACAAAAGAAATCTGTAGTGCAGTTTTCTCACAGCAAGTATTATACAAAACGAAAACTATGATTGGAGTGCTCTGAAGATATAGCGTGTATTTTTTTGAAGCTAAGTGCCTCAAAGAGTTTTTTTGATTCCAACGCTAGTCTCATGAAGCACTCTCTGTTTTGTTTTGTATAATACTTGCTGTGAGAAAACTGCACTACAGATTTCCTTTGTAAAAGTCATTGATGCGATACCAGCAATTTCTAGTCAGGCTTGCCTGCTAGTTTGCGAAGAATGAGTCTGAGACCTTGGAAATCAGCTGCTGCGGTTTGTCTAAAATGTGAAGTCTAGAGAATAATATATGAAGCAATTACCATTTGTACTGTTTCGATTGAACGCACCCTTGAAGAATTGTGACGGATACTTTGTGCAGAACAGGGACAACTAACACAATGTTGCTGCCATGCTCTGGCCGTGTGTCGTGGTCATCGCAGTGGACACACAGAACACTCTGCATTACTGTGGCACACTGAGTTGTCACATGAGACCTTGCATGCCCATGGATCTGTGACAGCCATAACGGGACATGTGTGGTTTCAGATGACATTTTCACTGTGGACAATGTGTTCTGGTCCGTACATGTACAGCAGGATGTCACATACTCGCTGTATGTTGTGCATCTATCTGAGAATGTGTTGATGTGTGTGGGCCATGTGTGTGACCTGCAGTGCAGTATATCCACATATGTTTGGGTGAACAGTTGCATGCAGCCATGTGTGTGCCACAGGGCAGACATCCTGTAGGCCCTGTTTCTATGTCTGGCTACCTTGTACTTGGACAAGACAAACTGCCACCACACCACTGTGATGCGTGCCATCATCTGTGATTTCTGTTTAATGCTCTCAGGGGGTGTTACAGTTCATCTGGGACAGCACTCTGTCATGATTCAACATACACAGTGCATGTGCATCTGCCTGATTCTGGGTTTGCAATGGTGCATGTGCCTATGTGGATTCTGTGTGGGTTAGTGCACCATTGTTGTCCTTTCGTTCTACCTCCTCATACCTGTTATTGTGTGGTTCCTCTACAGATGTGCCGCTGTACATTTATTTACCTACCAATCAATGCATGTGTGCCCAAACCTCTGTATGACATGTCATTGTGCCACTCACAGTGCACCATTACTTTATCTGTGGGGCAGGTAGTGTCTCTTTTTTCTGCCTTAGGTTGTGCATTCCCTGTTCATTGACATATATGTGATGCTTCTGTATCCACAACACCCATTGCAGCAGGCCTTCTGCATGGTGCTACCTCTATGTCTGTGAGGTTCGGCTTTGTTTGTTCTTTGGCAACATATGCATCGCCTACCTGTTTCCATGTCCTCGTTTGGCCTTGTGTAACTGTTTTTGCTCCCATTTGGGCATTAAAGGTGTTTTTTTATATGTGTAACTGATGTCTGCTGATTCTCAGACACATCACAGACTTTTGACTGGCCATCTACCCTGCTGTATGACCTATTGATACACACACATATGGTCTACACACAATTGAGGGGTGGTGCTGGGGCATTGGGACATGACAGTTTGTTAATGTTTCTGCATTTTCCTGTGCACTGCAGATCTACATTACTGTATTGCAGCATGGCATTACATCTAGGTATCCTCCATTCCGACCCTATCACCTTCTGGTTGTGTGGGCAGCTTGGTGCACCTGCCTGTACTGTGCCCCCTGTTAGTTGTGTATTCCTGTGCTATTCCCATGATGATACAGACAACGTACGTCACTGCCATCTGGTTCACTCACATCACTTTGTCACCAGTCAACCTTTCAGATCATTGCCCAATGTGTGTGTTCTATCATACACAACATGTGTGTGGTGTATTGGATGTTGTGCTGCTGCATTCCTGTGCACAGATGGTTTCACTGCTGACCACATATATATTCCATTTTAACACAGGTACATTCATCACTCCCATGTGCCTGTACAGTTGGATTTCATCTATCTTGGAGCATTGTGGCTTCTTGTTGGTGGGCAGCTCTACTACTTGGGCACATGCATGCCCAGGCTGGTGCCTCTACATCCCCACCTGGGATGTGTGTGTCAGACATAGCTGGCATTGGTGTTCATTGGCACTGGTGCTGGCGGTGGCTGCGGGATGGATTGGATATGTGCCTGCCTCCTTGTCTACACATCATCCACTGCAGAGATGTTTATGTCTTGGTGTGGCACTATGATTCTCACACTGGTCTGGGTACCTGGAGACCAGGATTCAATTCCCTATGTAGCATTTGTCAGGCCACATTCCCTGCATTGCTATGACGGGGTCCAGTTAATCATTGTCACCGTTTGATGTACATTATGAGGTTTATGTTGCCATGTACACTCTTTTGCTTGATATCATGGCCAGTCTCTGACACCCATTGCATATATATGTGTGTAGACTAGCAGACATCTAGCTGTATATGCTTTTACAGGCTTGTGTGTCCTGTATTGCCAGGCACGTATGTGTTTGTAGACATTTCATGACTCCTGTGTGTTTGGTCCTCCACATGCAGCACCCACTGTGTACATGTGCACAACATGCATCTCCTGGACATGATCTGTCCTGCTCATCATCTGTTGATAGACCAGTGGCTTTGGTGTGACATGCTATACAGACATTTGTCTCTGCTGCTGCATCATCACACTGACCATCCTGGACCACTTTCAGTTGACTGCCACTGCCGCCTCACATGGAGCTATGACTTTCCATACACACATTCCATTTAGCAGTACATATTAGCATTGTAGGTGCCTTGGTTGTTTGGGATAGTGGTAGAGGCATGCATTGGGCCACCATAGGTTGCAGGTTTGATCCCAGCATGTTCCATTCCTCTTCTTTTCTTGTGTTCTGCTAACCTTACCATGCAATGGCTGCAACTTCGTCACCTCTCTGCACACCCTCTCTTCTCTTCGCTGTGCACCACGGTGTGCCCTCTATGCAGCCTATCTGTCACATATTAGCTGTTACATATGGTCATTATCATGATGCTGTCCAAGTGAGCAGTTGGCTTGGGGGATTGGTAGTGCTGTTGTGATGCTGGTGTTAAGAACATAAGAACATAAGATATGCCATACTGGGTCAGACCAAGGTCCATCAAGCCCAGTATCCTGTTTCCAACAGTGGCCAATCTAGGTCATATGCACCTAGCAGTATCCCCAAAAGACACAGGTGTTGGACATGTTGTTGTGCAGGTTTGATTCTCATGTGCTCCTTTTTGGTTCTGTTCCCCAGTTTGCCCTGGTTCACTGACCATGCACACAGCTGTCCCCTCTGCAGGCCCCTGCCACCTTTTCTATTTTGGATCTTTGCTCCTTGGCATGCTATGTTCATGGCATTCCATTTCATGGTGTGTGTGCATATGTTTACCTGTGTCTCTTGTCCCACTTACAGACTGCGATATCAGCTGTGGATGTCTGTTCTGCATTTGAGTTGCATCATGGGTACTGGTGGGGTTGCCCTATCCTGGCACACAACAGGCATTTTGTGTGGTGTCCTGCAATGCTCTTGTATGCAGACATTACTGTGGAACTCAACATGGTGGTGTAGCCTGCTGGTTTGTGCGCTGACATTTTGCCCACTGGTCATAGGTTCGATTTCTGTTTGTTCTCAATTTTTATGCCTGTCCTATACAACTACCTGTCATTCCTTTGGACAGTCATATCTCTGTGGATCTGTGCTGCCAGCCCATGGTACCCTCATAACAGTTGACAACCATCCTTCTGTCCATCTGTCAGCTGTGTGGCGTCCTGTCTTCATGTGCAGGCTGCTCCCCATGTCCTGCGCTGGTAACCTTTTCTGCATTGCGGCTCTTCATGCTTGCCTCTCCTGTGTCTGCTCTGCATAGCACTACTACTCCTCTGTCCTCCTATCATTGCACTTGTCTTGCCACCTCTACCTCCACTGGTGGACACGTATCCCCATCCTCTGCCACCCACTGTCATTGTGACAGTCTACATTGCAAGCACCCTGTGCATCTGTACAGCTGCCTCCGATATGTTTGTCCACTTTACTGGCTGCCACATAGGCTGCACGCATACTGGGTGGGTCCATCAGCTCCCACCTCTCCTTCCTTCCATCACTTGTCCATTGCCTTTGCTTGGTGCTTGGTGCAGTGTTAGGGTTACATCTGTGTTTCAGCCTTATATTTCATGCTTGTCAACTTGGGCCACCTTACTGCCCCGATGGAACCATATCTTTGGTCACTTTAGCATAATCATTGTAGCACCTGGACCTGGGGCACCTTAGGTTTCGGCACTTTGTAGGGCGCCTTGTAGGGTACCTTATGCTAGGTACCTTGTGCAGCACTTTGTAACGTGCCTTAGCTTAGGGTGCTCTGTACCGTGCGTTGTCTCACTCAGCTTGCCGTGATGATGCACCACCCACTCCTTTATATGGGCATCTGTACCTTTACCACGGAACCTAATGCGAATGACATTACCGCAGTTTAGTAAACATGCCCCTATGTCATCCGCATAATGATCACAGGTCTGCGACTAAAAAGCTGTTTGATTATTTTCATCTAATTTCCATGTATTTTAGTGTGCTTAAAACAAATAAAATATTGAAAAAACTCCTAGACGTCATGATTTGCCACAACATGCAAAATTGTCTTCAAATTTATCAATTTTTTTCAAATTACTATTAATTAATTCACATAAGTGCATTTAAGATATAAAATGCCAAAAAAAACCTTAAAGGGGTTATCCGAGTTATGTAAAAAAAAAAAAAATAGCACTGTAAATCTGATGGTCAGCAATATATACATAAGCTAAGCAAGTTTTAAGTCCGTGCTTCTAATGGTAGAAGGGGTTAATCTTTCCTGAAGAATCCAGTGGGAGGGAGACACAGGGCAGATGGTAGCAGCTCCGGTCAGTGCAGGGGGGCATGGCCAGCACTGTGACGTCTCGTGTACAGACACAGAGCTGCTCTCTCCTGCATGCCACACTTCTGCACGAATCATCATCAGGTTCTTGGTTCTAGGCGGTTAACACTTTTTCATCGCAATTCGTGCTAGCTCGTCATTCTTCAACCATTATGTTATGGCTCTGCGAAAGTGTATTAATTCGCCAGACAGTTTCTGTTTCATCTGTGGTGAATATACAGTGTTGAAGCAACAGCAGAATATTACAGACCTTGTGAAAAAAATATACTTTGCATACTTTGGACTAAAAATTGGAGATCAAGATAAAGTCTGGGCGCCTCATAAAGTGTGCAAACGGTGTGTTGAAGACCTCCGAAATTGGTTCAAGGGTAAGAAAAAATCTTTCCGTTATGGGATTCCTATGGTATGGCGAGAGCAAAAGAACCATAGTGACGACTGTTACTTTTGTTCATGCGATGTGAAAGGGTTTAATTCCAAATGGAAGCATTCCATTTCATACCCCAATCTTCACTCGGCAATTCGTCCCATCCCCCATGGCACAGATATACCAGTACCCAAGCCCTCTGCTACCTTGGAAGAGATACCTAGCTCCGATGAAGGTGAAGTCATACCTGAACCAGATGACGAATCAAGTTCTGACTTTGAAGATGATACAAGACCAAAATTGTTTTCTCAGGAGGAGATGAAAGATTTGGTAAGAGACTTGAATCTTCCCAAAGATGCCGCTGAGTTACTCAGATCAAGGCTGAAAAGCAGGAATTTATTGTTGTCAGGAGTGTCATCTTCATGGTTCAGACATTGTGAAAAGGAGTTCGTTCCTTACTTCGCCCAGGAAGACAAGTTGGTTTATTGCCTCGATGTCGAAGGTCTGATGGGTCAATTTAAAATCCAATATGATTCAGAGCAATGGCATCTTTTTATAGATTCTTCAAAAATAAGTCTCAAAGCAGTTTTACTCCACAACGGCTTTTACGCTTCCATACCTGTAGGTCATTCCGTACACTTGAAGGAAACCTACAAAAACTTGGAATTGGTTCTTCGTAAACTTAAATATGAAGACCATGGTTGGCAAGTGTGTGGGGACTTGAAGGTCTTGTGCATGCTGCTCTGGAAACAAGCTGGGTCTACCAAATATCCTTGTTTTCTGTGTCTATGGGACAGTCGAGACCGACAAAACCACTGGACCAAGAAGAGTTGGCAGCCGAGGGTGCTAACAGTCGGTGAAAAAAATGTCCTCCGAGAAACTTTGGTACCTTCCCATAAAGTTCTTCTACCACCTCTCCACATAAAATTGGGATTGATGAAGCAATTCGTAAAATCACTTCCAAGAGATGGAGAATGCTTCAAATACTTGGTCACCAAGTTTCTAGGCCTGTCGGAAGCAAAATTGAAGGAAGGTGTGTTTGTCGGACCAGACATTAGAAGGCTTGTAGTTGATCAAGAGTTTGTCAATACCATGACGAATCCTCAAAAAGAAGGGTGGATTGCATTTAAAGAAGTCGTACAGAAATTTTTAGGCAATAACAAAGATCCTCACTACAAAAAGATCATCGGACGAATGCTGAAAGCATTTCAAGCTTTAGGTTGCCTGATGAGTTTGAAAGTGCATTTCCTCCAGTCCCACCTTGACTACTTTCCTGAAAATTTGGGAGCTGTGAGTGAGGAACAAGGTGAACGATTCCACCAAGATATTAAAGAGATCGAAAGGAGATACCAGGGAAAATGGAGCATTAGAATGATGGCAGACTACTGTTGGATGCTTCAGAGAGACATTCCAGATGCTACTCACAAGGGTAAATGCACCAAGAGGAGCCTCACAAGGAAGAAGAATCGAGTTTAGTGTGTGTAGGTGAGCTCATTTCAGTTCAAAAAAGGATTTTCATGAAAATATTGTAATATAACTTTAATTTTATAAGTTTATTTCCATTTATTTTGAGGTATTGCCTTATTTAACATAGTTACCTAAATTGTCAGGAAACGTGATGTCCTATGACAAAATGGAGGTAATTTTCGGATTCAGCGCACCAAAAAACATAAAGGGGTATGTTTACTAAACTGCGTTAGTGCGATTCACGTTAGGAGCCTCGTTAGAGACAGAAATCCCAAATAAGGACATGGGCGGTACATCGTTGCTGAGAACGTGCGTTACAAGGCGCCATAAATGAACGAGCACTACAGGGCACGTTACCGCGCGTTAATCTTAAGAAGGCGCACAGGCATGCAATCACAGCAACAGAGCTGTAGCACAATGGTTACAACACTGACGGATGGTACAGGGGTCATGGGTTCAATTCCCCAGTGGGCCTAATGTATAAGGCTGGCTGAGGCAGCACCCTTTACATTTAAGTTGTGATTGGTGAGGCATTTGACATGCATTTTAATTTGTGCTGCCAGCAAACACACCCTCAGGGTGGCATAACCTAAGGTGCCGCATAAGGCACCCCATAACGCACTCCATAGGGCACATTATAAAGTGTACTGTCCGCCAAGGCACCCTATAATGTCCCCTATAGGACACCTTATAAGGCTGTGAACAAAGCCCTGGCTGGCTGCAGGACTGCACGTCACCACACAAACTGTATGCTGTGGTTACCAGGATAGGGTTAACCCACCCGTACCCATGATGCACTGCACATGCAAATCAGCAGTGGACAGATGGGCACAAGATTGGGTATGCACCCCCACAGAACCTCGGCCAGGTAGGGGGAACAGACCGTGTGTGGTACTGCCACAGAGTAGCCACAGACAGTCACATTGTGCGGGTACTATGCCCACCCTAAGGTTGAGGTGGGGCGCCCAGCACCAGGTCCACAGCACCATTCATGGCTGAACTACGCCATGCTGCAGGTCCCCATCAGTGTGTGATAGGTAGTTCCGTTAGACACACCTAGGAAACATCTGTGCCCTGCTGTAGGTCCCGGTCATGTCTAGTCCCTATGGGCGATGATGCACCCAGAATAGTGCATATCCTGTGTTGGTGCCACGGTTACCTGCTGTAGGTGAAGTGGGGTGTGTAAAGACCCATGGGAAGATCATGTACCACCACACAACCCACCCTCTGGGGCACAGGGTGGGAAACAGGATCACCCACCAAAAGATCCATAGTCTACCTCCCTGCAATGGCAGCAGTAGAGGGGACCAGCAACCCCTGTCCTGCTGGGGAACAGACAGAGCGGTACACAGCCATAACGCAATAGCAGACAGACGGCAGGCCTGGAAATGCTCAGCTGCCCTCCACCATTATCTGACATTCTCCAGCAGCAAGCCTCCAGCCGCTGCACCCTTCAAGGTGTTCCAGCAAGACACATACTAGCTGCAGACAGTCCGCCAGCTAGTCCATAGTGCATGGTCCTGGATGAGATGCATGTACCCAGAACGGGGATGTCAGCATACACACCAAGCAGATAGGTCAGTGATTGGGCCCCAAAAGGAAACCCATAAATATCACGAGAAAAATACTATAAAGCACTATGGGGGAACCTAGCCATGCCATGGTCACTGCTCAGTCAGGGTGAGAGTGACCTCCCAGCAGGACATGCTATGGCCACCCTGTCCGTGCAGGTGGTGACCAGGCACTACAATTGCCATTGCCCTATGCCGTGTGCAGATGCATCCAGGCCAGGCCACCCTATCCAGGCTATTGCCACGGTACCTTGCTCCTCATTATGCACATTGGCAGGCCAATACTGGCAACAGTGCTAGCAGTGTGGGCTGTGGAGGGTGTTGGCAGCCACCACACACTGGATAGACAGACACACACTCCCCACACCTATGCCAGCATTGTGCAACTATAGAGGTGTTGGGCAGCCCAGGCCACCACACAAGTCCTGGGCACAGTGCAGGCATGGCTATGGTACGCAATACTGTAGGAGTCACTCCCCAGGTTGGTAAACACTGTCAGACACAAGACCTGTAGCACACTCCACAGACATCAGGAGGGTTGCTATGATGCAGCTCACTCAGATAATTGTACTTAACCTAGGACTTGCTATCTGCCAGTAATCATAGCAACCTCTTTAAAGATGTGTACCATATTCCCAGGTTTAGGGTGGCATTACTAAGGTATGCAAGTGCTAGTATTGGGAGATGCACGCAGAGCCCAAAGTCCTGCCTCTCCAGGAGGCTTTGGATAATGGGCCTGTGGGTGCGGGTGTGTCTGCCCCTGTTGGCTGCTGCTTTACGGCAGAGGTTCCCAACTCCAGTCCTGTGGTGCCAAACACTGTTCGGGTTTTCATGCTGTCCCTCATGAATAAATGTGAAAGAAAAATAGAACCCAATTGGATTAAACGAAGAACAAGAGAAAAGAAAATCCAATGCACTCAAAATTTCCCTAAAAGGCTCAATCATATGTTTTTGTCGGAGCTTGTCAGCCCAGTGTCAGGAAATGTTCCAAAGACACCACCGTGACCGCTCCTTTTATTCTTTAAATTTAAGAAAAAGTCCGTGACTTAGCTATATTGCAGAGCGCCGCCAAAACGCCAAACATCTGATAGACGACGTGGCTCATGTTTCGGGTTTTCACCAACTTAAAAGAAACCCTGCTTCAGGTCCCACAGTTTGGTAGCTGAAGATCTGCCATTTGCTGAACTGTGGGACCTGAAGCAGGGTTTCTTTTAAGTTGGTGAAAACCCGAAACGTGAGCCACATCGTCTATCAGATGTTTGGCGTTTTGGCGGCGCTCTGCAATACAGCTAAGTCACGGACTTTTTTCTTAATTTATTTATTTTATTTATTTAGCTGTATTTATATCTCGCTTTTCACCGGGTCAAAGCAGTCAATTGGGAGATACATTTAACACGAGGGGATATGACACACATACGCTAATACTTACAGGGAACATGGGCAATGGAGGGTTAAGTGGCTTGCCCAAGACCACAAGGAGTACCTATAGGACTAGAAATCCCAGTCCCTCCGGCCTGAGATTGCTGTCCCCAGGTGGGACTTGAACCCCCAGCACTCCGGCCTGAAGTAAATGTCCTAACCACTAGGCCACTCCTCCTCTTAAATTTATAGAATAAAAGGAGCGGTCACGGTGGTGTCTTTGGAACATTTCCTGACACTGGGCCGACAAGCTCCAACAAAAACATATGATTGAGCCTTTTAGGGAAATTTTGAGTGCATTGGATTTTCTTTTCTCTTGTCCCTCATGAATATGCATGAGATACATCTGCATACCATGGGGGTGGCGCATAGAAATACAGCACAGGCATCTTTATCAGAGGCAGCATGGAACCGGAATGGTGTTTGGCCCTCCAGGACTGCTTTTGGGAAGCTCTGCTCTAGGTCATGGGCATGTTTATGGTGTCTGTGCTCTGTAGGGTAAAATGTAGGTGTTTTGGGCATGTTTACGTCATCTGCAAGAAAGGTTCTGTCTGTATTAGCACATTATAGTAGTGGGTAAAATATAAGGATTGGGTTGGTGGAAACCACAGCTGGGACTTGAACCTGTGATCTTCTGCTTCTGAATACAGTGGTTTTGTGCACTGCACCACCATGCTATCACAGAGATGGTGCATTCCCTGGTGATACCATGACTGTTGGTCAGACAGGGCCTGTCTGTTGCAGTGCATGGCACCCACCTACACAGGGTTAGGCCACGGTCTTCTCTGGCCAGCTGCCACTGACCCCTCCACCACCAGTATCCCTCAGCCACCATGCTGACATGCCCTTCTGCTGGTGGAGCTGGTGGTGCGCAGTCTCAGGCCATCCAGTGTGCAGGTAGGCGGCTGCCTATTGTGCGGGTTCTGGGGTAAGGGTGTTGCATCAACGTCCACGCTCCCCCCCAACCCCGCCTGCCAATGTTCCGTGCCCTTGGGTTTAGCTGTTGGGTACTATTCCCTGTGACACTTTCGGAAACACACTCATGCCCATGTTGGGCCTTCATCAGTTGCTGTCTGGCTGCTCCGCTGTTTCAGCATTCGTATGGGCCACCTAGGCATCACCCTAGTCCGCACTGTGGCCCAGCTCCACCACAGCATGTGCCGCCTGCGGCCCTCTGTATCCCCTTCTCCGGCATTTGTCCAGTTGCCATTCCGACATGCCCGCCCTGATGTTGCGGGACATGTGCACGCCATAGAAACCCTGTCCGATGGTGGGGAAAACCCTGAGCAGCGCTATTTCACTGTGGGCCCATTCACCTCGTATGGGGACGGAGTATAGACCCTTCCACGATTTATATCTGTTCTATGGAGCTTACTCGGGGGGGGGGGGAGGGGTTGATGTTTCTCATTGATACCACTATTGGCCAGCTTGGTTATTGTTTTTTTCCATTTTGTTGGGGTCATTTTCAGTGTTTCTGTGCCCTTTTGCTCTGTGCACATGTATCACACTTATCACTTCTTTTTGATTTCCCTGCCTGGGCTGTACATTGCTGACACTGAAATGGTTTCTCTCCCCTGTGATGTGTCTTTAACGGCAGGTTTTCATTTGCGTTGGAATTCAACCCTGAAAATCAGCGCGTTAGTGTGAGGGGAGCCTCTCCCCGCCCACTCTCCGCCCACTGACCCCTTCTCTTCGCCCTCTCTCCACCTTCTGCGTTGTTTTACCGCGCCGCGGGGCTTTACGATCGTTAGCGCATCATAACGCGCGTTATGTAACGTTAACGATCGTAAGCGCAGCATAACGCGCGTTATGCTGCGCTTACGATCGTTAATGTTACATAATGCGTGTTATTCACGATTACCGCAGTTTAGTAAACATACCCCAAAGATTACGTGGAATAACAAAACAGCTCTCGAAAAAAAAATTTTTGCAGACCTGTGTAATTTATTTCATGTTTTTTAAAGATATTACAGATGGGCTGAATGTAGAGGTTAAATAGGAGGGCAGAAATGGCAGAGCCTTGAGGAAGGCCTTGACATTGTGTATGAAGCTTGACCAATTAGGACCTGTTGGGTGCGGTCAGTCAAATACGATTGAAACCATTGGATTACCGTGCCTTGCAATCCAATTTGATGGAGTCTAGAGATAAGTATCTTGTTATTGATACTGTCAAAAGCTGAGGCAATGTTGAGAAATATTAAGATGAATGCTTGTTTAGTATTATTAAATCCTCTAATAAGTTTGTCCGTAAACGTGAGTAGGAGGGTCTCTACACTGTGGAAGGGTTTGAATTTGTATTGTTGTGTGTCTAGAGGAGTGTTCGTATCTATAAAATCTTGAAGCTGTATCTGCACAATGTTTTTGATAATTTTGGCTATAAATGGCAGACTAGAAATAGGCCTGTAAGATTTTGGGTTGCCTTTGGTAGAGGATTTTGTTTTCGGTATTGGTCTTAAAATTGCCTGTTGAAGTTTTGTGGGCATATATCCTGTTGTTAAGGAAAGATTGACATGAGATGTGGATATGAGATGTGTGAATTCAGCTTTGCAGAATTTAAGCCAGTTAACTGGACACGGGCCAATAGAGGATGTGGTAGTATTGATATTGGTTATTATATTTTTGAGTAGTTTATGATCAATTGGGTGAAAAGAGTTCCAACAGTTAGATGTTTGGAGGTTATCATCATTGAGTAAGTGTGCCATGTTGTTTGAGCTTGTGTCAAATATATCTGGTGGGGAAATTTTAGTTAAGTAATAGTTGGGAATGGTTTGTGGGATTATCTTCAGCTCCTCGTATTGATGGCGGCGACCATAGAGATGGGCCTGTGGGCGAGTGTTCACATGTGGCCACTCCAGTGGTCCTTGTTAACTTGATGGTCCCCAAGTTCTCAGGAGTTCAAACACAGGCTCCCACTCCTGTTCATGGTGAAATCTATCCTGTGGTGGTGACAGCAGCCCTGTCATCTGAGGATGGGTGTTCCACTGAATGATTTCTCCTAGATTCTGCTGAAGACGGATGCCAATATCTTGGGCTGGGATGCCCATTGCCGAGACTGGACCATCCAGGGTTATTGGAACCACAGGGAAGAGGTGTGGTCTATCAACTTCCTTGAGGCGAGGGTCATCAGGGTGGATCTTCTGCATTTCCATCCCCTGGTCATGGGCCGGGTGATTCGAGTGTTTTTAGACAATGCCATGGCGGTGGCTTATGTCAATTGGCAGAACAACACAAGGAGTGCCAGAGTGGCCCTGGAGATGGATGTCCTGTTTTCCTGGATGGAGCAGTACCTCCTAGCCTTGCTGGCTCAGCACAATGTGGAAGTCAATTTTCTCAGTCGGCACTTCCTGAATCCTAGTGAGTGGGAGTTGAGCCAAGAAGCATTTCAGTTGATTCTGCACTGCTGGTGTCACCCCAAAATGGATCTGATGGCAACCAGCACCAATGCCAAAGTGTGCCACTTCTTCAGTCATTGCAAGGACATAGGGTATGAGGGCATCAATGCCCTGACCCAGCCATGGCCCAGTCAGTGGCTGCTGTCTATGTTTCCTCTGTGGCCCCTGGTGGAGGGTATGATTTTGAATATAGAGTGTCATCTGGGTAGGATTGTTCTGGTGGCACCAGACTGGCCATAGAGAGTGTGGTTTGAAGACCTGATGTGACTGCTTCAAGTGCATCCCATTTGTCTGCATCTGTTTTGAGGGCTATTGAAGCAGGGACCAATCATCCTGGAGAACCTGGCTCCCGACTCACTTATGACATGATTCTTGAAAGGAGACTTCTAGTGTGTAAGGACTACTCTCCAGCTGTAATTTCTACTATACTTGATGCCAGAGAAGGTCTACCAAGCAAACATACTTACGCATATGGTGCCTATTTGAGTGCTGGTATGGCATGTGGCACTTGATTCCTGAGGCAGCCAAGGTGTCCTCCTTCTTGGCATTTCTGCAGGATGGTCTAGAGAAGGTTCTCTTTCTTAGTTCCCTGAAAGTTCATGTGGCAGCTTTGGCACTAAGAGGGGACAAGGCCATAGTGGAGAGACTGAATGAATTCTTTGCTTCAGTCTTTACTGAGGAAGATGTAGGGAAGTTACCCATGACTGAAGTGGCATTTAAAGGTGCTACTGTGGAAGAATTGAAAGAAATATTGATACAGCGGGAAGATGTATTACAACTATTTGATAAACTGAAGAGTAGCAAATCACTTGGACCAGATGGTATACATCCAATGGTGTTAAAAGAACTGAAATATGAGATTGCATACCTGCTATTAGTATTCTGTGAACTATCATTAAAATCATCTGTAATAACTGAAGATTGGAGGATGGCCAATGTAACATCAATTTTTATAAAGTGTTCCAGGGGTGATCCAGGAAACTAGAGACTGGTGAGCCTGACATCAGTACCAGGAAAAATGGTAGAAACCATCATAAATAGCAAAATTACTGAATATGTAGATAGTCATGGCTTAATGGGAGACAGCCAACATAGCTTTGGACAAGGACGATCTTGTCTTACTAATCTGTTATGTTTTTTTGAAAGTGTGAATAAACAGGTAGACAAAGGTGAGTCGGTTGATATAATGTATCTGGACTTTCAGAAAGCCTTTGACAAGGTCCCTCATCAGAGACTTTTGGCAAAACTAAAAATTCATGGGATAGGAGGCAGTGTATTATTGGGGGTCAGGAACTGGTTAAAAGATAGAAAACAGAGGGTAAGGCTAAATGGCCAATTTTCCCAATGGAGAAAGGTGAATAGTGGAATACCTCATGGACCTGTACTGGGTCCCCTACTTTTTAATATATACATAAATGACCTGGAAATGGGAATAACGAGTGAGATTACCAAATTTGCAGATGACACAAAACAATTTAAAGTTGTTAGAAACAATGCGGATTGTGGAAAATTGCAAGAGGATCTTGACAAATTGGAAGATTGGGCATCCAAATGGCAGATGAAATTTAAGTGGACAAGTACAAAGTTATGCACCTAGGAAAGAACAACCCAAACTATGGTTACACGATGCAAGGTTCCACATTAGGAACCACCACCCAGGAAAAAGATGTAGGCGTCATCGTGGATAGCATGTTAAAACCCTCCGTCCAGTGTGCAGCGGTGGCCAAGAGAGCAAATAGAATGCTAGGTATCATAAAGAAAGGAATGGAAAATACAACAAAGGATATTATAATGCCTCTGTATCGTTCCATGGTGTGACCACACCTTGAATATTGTTTGCAATTCTGGTCGCCATATCTTAAACAGGATGTACCGTTATTAGAAAAGGTATAGAGAAGAGCCACCAAAATGGTACAGGGGGTGGAAGGATACCCCTATGAAGAGAGGCTAAAAAGGTTAGGGCTCTTCAACCTGGAAAAGAGACAACTGAGGGGAGATACGATAGAGGACTATAAATTAATTAATGGAGTGGAACGAGTAAATGTAGATCAATTGTTTACGTTATCAGAATATAGAAAGACTAGGAGAAATGCAATGAAGCTACAGGGTAACCTATTTAAGACTAATAAGAGAAAATATTTTTTCACTCAACGTGTAATCAAACTCTAGAATTTGATACCAAAGGATATAGTAAAAGCTGTTAGTGTAGCTGGGTTTAAAAAAGGTTTGGACTAATTCCTGGAGGAAAGGTCCATAAACCATTATTAAAAGAGACCCAGGATATCCCTGCTTGCCCCAATACAAGCTTTAGTGCTTGTTAGAAAAATGACAAAAAACATCAACCAAAGTTCTAGTCTTTTCTTCAGCCATCCAGTCAGTGACAAAGAAAAGCTAGCCTCTTTTATGTGGAGATAAGAACTGAATCTGAATTCAAAAAGTCATGGGACAGATAGAGAAAATTTGTGAGGGAGAAGTGGAGATTGTAAAACTTTATAGTTCTTATGGTCAGGCAGACTGGATAGGCTACATGGTCTTTATCTGCCATTGTTTCTATGTTTATATTTTTCTATAAATCTAATAACTCTGTTCTAATTCCCTGCATGAAGTCCTACTTGCTTGCCAGCCTGTTATTAGGGTAAGTAGTAGTTTATCTTACTGAGATATGTATCTGAGGTATTTAATTTAGTGTGTTCCTTCTGTAGAATTACCTTCAAGATTGAATATGATATTACTAATCCAAGCCCTCATGAAAAATAACTAATTGTTCTCTTTTACAGAGAACCAAACATTAACCTAATTACTTCCCTATCTCCGTATTTTGCCTTCCCCCTCCAAAAAACACTGCTAGGTACTTGTGACCTAGATTGGCTAGTATGGCATGCTCTTATGTTTCCATGGTCCAGTGGCCGGCAAGTCCTTGGCATTTCACCCGCACATCTCCCTTTTACTCCAAGGGGTTCGTTGTCTATGTCCTCCCCTTCAGTCTGTGATCCCTTCCTCAAATCTGTCTCTGGTGTTCAGGACTCTATTGGTGGCCCCCTTTGAGCCATTGAAGCATACTACCTTAAGAAAATAAGATATCCTTGAGGATTTGATGCGTGATTTCTTTTGCGAGGTGGATTTCGAGCTGCAGACTCTGTCTTGTTGAGATCTTTATCTGGCTTTTTCAACTGAGGCCATTTCCATTCAGCCTGCACCTTCCTTCTTACCTTAACTGCTGTCTCCCTTTCACAAGAACCAGGTGGTTTGCCTGCCCTCCTTCTCTAAGGAGCAGTGTCGGAGCAATAATAAGGATCTTTGCCTTGTGGATATCCAGAGCATGCTTCTCTGGTATCTATAGGTTATGAATTTCTATTGTAAGTCAGATCATCTTTTTGTGCTACTTGCGGACCCGCACAAGAGTGAAGCAGTGGCCAAGTCAATCTTGAGGTGCTGGATTAAGGAGGCTATTGCCTCAGCGCATCTGTTACAGAATCAGCCAATTCAATGGGTTGCGTGCCCACTCTATCTGAACACAAGCGTCCTTGTGGGTGGAGTGGAGCTTAGTTGCCCTAGCAGACATTTGTCAGGTAGCAATGTGGGCATCATTTTCCACTTTTGTCAGGCACTACCACTTGGATGTCCACATGTGGGTAGACAGAGCCTTTGGCTTAGTTCAAGAGTTTTGCAAGCTGCTGTTTCTTATTCCTGCCCAGTGGTGGGATAACTTTGGTACATCCCACTTGTCCAGACTGCTCTAGCAGGTATAGAAAGTGACATTTTACTTACCAGATAATGTCCTTTCCTTGAGTCCTGCTAGACCAGTCCAGGGCCCGCCCCTGAAACTGTATTGCTCTGTTCTTCTTATGCAGTATCCTTGAGTAAGCTATGATTTTAATATTTTACTCCATAGGTTCATCTATGGACAGCCTTCTGTTTATGCTTCCTGTATATAGTTCTTGACTGTTGATCACTCCTTGTTGCCCATGACTGAGGTTGTGTGAGGCTTGCCATGTTTTCTCCCATATGCTTTGGGATGGATACTGAGGGACCTCTGGTTGTTGAAGCGGATAGAAGCATGAGAGTGATGTCATTGAAACCTGGGCTTTTAATTGGTTCTTTGTCTCCACCAATCTGCTGGTAGGGGAACACAACCCACTTGTCTGGACTGGTCTAGCAGGACTCAAGGTGAGGACATTATCTTTTAAGTAAAATGTCACCTTATAAAACCACAAAATCACATGCACATGTGAAAAGTGCAAACATTGAAAGTGTGTGCTTGCTTTTATGTAATCTGTATATAGGCATTTCTAAAGGTGTAATTTGGGTAGAATGGATGCAAATTTGTGATATGCATGAATAAGTTGTAAATGCATGTACAAACATACACCTTTTTTGAATCAGGTTTGAACTTATGCATTAGTATTGGATTTGTTTGTTATTGAGGCTAAAAAGAATTTGGTTAATTTTTAGTTTGTTTGACTTTTATCCCTGATTTTTTTTGGAGTGGGGAGTTAGTTTATTTCATACATTTATTCTGATAACTTTGTTGTATGCAGGTTTGAACTTATGCATACGCACACATTGATTGTATGTTAATTTGTAGGTTAAACCTTCCACAATAACTTTTGCATGCACTTCCATTTTTTTAAATTGCCCAAATGTGCATCCCTAAAATCAATCAAGCCAATAGTGTGATGTGGAGAGGAATGCAGAGAGCACACATCATCACACAAAGATAAAAGATCTTATTATTTTCCCAGTTTACTTTCCCTTTTTATGGCAGCAAAATTGTACCATTGTGCCGTCGCACTGCCTGTTCTTGCAAAGAAACAATTGCCTTCAACATGTACCAAGTTCTTTGAAAGTGTTATTACACTTATAAAATGTACTGAAGGGCTTATTTACAGCTAAGGTAATTTTCTGGCTTTTACAAGTGCTCTGCCTGAGATCTTAAAACAGGAGATGCTTTTGTTATATTTTACTCACTGGTTTAGTTGCTGGTTATTTTTGCAGTTTTTTACAGAAAGATTTTTCTGTTATAGGACAACCCTTTTTTCTGTAGGGCATTTTATGAACTTTAGCTTTTAATGTTAGAGTGCAAACAAGGGATAAGACAATACTATTTTGAAGTCACTGCATTGCTAAGGTGAAAATGTTCTTAATTAATTTGCCTATGAGTTAGGTTTTTGAGTGTTGTATAAAAATCTACAGAGCTTTGCAAGTAAGGCCATTCTTAGATGGCCTTACTTGAAGCTTAGAGAATTGTCTGGCTTTTACAAGTGTTCTACCTAAAATCTTTAAAAGGGGAATATTTTTATTATAATTTATATTTTTGGTATTGCTGATTTAGTTATTGGGTTATTTTGAAGCTTTTTACAGATGAGCTTGTTTGGGTTGTTTTGCTATTGGAAAGCCTTTTTTGTGAGATTTTGGGGCATGTTTACTAATCTCCGAAATTGTGCGGGGCCGTGGTAGTGTGCCTGTGCCATATAAGGAGTGGGCGGTTCAGGCAGAGAAAAGAAAAAACCGGGAGACAGCGACCGTACTTGTGCGCGTCGCGCTAATGTGCGGGGTCCACATTCGCGCGTGGGAAGGCTAAGTGGCGCGCTGCTGGGCACAGAAAAGAATAGAGCCATAGTACAACAGTGAAGACACTGACCAATGGTGCAGGGGCCATGGGTTCAATCCCCCATTGTGCGCAACAAAAGCTTTTGTCTGAGGCAATAACTGTAATGGGTTAAAGTGCTGTAGGAGGCATATTAATTTTGTGCGGCATAAGGCGGCGCACTGTTAATGTTGGGCGACATTAGGCGGTGCGCTGTTAGGTGTGGGCATCATAAGGCGTAGCACTGTAAATAGTGGGCATTAGGCGGCACGCTGTTAAGTTTGTGCGGTTTGGGCAGCAGAAGGTGGTGCGCTGCTATGCCATGAAGGCCTAAGGCAGTGGCAGTGACCAATGGTGCAGGGATCAGGGGTTCAAACCCACACAGTGCCCAGTGGAGACAGCTGGCAGAGGCATTATTTTAGGAGGCATTTAAATGATTGGCGGTATAAGGCGGCGCGCTGATGGGCATAAGGCGGTGCGCTAATGTTTAAGGAGGCTTTTTAATACTGGGCGACATAAGGCGGCGCGCTGATGTGCAATCACAGGAACAGAGCCACCGCACAATGGTTAAGACACTGACCAATGGTGCAGGGATCAGGGGTTCAATCCCTCACAGTGCCCAGTGAACAAGGCTGGCTGAGGCATAACATATTATGGGGATGAGTGCTGTAGGAGGCATATTAGTTCTATTTTATTTATCAGTACTAGCAAACTCACTCTCAAAGCATGTTAACATAAGGCGGCCCATACGGCACATGTTAAAGTTCACTGTCCGCCAAGGCACCCTAGAATGTCCCCCATAGGTCACCATATATGTTGCGTCACAGGATAATGTATAGTGCACCTTATATGGATGGCAACCATAAGGTGCCCTATAGTGCACCCTATAAAGCACCCTCAGCAGCACCTTATGGGTACAGTACGCTGCGGGTGTTTTTGCTGGCATCAACATATGTACATTAAATAAAAAAACTTTGGACAATGCTAGCAAATTAACCCACTGTGGGTTTGAACCCATGACCTCTGGCTTCATCAGGCAGTGAAGTAACCATTGGGCTGCAGCTCTATAGCTGCCAGCAAGCCCCTGGCTGGCTGTAGAGAGCCTGCATGTCACCACACAGACAGTCTGCTGTGGTAGCCAGGATAGGGTTAGGCCACCTGTACCCATGATGCACTGCACATGCAAATCAGCTGTCCACAGATGAACACAAGATGGGGAATGCACCCCAACAGCTCCCCGGCGTGGTAGGGGGAAGTGGCCGTGTGCACCCACACAGCACCTCGGCCTGGTAGGGGGTACTGACCGGGTGTTTTACTGGCACAGAGTAGTTACACACCGCCACATTGTGCGGGTACTGTGCTCACCCTGAGGGTGTGAAGAGGCGCCCAGGACCAGGTCCACAACACCCTCCATAGATGAAAGAGGCCATGCCAGAGCTCTACAGCAGTATTAATCTGTGAGATAGGAAGTTTCTGCAGAAACACCTTGGATATCACTTTCTGTTTTAGTCAGGGGAACCCCTTATGGACACCTAGGTGGGCTATGTACCACCACCCAAGGTTGAAAAAACAGGATCTCCTATCAACAGATCCACTTTCTACCTCCCTGCAATGGTGGCAGTAGAGTGGACCATCAACCCCGGTCCTGCTGGGGAACAGACACCCTACAGAGCAGTCAAAGCAGCTCTATACACCTCCACAACACAATATCAGACAGACATTAGGCCTGGATAGGCTAAGCTGCACCCCACCACTATCTGCTATTCTCCTGCAGCAAGCCTTCAGCCGCTGCACCCTGCAAGGCGCTCCATCACAACACAGACCAGCTGAAAACAGTCTGCTAGCTAGCTAGTCCTGGTGGAAATGCATGCACGCAGAACTGGGATGGCAGTGCACACCAGCAGATAAGTCAGTGACTGGGCCCCAAAAGGAAACCCATATACATATCACATGAGAGAAATACTATATAGTACTATGGGGGTGCCTAGACATGCTGTGGTCACTGCACAGTCAGGGTGAGAGTGATCCCCCAGCAGGACAGAAAGAGGTCACCCTGTCTGTGTAGGTGGTGCCCTATGCCCTGTGCAGATGCATCCTGGCCAGCCCACCCTATCTGAGCTATACCCATGGTACTTTGCTTCTCATTATGCACATTGGCAGGCCAATAATGGCAACAGCGCTGGCAGTGTGGGCTGTGGAAGGTGTTTGCAGCCAACACACACTGTATAGACCAGGGGTGGGCAATCTCGGTCCTGGAGGGCCGCAGACCAGTCAGATTGGCAGGATATCTGTAATGCATATATATCGCATGCTTATTCTTTAGGGATATCACGAAAACCTGACTGGTCTGCGGCCCTCCAGGACCGAGATTGCCCACCCCTGGTATAGACAGACACACACTCCCACACATATGCCAACATTGTGCTACTATAGAGGGGTTTATCAGCCTTGCCCACCACACCAGTCCTGGGCACAGCACAGGCATGGATATGGTACACAATACTATTGGGGGTCACTCCCCAGGGTGGTGAGCACTGTCAGAGGCCAGACCTGAAGCACACACCGCAGACATCAGAAAGATTGTTATGATGGAGCTCAACGAGCAAACTGTGCTTAACGTAGGAATGTCTATCTGCCAGTACTCATAGCAAACGTTTGAGAGCTGTGTACCATATACCCAGATGTAGGGTGGCATTGCTAAGGTATGCAGGTGCTAGTATTGGGAGATGCACGCAGGGCCCAATGTCCTGCCTCTCCAGGAGGCATTGGCCAATGGGGCCTGTGGGTGTGGGTGTGTCTGCCCCTCTTGGCTGCTGCTTTACGGCAGAGGTTCCCAACTCCAGTCCTGGTGTGCCTAACACTGTTCGGGTTTTCCTGCTGTCCCTCATGAATATGCATGAGCTACATGTACATGCCATGGGGGTGGTGCATAGATATGCAGCACAGGCATTTGTATTAGAGGCAGCATGGAACCTGAATGGTGTGTGGTCCTCCAGGACTGCATTTCGGAGACTCTGCTCTAGGTAATGCCCCTGTTCATGGTGTCTGTGCTCGGTGTGGTAAAAGATAGGCGTATTACCAATGCTTATGTCCTCAGCAATAAAGGTTTGTCCTTACTATCACGGTTTAGTTGTAGGAAAAATATGTGGACAGGATTGGCAGTAGCCTCAGCTGGGCTTTGAACCTGTGACCTTCTGTTCTTGCACACACTGTCTGTGTGCACTGCACCACTGTGTTGCCACAGATTGGCTGAATTCCCTGGGAGGTCCATGGCTGTACATCCGACAGGGCCTGTCTGTTGCAGTGGATGGTGCCATCCTGCACATGGCTAGGCCACTGTCTTCTGTGGCTAGTAGCCACTGCCCCTCCACCACCTGTACCCCTCCGCCAACATGCTGGCATGTCCTTATCGTAGTAAAACCATATGACCTGATTGAGTTGTGGCACTCCAGGCCTGCATTTGGGGGACTCGGCTGTAGGTAATGCCCATTGTTATGGTGTGTGAGCGGTGTAGGGTAAAATATGGGTGTTTGCAACATGCTTATGTTCTCTGCAATAAAGGAGTGTCTTTACTATCTCTGTTTGGTGGTGGGTAAAATATGGGAACAGGGCTGGCAGGTGCCTCAGCTGGGATTTGAACCTGTGACTCTCTGGTCCTAGAGATACTGGCTCTGTCTGCTGCACCACACTGTGGCCACAGAGACAGTGCAGTCCCTGGAGATAGGAAACCTGGCAAGAAGGAGTCGGAAGCCATGCTCTGCACATTTTTACTGTGGGCTCGTTCACCTTGTCTGGGGACAAAAGTGCAAATACACCACGAAAATGCCTGCAAAAAAGGGGGAAAAAAGATAGCCAAGCTGGGCAACAGTGTTATTAATGGGCAACCATACAAAACACTCCAAGGACAGCTCCAATAGCAAGAAATGATTTTTGGAAGGGTCTCCACACCGTAGACCCTTCCAAAATTCATTTCTAATTTTATGGAGCTTTCCAGGGAGTGTTTTTTGTTGTTGCCCATTAATATCACTGTTGCCCAGCTGAAGTACTATGTTTAATATTTTTGTTGTGGTCATTTTCGCTTTTTATTTGCACTTTTGTTCTATGCACATGTATCACACTGCTCACGTTTTGTAGGTTTCCCCGGTTTTCCTGTACATTGCTGACGGAGATGGTTTCTCTTCCCTTTAAATGCCCTCTACCGCGAGTGTTTCACTCGCGGTATTTTTTACTTGTATATTCGGCCCCGTAAATGTGCGAGGAGCCTCTCCCTTCGCCTTCCCCGCCCATTGCAGCCGTCTCTCTGCCCCTCGGGAGCCTTCCTCTGCCCTCCATTAGCCTTTCCACGCCTCTATCGGACATTTGCGGGCCCGTACTTGTGCGGAGCTCATTAGTGTGCCGCGCACGTGTGCGGGAGTTCATCGCACGTGTGCGGGGCACTTAAGAGCACTTAAGTGCTGCTTTTAGTGCGCTATTGTGCGGCGCGCAATTGTGCGGTTTTTAGTAAACATGCCCCTTTGCTTACTCTAGCAATCTTAGAAGTTGAAAGAGTGGCAAAGTCAATTAATACTGTTTTGAAGTTGCTGTACTGCAGAGTCCTTAGATGCCTCCCTCCCTCCCTCCCTCCCCTCAATTCTACCACCACACTGTCTGATTTTGATATATATAAACTTACCAATTTAAGGGCTGGATGAAATACATTTTTTTGGGAGAGGGAAGGCAAAATATGGAGGTAGGGAAATGATTAGGTTAATTTTTGGTTCTCTGTAAAAGAGAACAATCAGTTATTTTTCATGAGGGTTTGGATTAATAATATCATATTCAATCTTTGAGGTAATTCTACAGAAGGAACACACTAAATTACATACCTCAGATACATACCTCAGTAAGATATACTACTACTTACCCTAATAACAGACTGGCAAGCAAGTAGGACTTCATGCAGGGAATTAGAACGGAATTCTTAGATTTATAGAAAAATATAAACATAGAAAACAATGGCAGAGAAAGACCATATAGCCTATCCAGTCTGCCCAACCATAAGAACTATTAAGTTTTACAATCCCCTCTTCTCCCTCACAAATTTTCTCTATCTGTCCCATGACTTTTTGAATTCAGATTCAGTTCTTATCTCCACATAAAAGAGGCTAGCTTTTCTTTGTCACTGACTAGATGGCTAAAGAAAAGACTAGAACTTTGGTATGTGTTTTTTCTCATTTTTCTAACAAGCACCAAACTCTTAACAGCAGAAGCATTGCTGGAAAACATTGTGTCATCAAAACTGTCACTCCCATGATCACTTCCACCTCCTTCCAGCTGGATAGCCTGATCTAGAGAGAGAGAAGCTACTTCAATGTGCAAGGAGCCTACAGGTTGAATCCCTCAAGAAAGAAGTAGAGGAAGGTAAAGAAGAGACAAGGCTGAGAAAATTCCATGACAATGAGAAGTACATCGATGAAATCCTTTTGGAGGTGCCTAAGATCTTGAGTAGAGGTGCAAATGACACTACACAAAAAAGATGATTTCTGGACACAAATCACCAGAGTCTGCAAAATCAACATCTCAGTTTCACCTTCCCTAGAATGGAGAACTGCTTAGCAGCCCTAAAAGGGGATGAGGCTACAACATCACTGCAATAGGAGAAACTGGAGCTCAAAACCTCAGAATTGTAGGATCAATGACCATTAGGAAGTGAAGGGTAATGGTGGCTGAGGCTTTAATGGAGGAGACTGACTTGGTTTTTGTGGTGCTTATGGACAACCATGATTGGGATGTCATTATATTGGGCTATATTTTATTCAGAAAGGACAGGGTAGGAAGAAGAGGAGGAGGAGTGGCACTATATGTAAAAAATAATATTCAAGATATAGAATTGTGAGACTTAAAAGGGAGAGAGGAAGCACTATGGGTCAAACTAGAAAGAGGGAAAAGGAAATCCATTTGTATTGGGGTGGTATACAGATCCCCTCGCAGGGTGTAGAAGTGGATGAAGATTTAATAGAAGACATATGCATTATTGCCATGAAAGGAGAAGTGCTACTGATAGGTGATTTCAATATGCCAATGTTGACTGGCACATCCATGCTGTGGTGTCATCTAGAAATAAGGAGATACTGGATTCTCTACAGGAAGAACTATTCAGGCAACTGGTAACAGAACCAGAACTGGTAACAGAACCAGAACCAGAATTGGTAACAGAACCAGAACATGTGAAGGAGTCATCCTAGACTTGGTATTTACCAATGGGAAAAGTGTTTCTGATGTTATAGTGGGAGATCATCTTGTATCCAGTGATCACCAGATGGTGTGGTTCAATATTAGGACTAGTGCTGATAAAATCCATTGAAAAGCATGGACCTTAGGGGTATGTTTACTAAACAGTAAAGTCACAGGCGTTAAGGGCAGTGGAAAGGTACCTGAAGCCATATAAGGCAGTGGGTGGGGGCGTCCTGGTATTAGAGCATCATGGGCCATTTAACGTGGACTAACAGAACAAAGAGTGGTAAGGTGACAAGAAAGCCGAAGGCAAGACAAGGCATCCCAAGGAGAGACAAGGCATCCTAAGGAGAGAAAAGGCACCCTAAGGGGAGACAAGGTGCCCTGATATGAAAGCATGCACCTTAGGTCACGAATATGGCTGTATCCCAAATACTGAATAGAGCATCAAGGAATGCCAATGTAAAGGCAGTAGAAGGGGCAGCCAGTAAAGCGGGCAAGTATGTGGGAGGCAGCTGTACCAATGCACAGGGTGGTGCCAATGTAAAGTGCTGCAATGTCAGTGTGTGGTATAGGATGGGGACGACTTGTCCCCCAGCAGAGGCAGAAGCGGCAGGATGTGTGCAGCAACAGGTGGACAGAGTAGTAGTGGTGACGTGCAGATCAGACACAGGAGAGATGAGTGTGAAGAGCCGAATGCAGAGAAGGCCATGGAGTAGCAGCTTGCATAAGAAGACATGGTACCTGAGTGAGGCGTCGGGATCCGAGCTTAACCCAATCCATGGGGTGGTGTTGAAGACGCAGATAAGGATAGTATACAGCTTCCCTTTCTATATTGATTGGACTTTTTATATTACAAAAGCGTTGTTCAACTAGCTCCAGAGGTCATTGATGCGAATAAGGTTTCTGCTGTGATAACGGACGTCAGTCCCGGTGGCAGAACCGATTAAGTCTGAGACCTCTTTATCTATATGAAATTATTTTCTAAGAAGATTGGATAAAATATTTTTGCCTATTTTATACGTGAACGATTGTTTTGTTATAAGAAGACATGGCTGCACACAGCTGTCAGAGGAGGATGGATGGGCTGAAGGAAGGATGGCGGCAGAGGAGAGGGTGGTATGGTCTGCCAGCATCGATGTGCCGAGCCCTGACAGTTACAGGCATGAAAATGACCTGAGTAGCACAGACACAAAAGAACAGGTAGGAATCAAACCCATTTCCCCCTGCTTATGGAGACATTGCACCAACCAGTAGGCTACACCACTATACCTCCTTGCACAGCAATGGCTGTATACAAAAAGAATGCACATTACTTACCAAAATTTCTGCTGTGTGCGCCAGCATAGAGTAGCCCCACCAGTACCCATGATGCAGTGCACATGCAGAACAGCAGTCTACAGCTGATCACCAACTGGAGAATGCATTTATCCATCAACTCAGCTCAGTAAGATGCACTGACAGTATGTGATACAAGCACAGAGCAGCTACAAACCGTGCCACTGAGCGGTTTCTGCAGTCACCCTGAGGGTGAAGATGGGTGCCCAGCACCAGGTCCCCCATACCTACCGTGCAAGAGATGGCCTCTGTAGCCTGTTTTACAGATACCTGTCACTGCTAATATGTGCCAGGTACTGTCATTAGACCAGGTTGTTCTTGTACTTGCACAGATGGTTTAAGTATGTGTAAATTTATTTTTTATCATTTCACAATCATTTGTGCCCTGTATCCTAACATAGGCACATCTGTACATTGAGGAAAAGAACTCATTCAAGTCTTCTGATGGTTGTTGTTCTCTCTTTTCAATAATATTACTTGCTTCTCTTATTTTATTATTCCCTCTTAAGTTTATGTCTCTTTTTTAAATCTCTGAGCCAGGGCCTATTGGACCTTTTTCTGGAGATTCTATGATAAACCGAAACAAGGGTAGGTGTTTGGGATTTGCAACCAGGCATTTTCTCTGGCCCTCAACATCATAGGGGGCCACAAGCCTGCCTTAATCTGAAGGAGCCCTAGAAGATGGGCTTTGGGGCTCCCTCTCCTGTTTCCTCCCTGAGCCCCTGTGTGTCTAACACCAGCCCTGAATGAAACTTCTGAATATAGATGTAGTAGTCTAAAATTAAGAGACTCAGAAAAATGAGATAACAGTACTATATTTTTTAAGTGCCATCAAGTCAATGTTGATGTCTGGCAACCCAGCAGTCCCTAGACTTTCTTGGCAAGGACTGACCAGAAGTAGATTTGCTGGGCCTTTTCTTCCGAGGCAATGGAGAGTAAAGTGACTTACCCAAGGTCACAAGGACTGCCAGTGGGAGTCAAATCCACACCTCCTGTGTAGCCACTAAGCTACTCCTCCACTTAATAGCCCTATATCAATGAAAAATAAAAACAAAATTAAGAAAATTGTCATGCAATAATGAAATAAACATTTTTTTATGCCTTATAATGAATAATGATGAAGATTGAGTGCCTGCTTCATCTTTGAAATGTAAGGCATATGGGAGTTATATCCCAAGGGATTAACAAGGCTAGCAGACCTCCTAACTGCATTAATCTTGCTGAGTGGGATATTCAGTGGCATTTAACCCAGTTTGTGCTGTTGAATATCCCCTTTTAAAGCTGCTGAACACCCCACTGCTATCCAGTTAGCAATGGAGCATTCTGGGGTGGAGTGGGGTGTCATCAAAGGTTATCCAGTTAGCAGCAATATTGAACAACTGGCTGGTTAACCCTAACTGGCTAAAGTTAGGCCAAAAAAAGCTGGCCTAACTTTAGCCAGTTTAGCTATCCCACCAGTGACTGAACAGCTAATTCACTATCCATGCAATCTGGATAATCCATGCCACTGGCCAGATATGGCCCTGCAATAGAATATCCAGTTTTAATTTAAAGTGGCAATGACCAGCCACTTTACTAATGCTGGTCGCTGCTGCTAAATATGCCCCCTTGGATTTTTCCTCATCTAAGGAGGCAGAGGTCAAACCAAATGTGCAACATCAATCATTCAAAAGACCTCAAAAATGGCAACTATTTTTTTTGTTTCACATCTTAAACACAATTTAGAAAATTGTGTAAAACCCTGTTAAACTCAAAAGCAAGCCAGCTTCTTCTTTGACCTTGGTGCATTCTCCGTCCAAAATCCCTAGAGATTGCATTCCTGTGTATTATTTCAATCTTCTAGAATTACATTTGAAACCAGCGCAACATAAAATAAATATGCACGCAGCTCTCCTCTAGGACATGTGATTTTTTTTGTTGTTAAAGAGCTTCATTCATTACAGAATAATGAAATATCATAAAACAGAATACAAATGATGGGGTTTTAACAGATATAATGTCTTCAGGCTTCCATTTGTTAAAGTAAAAAATTGAATATTAATTAAAAGTTAATTAGACTTAATTGCCAATTAGAAAGAGAGCATAATTCAAAGCTACCCACTGCCATTCTATTATTATTACCTTTGAAAAGCTTACAGTCTGGAAAAGGCCTGTATGTGCATTATCTTTTCATGTCCTAGTGTCATTGCTAACTGTGGAAATGACAGCACTGTGGGTAACAAAGCAGGTCATCATTTATAAACTTACCATAACATCTCTGTGTCTTTGTCAAAATGTACAGAAGGCTTAACTTTATTGTGCATCTTTTCAGTCTATTTCCTAGCAAACTTAACTTGGATATGACCAAGTGCAATTTACATATGGTATCAACGGATACAACTTCCTCCACTTCTTAGTGGATGAAGATATCATTCACTATGGAGACAATTTTCTAAATGATTTAGGAGAGCTAAAAGCACTTTACCTGAGTTAATTAGCTATCTAAAATACAAGTCTGTGCACTGTTCCACACTGAGGCTAATTTTATAAAGTAGCTAACTGAAGCTGTGATCCCAAAAATGAAGCTGGGAATAACTGTGCCTGTATTTTATAAATGATGCTGCGAGAGCTACACAGTTAATAAAATAGGTGTATCGCTACCCTCTGAAGTACACACATTTTGGAAAAAGTATGTGCAAACAATAGGTTGGCTCAAAAAGCTATTTGCATACATTTTAATATAACTTGCACACAGTCATAAATATGTGGGGGCATAAATAGAAAGACCAGAGACGTGCAAATGGCAATTATTCTCACAGAATGTTTTTGTTTGTTTGGACATTTTTTTCTGATAGCTCATTTCAATAACATTTTTTAAAGACACATTAGAATTTTTAAACATATGCTAATTAACTTAACATGCATTAATGAGTTGGCTAATGCACATTAAATCGATATAGTATGCACTGACGTTTTTAAAGCGTGCTAATGATCCATAAGCTTGCTAATGAATGCACATCCCTAAAAATGACTCTGGACCCACAAGAGTAATTTTTTCAGTCCAAATTACTCTCTTTTTGACTGAACTCTGGCCAGGATGAAGCAAGAGCACTTCTTGGCTCCATGCAGGAGCCTGGGATTGGCCTGGCTTGTTCGTTAGTTTAATTGAGTGTTTCCTACTTCAAGTTACAGATCATAAGGATGGGAACTGTGGATCTAGAGGTTAGGCTTTCCAACAAGGCAAAGAAAGTACTGTCATGAGAATGGGCATACTTTCCTGGCTAAGATGATGCACAACTAAGAAGAAAGACAAAATCACTATCCTAGAGAAAGGCAGGTGACCATACTCTGTATTCAGCATTTTGGAGCTGTCATTACCAGTATGGCACAAGATCAAGGAAACCTTGAATACAGACCATTTGCAGTTGACATGCCATATATGATAATGCCAATCCACTGAGGAAAGGTGGCTAAGGGGGGGAGAGACGCTTTTATAGTGATACCAAGAGATGTGCTATAGACAGACATGGGCATTGTCACAGATGCCAGGGACAAGGTATGCAGACTCCATATATACAATGAAGGGAATGCTTGCCATGCAGCTATATGGATTTCTAGCTAAGACTACATGGTTACATGATACCTATATAGTCCATTGCAGTTGTGTTCCTAGCCCCCTTGGCACCTGGGGCAGGGGCGGCCCAAGGGGGGTGCGGGGCCTCATTTGCATAAGGGGCCTCATTTGCATAAATATTTGCATTATGTTACCATATACTAACTTTTAGTAAACATGCCTCTTAATGAGTGTATGAATAAAGAAAGACTAAAAGATTTCTACATTACTATAATCCAGTGCCAACCGCCAGACACATTAGGAACTACTATAAACACTGCCCATTTAGAACCCATAGCAAACCCGCCGTATCCTAACAGCGCTACCAGGACTCACACAGCACCATACCCTACCTATCAAAAGGAAACATGCAAATATTAAACCAATACATTTCAGAGAATAACAATACATGACCTACTGGGGAAAGAGAACAAGAGGCAATGTCAAATAGGAATTATATAAACAGAATACCTCAGTTCAGTTACACATGAACAGAACATAAACCATCACCAAACAAGGAATCACAATTTAGAAACAGGATGACAATAATTAAACTGGGAATCCCAAAAGCCAAACTTGGAATGTACAACACTGTAGAAATAAAACTATACATTAATTTGCTTTTGTACTAAACAAAGCGCAGATGTTAATGATGCACATTTACCAGAGCTGGGATTTGAACCTGTGACTCTCTGGTCCTACAGGCACTGGCTGTGTCTGCTGCACCACACTGTGGCCATGGAGATAGTGCAGTCCCTGGAGATAGGAAACCTGGCCGGACGAGTCAGAAACCCTGCTCTGCACAATTTTACTGTGGGCTCATGTACCTTGTATGGGGACAAAAGTGCAAATAAACCTCAAAAATGACCTCAAAAAAAGGGGAAAAAACCCAAAACCAAGCTGGGCAACAGTGATAGCAATGGGCAACATAAAAAACACTCCCAAGAAAGCTCCAATAAAATGAAGTGAATTTTGAAAGAGTCTACGGAGCGTAGACCCTTCCAAAAATCATTTCTTTTTTTTGGAGCTTTCCTGGGAGTGTTTTTTATTGTTGCCCATTGATATCACTGTTGCCCAGCTGAATTATAATTTTTACAATTTTTCTTGTGGTCATTTTAAGGTTTTATTTGCGATTTTGTTCTGTGCACTTGTGTCACACTGCTCACGTTTTGTAGGTTTCTCCGGTTTTGCTGTACATTGCTGACGGAAATGGTTTCTCTTCCCTTTAAATCGGCTCTAACGCGAGGTTTTCACGCGGTATTTTTTGGACCGAAATTCAGCCCCGCTCCTGTGCGGGGAGCCTCTCCCCTCCCACTGTCCACCCATTGACCCCGTCCCCCCGCCCCTCGGGAGTCTTCCTCCGCCCTCGAAATGCCTTTCCACGCCTCTATCGCACTTCAGCGCGCCGCGCACTTGTGCGTGCGGCGCGCACGTGTGTGGGGCACCAGAAACACACTATTAGCATGCGCTAAGGTAACTTAGCGCACGCTCAAGTGCGCCCCGCACAATTGCGCGGTTTAGTAAACATACCCCATAGTTTTTGAAGATCTGAATAAATAGGCAGATAAAAGTAAGCCAGTTGATGCAGCATATCTGGATTTTCAGGAAGCCTTTGACAAGGTCCTTCATGAGAAACTCTTGGAGAAATGTAAAAGTCATGGGATAAGAGGCAGTGCACTATTGTGGATCAGGAACTGATTATAACAGAGAGTAGGGCTAAATGGACAATTTTCTCAATGGAGAAATGTGAATAGTGGAATACCCTGGGGATCTGTGCTGTGGCCCACTGCTTTTTAACATATTCATAAATGACTTGGAAATGGGAATAATAAGTGAGCTGATCAAATTTGCAGATGACACAAAATTATTCAAAGTTGTTACAACACAAGAGGAATGTGAGATATTGCAAGAGGACCTCAATAAACTTGACGTCTGGACATTGAAATGGCAGATGGAATTTAAAGTGGACAAGTGCAAAGTTATGTGCTTATGGAAGAACACCCCAAACTATGGTTACACGATGCAAGGTTCCACTTTAGGAACCACCATCCAGGAAAAGGATTTAGGCATCAACATGGATAATACATTGAAAGTCCCGCTGCGCTGTAGGGCAGGGTCCCGAGGCTGGTATAGTAACCGGGTCCCCAGGTCCCAACGCTCCCTGGCGCGTTCGTATTAGTTGGGGGGGGACAGGGTATGAGAGGTGGGCATGCATCACGGCCTCAGCTGCCCGCTCAGTGGGGTTGTGCTCAGGCGATTGGTGCTAGGGCACGATGTGGGCAGGGCCGGCAGTCTGAGAGGGAGTTTGGAGGCATGGGTCTCCCTCTTTCTGCCGGCTCGCAGGGCATGAGAGTTGGGTTGACGGCATTGGGCAATGTTGGGTGCTCATGGTGGATTGGGGGTGGGTGGCAGGTTTCCAGAGTCGACAGGGATGGGCATCCAGATACCTCGGTTACCCTCTGCCCAGTGTGCAGTGGCAGCCAGAAATCAAATAGAATGCTGGGAATCATAAGGAAAGTAATAGAAAATAAAACAAAGGATATTATAATGCCCTGTATCGTTCCATGGTGCACCCACAGCTAGAAACATAGAAACATGATGGCAGAAAAACATCACATGGCCTATCTAGTCTACCCTTCCATATCAACTACAATAATCCCCTTTTTACCTTTAGAGAATCTCTGTGTTTGTCCCATGATTTTTTGAATTCAGATACTGTCCTTGTGTCCACCACCTCCATTGGGAGACTATTCCATGCATCTATCACTCTTTCCGTAAAGAAATATTTCCACATATTACTCCTGAGTCTATCCTCCTTCATCCTCATCCGATGTCCACTCATAGCAGAGCCTGCCTTCAATCGAAAGAGGCCCTCCTTCTGTTCTTTTATGCTACAGAGGTATTTAAAGGTCTCTATCATATTGCCCATATTCCGTCTTTCCTCTGAAGTATACATATCAAAATCTTTAAGTCTATCCTCATATGTTACATAATGAAGACCACTAACAATTTTAGTAGCCACCCTCTGCACTGACTCCAACCTGCTTATATCTTTTTGAAGGGGCGGTTTCCAGAACTGCATACAATATTCCAAATGAGATTGCACCAGAGACTTATAGAGAGGCATTATCACTTCTTTTTTCTGCTAGCCATTCCTCTCCCTATACACCCAAGCAAATTTCTGGCTTTCACAGTCACATTTTCTACCCGTTTAGCTACTTTAAGATCATCAGACACAATTATGCTCAGGTTCTGCTCTTCGTTTGTGGACAAAAGAACCTCACTCCCTACACTGTACCATTCCTTTGGATTTTTGCAGCCCAAATGCATGACTCTGCATTTTTTAGTATTAAATCTCAGCTGCCAAATTCTAGACCATTCTTCAAACTTAGCTAGATCCCTCCTCATGTTATCTACTCCTTTCTGGGTGTCTGCCCTATTGCAGATTTTGGTATCATCTGCAAACAAGCAAACCTTACCCGACAGTCCTTCCGCAATATCACTAACAAAGATGTTTAAAAGAATTGGAACAAGGACAGATTCCTGTGGCACACCACTGGTAACCTTCTTCTCCTCAGAGTGAGCTCCATTTACCTGTACCCATTGTTGTCTCCCACTCAACCAATTTCTAACTCAATCAGTAACTTTAGAGTCTATCCCTAGGTTGCTCAGTTTGCTTATAAGTCACCTATGCGGAACAGTGTCAAAAGCTTTATTGAAATCTAAATACACCACATCTAGGGCTCTCCCTCGATCCAGCTCCCTGGCCATCCAGTCAAAGAAATCAATATGATTTGTCTGACAAGACCTGCCTCTAGTGAATCCATGCCGCCTCATATCCTGAAAACTATTGGACTCAGAAACCTCACTATTCTCCCTTTTAGTAGCCTTTCCAATAATTTACTAACCACAGAGGTTAGAATAACTGGCCTGTAGTTCCCAATGTCATCCTTACATCTGTTTTTGTATAAAGGGACCACATGTGCCTTTCTCCAGTCCTCTAGTACTACTTCTGACTCCAAAGAGGCATTGAAAAGGTTGACAGTGGAGCCGATAGAATGTCCCCAAGTTCCCACAGTATTCTTGGATGTATCCCATCCGGACCTATGGCTTTGTCTACTTCTATTTATTTTATTTTATTTATATTTCTATACCGCAAGTTCCTGAAGATCAAATGTGGTTTACAATAAACAACAGTGAATTGCACAGGAGTACAAGTTCAGTTTACAGAGAACGTTGTTAACTATATACAGTAACAATAAAAATATAACTCTTAACTATATATATAGGTTGCGTGTCATTGAGTTTGTGGTGAATTATTCTAGGGAATATGGATCCTGAGAGTGAGGAGTCTAGAAAGAATTCTGAAGTTATGTTATTGGACCGAAGTGATGTGCAAATAGATGTGTTTTTAGTTTTTTCTTAAAGGAGGAAAGGTCCTTTATTTATCTTAGGCTTTCAGGGAGTATATTCCAAAGAGTAGGTGTGCAGTGTGAGAATGTTCTGTTATTAGTGATCTTTTTAGCTTTGATGCAGTCTGGTGCTGTCATCAGTTTGTTTTTATTACAGTTTCTTTGACTACTTTTAGTTTAGCTAGTTCCTCACAAACACAATCTTCTGAAAATCATTTAAGATCTTTGTCCCTTCTGTTCCTATTTGTGGGTGTTTTCATCTGTGAACACATAACAAAAATATTTGTTAGCAATTCTGCTTTATCCTCATCAGTTTATGCATATTCCTCCCCTGCACCCTTGAGCATGACAATAGCACTTTTGCCTTCCCTCTTCTCACTAATATATGTGAAAAATGTCTTATCCCTGCATTTTGTTGCACTGGCTATTTCTTCTTCTTTTTCTACCTTTGCTTTCCTGACTACTTTCCTAGTTTCTTTATGTTTTTCCTAATATAGATGCCTGTCTTCCTCTCTCTGTGATCTCTTGTTTTTCATGAAGCCTCCCTCTTTTTCTTCACCTTTTCAGCTAGTCCTTTTGAGAACCATAGTGGTCTCCTTTTTCTTTTTCATGTATTTATCTTTCTAACAAAAAGATTTGTTGCCCTTAAAAAATCCCCTTTCAGTTTTGTCCACTGTTTTGCTACATCCCGTATCTGTTCCTATCCCATTAACGACTCTTTGAAGTATTGTCCCATCTTGGCAAAGTCAGTTCTCCTAAAGTCTGAACCTCACTTTTGAATGGATTTTAACAGCCCTAGTCCTAATATTGAACCCTACCATCTGGTGATCAGTGAATGCGAGATGATCTGCCACTGTACATCAGAAACACGTTCCCCATTGCTAAACTCTAAGTCCAGTATGGCCCCATCATGTGGATTCTCTTACCAGTTGCCTGAATAGCCTCTCTGTAGAAAATCAAGGATCTCCTTCCTTCTAGATGACAATGCAACAGGGATGTGTGAATCCACATCCAGCATATTGAAATCACTTATCAGTAGCACTTCTCCTTTCATGGCAATGCTGTGTATGTCTTCTATTAAATCTTTGTTCACTTCTACACCCTGTGAGGAGGATCTGTATCTAATGCCAATGCAAATGGACTTCCCTTTCCCTCTTTCTAGTTTAACCCATATTGCCTCCTCTCTTCTTTTTAAGCCCTGCAATTCTAAAACTTAATATCATTTTTTACACATAGTGCCACTCCACCTCCCCTTCTTTCTACCCTGTCCTTCCTGAATAAAGTATAACCCAGTATAATTACATCCCAGTCATGGTTTTCTGTAAACCATGTTTCTGTAACTGCCACTAAATCCAAGTCAGCCTCTTCCTTTAAAGCCTCAACATCTGGGATTGTATTTCCCATGCTATGGACTTTTATACACACTGCTTTCCAAATGTTGCCCTTATTACCCATTTCTACAGAGGTATTTAATGTTTCACTTATCTGGGGGCTTTCTTCACTTACCTGGGGGCACTCTTTACCCATTCCTAACAAATCTAATTTAAAACCCTCTTCAGTAGGTTAGCCAGTCAGCTGCTGAAGACACGCCAACCTTCTTAGACAGATTGACACCATCACTGTTCTATAGCCCTTGGAACATCATCCCATGGTCCAGGAAACCAAAACACATTCAGTGAAACGAACTATGCAGCCATGTATTCATCTCTAGGATAAGAACATAAGAAAATAAGATATGCCATACTGGGTCAGACCAAGGTACATCAAGCCCAGTATCCTATTTCCAACAGTGGCCAATCTAGGTCATACATACCTAGCAGTTTCCCCAAAAGACACAGGTTCCACAATGCTTGTACTGGGTCAAGCATTGATATAAAAAAGCCACCAAAATGTTAAAGGGGATGGAAGGATACTCCTATGAAGAAAGGCTAAAAATGTTAGGGCTCTTTAACCTGGAAAAGAGACGGCTGAGGGGAGATATGATAGACGTCTATAAATTAATGAACGGAGTGGAACGGGTAAACGTAGATCGATTGTTTACTGTATCAGAATATAGAAAGACTAGGGGACATGCAATGAAGCTACAGGGTAAACTATTTAAGACTAATAAAAGAAAATATTTTTTCACTCAACGTGTAATCAAACTCTGGAATTTGTTACCGGAAGATGTAGTAAAGGCTGTTAGTGTAGCTGGGTTTAAAAAAGGTTTGGACAAGTTCCTGGAGGAAAGGTCCATAAACCATTATTAAGAAGTGACCGAAGATATCAATGCTTGACCCAGTACAAGCATTGTGGAATTTGTGTCTCTTGGGGAAACTGCTAGGTACATGTGACCTAGATTGGCCACTGTTGGAAACAGAATACTGGGCTTGATGGACCTTGGTCTGACCCAGTATGGCATATCTTATGATCTTATGTTCTTATGTTATCCTGGGTCCCTTCTTAATAATGGTTTATGGACCTTTCCTCCAGGAATGTGTCCAAACCTTTTTTAAACCAAGCTACACTAACAGCCTTTACTACATCCTCAGGTAACAAATTCCAGAGTTTGATTACATGTTGAGTGAAAAAATATTTTCTTTTATTAGTCTTAAATAGTTTACCCTGTAGCTTCATTGCATGTCCCCTAGTCTTTCTATATTCTGATAATGTAAACAATCAATCTACGTTTACCCATTCCACTCAGTTCATTAATTTATAGACTTCTATCATATCTCCCCTCAGCTGTCTCTTTTCTAGGTTAAAGAGCCCCTAAAATGTTTAGCCTTTCTTCATAGGAGTATCCTTCCAACCCCTTTACTATTTTGGTGGCTGTTCTCTGAACCTTTTCTAATAACACTATATCCTTTTTAAGATATGGCGACCAGAATTGCACACAATATTCAAGGTGCAGTCTCACCATGGAACGATATAGAGGCATTATAATATCTTTTGTTTTATTTTCCATTCCTTTCCTTATGATACCTAGCATTCTATTTGCTCTCTTGGCTGCCGCTGCACACTGGGCTGAGGGTTTTAACATGTTATCCACAATCACGCCTAAATCTTTTTCCTGGGTGGTGGTTCCTAATGTGGAACCTTGCATCATGTAACCATAGTTTGGGTTGTTCTTCCCTGGGTGCATCACTTTAAACTTGTCCACATTAAATTTCATCTGCCATTTTGATGCCTAGTCTTCCAATTTATCAAGATCCTCTTGCAATTTTCCACAATCCTCTTGGGTTTTAACAACTTTGAATAGTTTTGTGTCATCTGCAAATTTGATAACCTCACCCGTTATAACCTATTCCAGGTCATTTATGAATATGTCAAAAAAGCAGTGGACCCAGTACAGATCCCTGGGGTACACCACTATTCACCTTTCTCCATTGGGAAAATTGGCCATTTAGCCCTACCCTCTGCTTTCTATCTTTTAACCAGTTCCTGATGCACAATAGTACACTGCCTCCTATCCCATGACTCTGATGAGGGACCCTGTCAAAGGCTTTCTGAAAGTCAAAATACACTAAATCAACTGACTCACCTTTGTCCACCTGTTTATTCACACCTTCAAAAAAACATTACAGATTAGTAAGGCAAGATCTTCCTTGTCTAAAGCCATGTTGACTGTCTCCCATTAGACCATGACTATCTACATGCTGAGTAATTTTGTTCTTTATGATGGTTTCTACCTTTTTTCCCGGTACTGACGTCAGGCTTACCGGTCTGTAGTTTCCCGGATCACCCCTGGAACCCTTTTTAAAAATTGGCGTTACATTGGTGATCCTCCAATCTTCAGGTATTACAGATGATTTTAATGAAAGTCCACAGATTACTAATAGCAGGTCTGCAATCTCATATTTCAGTTCTTTCAACACCCTTGGATGTATACCATCCGGCCCAGGTGATTTGCTACTCTTCAGTTTATCTAATAGTTGTAATACATCTTCCCGATGTATCGATATTTCCTTCAATTCTTCTGCACCTTTAAATACCACTTCAGTCATGGTAATATCCCTACATCTTCCTCAGTAAAGACCAAAGCAAAGAATTAATTCAGTCTCTCCTCTATCGTCTTGTCGCCTTTTAGTGCCCCTTTAACCCCTCTATCATCTAAGGGACCAACTGACTCTCTCACAGGTTTTTGCTATGAATGTACTTGAAAAAGTCTTTATTTCACGTTTTTTCTTCCGCAGCAAGCTTCTCTGCCTCGTCCTTTACCCTTATCAGGGAGGATACAAGAGAATAAAACCTGTGCATCCATCTGCTTCACTCTCTGTCCCAGAGCTATGAAGTCACTTTTGATATGCTCGGAGAGATACCTAGCAGTAACATTTTTACCGACATGGATGAGCAACATTGGATAATAGTCAGTAGGCTTGATGAGTCTCGGCAAACTCTCCATAACATCTCATATCTTGGCATCTGATAGATAGCACACCTCTCTGGACATCAAATCTGGTTTGCAGATGGATTCCTCAGTACCCCTCAGAAGAGAGTCATTAACTACAACTACCTTTTTCTTCCTTGTGGTGACTGATTCTGCAAATTTGGTGTGCTCGAGCTGTGGTTCTTCCCTTTCCTCGGATGCTTCCACCTCCTCCACATCTAGGGCTGCATACTATTTCTTCAATTCAAGGGCTGGAGGAGTTGCAGTGTTGATACTGCAAGCTCTGGTGACTCGTCTCCAACCTTATTCCTTCTCTAGACTCACATCTTCACCTCTGTCAGAGAGCTTGGATGTTTCAAGAAGCATCTCATCAATTACTTCTCATTGTCTCAAATGCTTCTCAGCATTGCTACCTCTTCCTTGAGCTCCTCTACTTCTTTCCTGAGAGTCTCCGAATGTTGGCATCCCGCACATGGAACCGGTCCTTCAACTAGCATTAGGATCTCTGTCTGAACAGAAGAAGAAGCTATAACGGGGGAAACAGCTTTAGCAATATGATTTTTCTAAGCCATTGTTTAGTTGATGGAGGTTTGGTACCTGTTGAAGTAAAAGAGAGTGACCTATGAAAGTCCCTTCCTGCTCCTCAGCTGTCCTTTAAGAGAAAAAGCAGTTAACCTCTTAAAGTGTGTTCTAACAATACTGTTCAATGTTCCTATGTGTAACTAATTGGGGAGTTGCCCTTTAAAGCAAGAAAGCACCTTGAATACTGTATGCAATTCTGGGTACCATATCTTAAAAAGGATATAGTAGAATTATAAAAGGTGCAGAGAAGAGCTACCAAATGGTAAAGGGGATGGAAAGATACCACTATAGTAAGAGGAAAGGCTTAAACGGTGAGGATTCTTCAACTTTGAAAAAAGATGACTGAGGGGAAATATGATAGAGGTCTATAGATAATGAATGGAGTGGAACAGGTAAATGTAGATTGATTGTTTACTTCTTCAAAAAGTAGAAAGACTAGGGGACACACATTGAAGCTAAAATGTAGCTCATTTAAGACTAATAGGAGAAAATAATCTTTTTAACTCACCCCATTCTCAAACTCTGGAATTCATTATCAGAAGATGTAGTAAAAGCTGTTAGTGGAGCTGGGTTCAATAAAGGTTTGGACAAGTTCCTAGAGGAAAAGTCCATAAAACATAATTAAAGAGGACCCAGGAAATCCACTGCTTACCCCAGGATAAGCAATGTGGAATCTTGAACTTGACAGGAACTTGCGACCTGGATTGGCCATTGTTGGAAACAGGATATTGGGTTTGAAGGACCTTGGTCTGACCCACTATGGCATATCTTATATTCTTATCAAATTAATTTTATAAGGTTACACCTACTTAACATGCATTTTTGTGCACCTGTTTTATGTCTGTTTTATAAAGTCAAGTTCACACATATCTGTCTTTATAAAATACTAGCCTAAGTGTCAGAGAACGTACCTTAAATTAAGGTGTTATTGCTTACACTGGCGTAGGACCTGGTATAAATGACAACACCTACTTTTGCAAATATGCGCGTCAATGATCATATATACTATACTCAACATGCTTGCTTGCACCGCTCATGCTTTACCCAAATTTCACTAATGTGCACTCCCACAGTGCAAATACATACCATGCAAACAATGTATATACTTTTATGCTAGTCAGTATTTTAAAAGAGATAATTTACTCACATAAATGAAGGCCGCGTGTCCCCATACAAGCCGGCCGCCTGTAACCGGGTGACTCGGTGAGATGCGGGGCCTAGAGGTGGGGCTGCAAGGCAGGGGGGGGAGGAGGCGATGTGACGCCATGGCGTTATTTGAAATCATTGGCTCCCTCATCGGGCAGCGCATGGGGAGCCAATGAGCGAGTGTGAGGAGGCGGGCTCAGCGGGACGGCACGGAAGGCCAGGGTTAGTCTGGTGTGGAGGTCCTGTTGGTGGTTTGAAGTCACCTGTGCCGGTGGCGGGATCCCAGAGGTTTCCGGGGTCTGGAGCCTTAGGATAAGCTTGGGATGGGGGTAGAGTACCCCTGACCCGGTCAACTCCTGGCTGGCTTTTGCTAGTTATATGGTGAAGTTGGGGCCAAGTGGGGGAGAGCTGTGGGGAAAAGCGGAGGCGGGTGCATCTTGCTAGTGACATGGCTGGGGAGGCGTTATTCCGCTGGTGGTATGCTGAAAGGATTGTGGGTGTTGATTGTTTACCTGTTAATGGATAATAAAGCTGCGATCAGGCGTTTACCCAAAAGTTTGTGTCAGAGTGTTTGTGGAAGGGGGGGAGGGCGAAAAGGGGGGGGGGGTTAGTGGAAGAGCATCGAGTCCGACCTACTTTGGTTAATGAAGGCTGTGTCCCCCCGTACAAGCCGGCCGCCCATAACTGGGTGGCTCGGCGAGATGCGGGGCCTAGAAGCGGGGCCACAAGGCGGGGGGGGGAGGAGGCGATGTGATACCGCGACATCATTTGAAATCATTGGCTCCCCCATTGGGCAGCGCATGGGGAACCAATGAGTGGGTGTGAGGAGGCAGGCCCAGCAGGATGGCACAGAAGGCCAGGGTTAGTCTGGCATGGAGGTCCCTTTGGTGGTCCCACCCGCCCGCCCTTTAAGGGGGTGAGTTGTTAGGGGTGTCACAGTTTGGGGGGGGGTAGGCGGGATCCCAGAGGTTTCCGAGGTCTAGAGCCTTAGGATAAGCTTGGGACGGGGGTAAGGTACCCCCGACCCGGTCAACCCCTGGCTGGCTTTTGCTAGTTATATGGAGAAGTCGGGGCCAAATGGGCGAGAGCTGTGGGGAAAAGCAGAGGCGGGCACACCTTGCTAGTGACATGGTTGGTGAGGCGTTATTCCTCTGGTGGTATGCTAAAGGGTGTTGATTGTTAACCTGTTAATGGATAATAAAGCTGCGACCAGGAGTTTACCCAAAAGATTTGTGTCAGAATGTTTGTGGAAGGGTGGGGAGGATGAAAAGGGGGTGGGGATAATGGAAAAGCATCGTGTCTGACCTACTTTGGTTACTAGCCACTCATACATATAAATGACTATAATGTTGACATTTATGAGCACTTTTAGTATCTAAAAATAGTCAGCACCTTATTAAATTACCCCCTATAAGTATAAGGAAGCTTTATGGATAACGGGCCCGATATTGAGGTGGGCAGGCTATGTGCGGTGATAGTGCATAGCATGCCCGCTGACCCCCCTAACCCAGATATTCACGTCCACTCTAGCAGAAGTGAATATCCGGGTTTGTCCGGACACCCTGGTAGCTGCAGAGGCGACATGCATAGCAGCAATTTTCGTTGCTACCCGCATAGCCTCTGCGTCTTAAAGATATGCAAGGATTTAGCCCCTTCCTCTGCCCCTGCTCTGTCCTGGAACACTCCTAACACACCTCTATGCTATGCGGATAGCATCTGGGCACGTTAGGGACTTAGCCGGGATATTCGAAGGTCACTGTGTGGTTCCCTTTGAATATCCCGCCCTTACACGGGTAACTAAAGAAGTTACCCGTGTAAGGACCTTCGAATATTGGCCCCAACATTTTTTGTGCTCTCCATTATACTTCTGCAATCGCCAATCCCCCCCCAAAAATTATTTTGTATATACAGAAGTGTGGTGTACTTTTGACCCATAAAGTAAATGTGTTTGGAGCATGATGCTTGGGATCTGCTGGGTTTTTGCATGGTGCTAGTTGTTGGTCTATTCCACATGTTTGCTAGCTTAAAAGGGCCAGTGCCAGTGCTTGAAAACTCAGATATCATTCTGGCTCCCTTCCAGCTCTTCGTTAAATACATGCTACTGGTAGATTTTATGCAACCTCAAAATATAAATCGATATTATGCTGCCAGATTTACCTTGACAGCCAAAAGCAAGCAGGCTATCATCATTTTCAAATAAAATATATATATATTTTTCATGTAAATGGAATATTTCTTTCTTTCCCACCGTCAGTCTTAAAAATTTGTTTCACATTTCATTTAATGCTAAGTGGTTCATTATATAGAGTGGCAACTCAGTTCTCTTATTATGGTGTTATCTTTCACTTTGTCAAAATATGTCTACTTGATAAGAAATCTGACAGAAGTTGCTTATGATGGGATCACTAACAGCCATCCGTTTCTCTCTAGCAAATGAAACCGTAGCCATGGAGACGGCCTTTTTTTGCCAGAATGAAAATGAGACAGCACTCTGCTGCAGCCATTAGTAGAATACACAAATATCCCTCAAGGCAAACATCTAAAGCAAATGGACTGCAAAGTAAGGAGCACTAATTTCTATTTATTTAGGATTTGTAAACCTCGCAGAGCAAGATATTAACAAAGGAACAAACAGAGAGAGCTCAAAAACCTTCTGTTTGTGTTTTTCTTTGTGCTTGTAAAACTCATATTAAATAGAGAAAAAAATGCTTGATTCTGATTTTATATGAGTAACCTAAAATAATGTTCATACAATCCAGTGGTAAGGTTTTGGTGTTTTAATAAAAAGAAGAAATAACAAAAACCTACAAATAACACTTAAATGCTTGACATGATAGTGTTCCCCTTTTTGATTTTCGGGAATAAGGTTTACATTAAAAAAAATCTCTATAAAAAAAGAAATACTCTATGGAATGTACTTTTTCATAAAGTTTAATTTTGTAAGGGTCTTGTTCATACTGATAAAGTATACAGAGCTGATAATAAGTCCATTCTAAAATACTATCAGCAATTGGCCTCAGGCTGTCAAAGACCTTTGAAGTGTCACTCTCCTCGTTCCCCACTTTATTCACTATTACACCTATCTCTCTGGAAACTACTTACTGAATGCATACATTTTGATGGCCTAGGGTGTGTGAAGCTTCTGGTTCATGAGTTACAATTCATTAAGGTGCCTTTTCTCCTCTTTCTTTAGAATCTGTTAAGAATCAACTGGGTATAGTGTGTTAGTGAATGTCAATTGTTTAAAATTCCACACTGTGGAATTATCTAGTATGATTGGTAACACTGATGTATTTCTTCATACAAAGATCCAACGTCCAAGAACACAAGCTATGCCATACTGAGTGATACCAAGGGTCCATCAAGCACAGTATCATGTTTCCAACAGTGGCCAATCCAGGTCACAAGTACCTGGCAGGTTCTCCAAGGTATAATACAGATTCCATGCTGTTTGTCCCATGGATAAACAGTGGATTTCCTCGATCCTCTTTAATAATGGTTAATGGACTTTTCCTCCAGGAACTCATCCAAACCTCTTTTAAATACAACGACACTAACAGCTTTAACTACATCCTCTGGTAACGAATTCCAGAGGTTGATTACCAAGCCATGGTATTTTCAGTATCATCATATGAATGCAAAAGTAGGACAGTGAAGAAGAAAAACAGAAAGAAAATCAGTGTCTTTGAATTAAGGTGCTGGTGAAGAATACTGTGTATGCCATGGACTTTCCAAAGAACCAATCAGTCCGTACTAGAGATGAAACTTAAGCTTTATTTTGATGCTCAAATGGCAAAACTTTGACTTTCATACTTTGGACACTTTATGCGAAAAGAAAGATTATTAGAGAAAGATCTTGACAAGCTTGAAGGTTAATGCAAAAGGGGAAGGACAGCAATGTGATGGATCAATATAATAACTTCTTGCTGAAGCAGATAGTGACATCTGCTTACATTACTACTATTTATTTCACTGTGACTTCCACCATGGTGCAAATGTAATAATTTCTGTTTGTTTTTGTGTTCCCTCAAGGTTGTCTCCCCATTGGCTACCTGTACTTCCTGCTATAACCTGATTCACAGCCACAAACATGGCCACCATTGGCCCAACTTCATGTCGAAGCAGGAAGTGATGTCTGCTTACACTACTACTATTTAATTCACTGCGGCTTATGCTGCATCACGCTCCTTTGTGCATTCATTCCTTCTGACATACAGTACTTTTCTATGTGTGCAGTCACTGCTCCACCTCCATTTTCCTTTGATTTTTCTTGTGGCCTGTCTGCCACTCCCTGCCAGTGTGCAGATGTATCATCAGTCTATCCCAGTGCTCTGGGGCCGCTGCCAATCATGCCCTTTTTTTCCACAGCCCTCACAGTTAAAGTATTTGCTTCCTGTCTTTCCTCTCGATTCTTCCTCCATTTCCCCCTGCTCCATCCCTTCCCCGCTCTTAGGTTCCTCTGTTTCTACTTCCTCCTTTGCCCTTTTGAACGTCCACTTTCTTAAGTGCAAATGTCACCTGGTTCATGATCTCCTCGAAACTGCTTCTTTTGAATTCCTTTGTCTAACCGAAACTTGGCTGGCTTATTCCGAACTGGCCTATCTTCACCAGCCTTCTTCTCCTGGTTCTACCTTCCTTTCCCATCACCATCAGCAATGGCATGGTAGGAGTAGCCTAGTGGTTGGGGCAAGGTACTTCAGGCTGGAAGGTCAGAGGTTCAAATCCCACCAGAGGACAGCAACCTTGGGCCGGAAGGACTGGGGTTTCTAGTCCCACAGATACTCCTTGTGGTCTTGGGCAAGCCACTTAACCCTCCATAGCCCATGTTCCCTGTAAGTATTAGTGTATGTGTCTCATATCCCTGTGTGTTAAAAGTATCCCCCAATTGTGTTGTGACTGCTTTGATTGAAGGATAAGGCGGTATACAAAACTGTCTAAATAAATAAATAAAATAATGGTAGTGGTCTTGTTCTGTTTTCATCTTCCCTTTTCTCCATGACCCTTCTTGATTCTACTGTCTCCCCTATGCTTGAAATCCTTGCGACTAAGGCCCACAGGGCTTACTCTTCTTTCTCTTTTTCTCATTTTCCTGGTCTACTGTATCTTTCCCCACTGGTCTCACTGGCATCTCCACAAGCCCTCTATGATTTTCTCTCTCCTTGCTTACTCAATCCCTCCATGATTCTACTGTTGGAGGATTTTAACATCAATCTATCCTCCCCTCTTCACCCAATCATGAAAGAGTTTCTGGGCTTTTTCTCCTCTTTGAGCATACAGCAACACGTCTCTACTCCCATTCACGCAGCTGGCCAAATCCTTGATTTGGTTATTATCTCTGCATCTTTACAACCCTCTTTGCCCTCCATCACTCTCCTCCCCTGGTCTAATCACTGCCTTGTCTCATTTTCCCTTTCTCAGTCCTCCAGCAGGTGCCCTCTGCCCACCCCCATCTTTCATCAGTGCTGTCATCTCCATAAATTTACCCCTGATTCCTTCATTGTTAGCTGCCCTCCCTTTTCCCTCTGACTTTCTCTAGCATTCCTTTGAAGAGCAAGTCCATCATTTCTCCTCGGTCATATAGTGTACTTTTAATCTTGCCAACCTTCCTTAGGTCTGCTCCTTTGTCCTTTCCCCCCTCTACCCTGGTATCATCCAGGACTCCATCTCCTCTGTCTCCAAGTTTGCCAACTTGAACACTGTTGCATAAATCACAGTCGCCCTTCCTGTTTTCTTCCCTTCATATTGCCTTCCGCCACTATCACAGGGCTATTACCAAAGCAAGGAAATCTTACTATTTCACTCTCATTCACCAACATGCCTCTGCCTCCCGCTTATACCATCTATTGCATTCTTTGACAGATACCCCCAGGCCTCCTCTGCTGTTTTGTCTATTTACCCTCAAGTCGTTGCTACTGCCTTCCACCAAAAGCTCGCCACCCTTCAATCTTCTCCGACTCCGAAACTGCTACCTTGCCCCATATTTCTACCCCTCCCCCCATTGTTAGCCTCTCTATTCGGTCCCTTCCTAGTTTCTATGATTTGTCCTATGTCATCGCTTCCTCCCATCCTACCACTGCTCCTTATGATCCAATGACCTCACAGCTATTCAAGCTACTTAGTGACTCTTTCCTTTCTCAAATCCTCTCCATCATCTCACCATCTTTCTAATTCAGCATTTTTCCCTCCTCTTGGAAAGAGGCCATTGTTCTATCAACACTTAAATCAGCTGCCAAGGACCCTACCAATCCCCTCAATTACCACCATATCTCTCTTCTACTCTTTCTCTCTAAAGTAACTGAACATCTGGAGCCCGGTTTTCAAAGGCATTTACATGGGTAACTGCTCTAATTATCCATGTAAATGCCTTATCTGGGATTTTTGAAAGGCACCTACACGAGTTGTGCCCTTCAAAAATCACAGATAAGTCCCTAACACGCCCAGATGGTATGAGGCCTAGTCTGATTCATATGTTCCAGGCCTTTGCATGTCTAGTTGGAACCAGAAACACAGAGGTAGATGAAATTCAGATCCCACGGAGCACATCTAGCCCCTGCAGGATCAGAATCATATCTAAGCTTGTACATGCAAACTGGGACCCAAATCCAGTTGGCCTGCACATACAGGCTCCTGCCCAGCTAACTCAGTCAGGCGTATGGTTGCCATGCTACTGCAGCTCCATTCAGCAGCCATGATCCCCGGCCACCGCCGACTTTCTTCATTCCCCACAGTCTGATCCCCGATCTGGCCTCCCATGGCCAGGATCGGCCTGCAGGGAATCTCCTGTACCCCCTCCACCATTTGGTGCTGCCCGGGCCTCCTGTCTTCCGACATCTAGGAAGACTTATTCCACCTCAGGAATGGAATAAGTCCCCCATCTATTCTGCTGTCCCTGGATGTACAGGGCTGACATCAGAATTGGCCCTTTATGTCTGGGGATGCAGACTGCCCACTGTCTGCCATAATTCTGCCTCTGCACTGTCCCCTTCCTGCCCCCATCTAGCCTCCCCTTACAAACTCCTTGTTCATACATGGAGGCTTTGGACAGGGACTGCAAGGGGGCGAATAGCGGGGATGGATGTCCAAATGGGATGTTCATCCCTGCTATTCGTGGTTCAGAATAGACCCCTATGACCCCGGCATTGAAAATCCCAGTTAGGTGGAAGGGTGTGGAAGGGGCATGTTCACCAGCTACAGGATTTCCTTCTTTCCTCTCAAATCTTCCTCCCCTCTTATACAGGTTTTTGTCCCCTTCTTTTGACCAAGCACTTCTTGCTTGCTATCACTGAATGTTATCACTGGTGCTATCATACCACCTTGGATTCCCACCATCAAGTTCTTCTTGTGTCTCTTGACCTCACCACAGCTTTTGACTTGGTCAATCACTCTCTTCTTTGCTCTCAACACACTTCTATCGGTGTTACGAACTCCTCACTGGGTTAGTTCCATTTTTACCTCCTTGATCATTCTTACATGGTTTCCTGGTCTTCCCAGCTCTCTGCCCCTCAATCCCTTCACTGTGGTGTCCCTCGGGGTTCTGTTCTTGGTCCCATTCTCTTTAATATCTTCCTAGCTCCAGTCCCTTGGTATTACATTTTCATTTACACAGATGACATTCAGCTTCTTTTTCATTTCCCTGTCCATTTCCTCTTTGTTATCCCCCAGGTTTCTTGTAAACTTGACATCATAACTGATTGGCTTTCTGACTGTGGACTGAAACTTAACATTTCCAAATCTGTCTTGCTTCTGTTTGCCACCTCAGATCCCCTTTCCCTTCCTGTTCCTCCTTCTTGGTGCCTCTTTTGATTCCTGGCTTTCCTTCTCATCTCACATTTCCTCTGTTGTTCAGTGTTCCTTCACTGTCCTCCATCAGATCCGGTCCATCTCTAGGCTTCTCGACCAATCTTCCGTCTGTTTACTCCTGCTCTCTCTAGTCATTACCGATCTCGACTACGCCAGCTCCCTCCTTTCCAGCCTTCCCCAGTACCAAATCCATTGACAATAATTAATTCAAAAGAATCCAAAATAAGAAAAACCTACTGGAATCAACCTAAATAACCCAAAAACTAAAGAATTCCAAAGTCAAATTCCCCCAGAAAAACAAGTTTTTTTGTCGGAGTACGCCAGCACAGTGCCGGGAAGCAATCCAGACACCACTGTGGCAACGCCTTTTTTATTAAATTTAGATATGAATTAAAATTCAAAATCCATAACTTAGCTTTTTGAAGTACCATCCAACGTAGCAAGATTATGCCAGTAATCCAAAAATGATGACGTGGCTCACGTTTTGGGTTGGACACAAAGTATGATGCAACCCTGCTTCAGGTCCATCCACAGCTGGCAAAAGAGAAAGCTTGAGTGAACAAACCACGGGGGTGTATCTACACCATATAGACCATACAGGGAGGCATGGTCTAGTGGTTAGGACACGGTACTTCAGGCCGGAGGGTCGGGGGTTCAAGTCCCACCTGGGGACAGCAATCTCAGGCCGGAGGGATTGGGATTTCTAGTCCTATAGGCACTCCTTGTGGTCTTGGGTAAGCCACTTAACCCTCCAATGCCCATGTTCCCTGTATGTATTAGTGTGTGTGTCTCATATCCTCTCGTGTTAAATGTATCACCAATTGACCGCTTTGACCTGGTGAAAAGCGGGATATAAATACAGCTAATAAAAAAAAATATAGACATTGGCGTCTGACGTCAGCATCTGTTGAAAACTCAAAACCACCAATCAGCAGAAAAACCCCAAAGCAGAGGGAATCCCACTACACAGGGAAACCCCCAATGGGAGCCTGCCAAAAATCAATCAGATGATAGTGTGCCAGTCCACTTGAAGGTTTAGACCCCGAGGGGCAACAGAGTTAAGTAAATATATCCAGTGTTGTTCATGCCACTGCAAACGTTGTTCTCTGTCCCCACCCCTGGGATCATTAGGAATAAAGTCCAGTATCCTCCACCGCAATGAAGAGAAATCATGCCCAGTTGTTAAACAGTGATCTACCATAGGGGCGGAAAGAGTTTTTGTATGTAACCGAGAAGCATGTTCAGACAGACGGACCTTCACCGCCCGTTTAGTACGCCCCACATAGTAGAAAGAACAAGGGCAGACAATCAAATATACTACAAAAGAGGAAGTACAGTCAGTATGCCAGACTGTAGTATAGGTCCTAGAGGTGTGTGAATCTATCCATTCTTGGCCCTCAATTGTAAGAGAGCAGTAATTACACTGCCCACAAGCAAAATGTCCATTGTCAATATGCCTTCGTTCAGGACGATCCTGCGGGGAAGTGGTATGCATGATCAAATCTCTTAAGTTCGCAGTGCAGGAATAAGCAATTTATAAATTAGTCTCCCGAAAACAATCATGAGACCCCAAAATAGGCCAAAAATGATGCAGCAACTTAGTGACATTGGACATATTATGAGTATAGGGCAAAACCCCAGTGACCACCTGGTCAGAAGACGTAGTATTCCTCGGAGAAAGAAGCCACTCTTGATGGAGATGACGGGCTCTCTTAAATGCCCGATTGACAACATCAGAAGGATAGCCCCTACTAGCCAGACACGATTTCAACTCCATTGCATGAAAATAAAATTCAGATAAAGTCGAGCAATTCCGCCGTAAGCAGAGAAATTGACCAAAGGGTAATCCCCGCTTAAGCGCTCGGGGGTGAAAACTGTCATAATGGAGCAAGATGTTCCTTTGAATTGGCTTCCGGTATAGGGTCATTTCAAAACCTTGAGGGGTCAGATCTATCAATATATCCAAAAATTGAATACGATGAGGATCCACTTGCGCTGTAAATTGAATACGTGCCACATGAGTGTTGAGTCTTTGCAAAAACTGATCCAAAGCCTCTCGTGTGCCAGTCCAGATGAAAAAAAACATCATCCAGGAATTTCTTCCAGAATGGAACAAATTGAAATGCCCAATCAGGATAGATGTAAATATCTTCAAAGGTGGCCATAAAGAGGGTCGGTATAGACGGGGCGACCGTGGCCCCCATCGCAATCGCATGAATCTGTTTGTAGAACTGTTGTTGGTACAAAAAATAATTATTGCTTAAAACCAGCTCCAACAAATCCACCAAAAATTGTTTAGGAAGCCGATCCAGAAGATCCAATGTACAATCTTGTATACAAGCAAGCGCCTCATCTTGATCTATGTTGGTGTAGAGAGATTGCACATCAAGAGAGACCAAATACGTGTAAGCACGGACATCAGAACACTCCTTCAACTGATTCAAAGAATCCCCTGTATCTCTAATGTAAGAACGGACCTTAGATGCCGCAGGCTGCAAAAAAAGGTCAACAAATTTCGATAAGGGTTCCAGTAGAGAGTCCCTACAGGACACTATAGGGCGTCTGGGGGGATTCTGCAAGGACTTATGTACTTTAGGCACCAAGTAAAAGACCGGCACCTTAGGATGCTTCTTTTCAAGAAAATCTGATTCCCGCTTAGTAATCCAATTTCGAAAAAAAGCAGCAGAAACAACTGAATGAATATGACACTTAATATCAGCAGTAGGGTCCCCGGGTAGGGTCGTCATTTTTGGATTACTGGCATAATCTTGCTACGTTGGATGGTACTTCATAAAAGCTAAGTTATGGATTTTGAATTTTAATTCATATCTAAATTTAATAAAAAGGGGTTGCCACAGTGGTGTCTGGATTGCTTCCCGGCACTGTGCTGGCGTACTCCAACAAAAAAACTTGTTTTTCTGGGGGAATTTGACTTTGGAATTCTTTAGTTTTTGGTTATAATTAATTCAAAACATTGCTCTGAAACTCCTTCATGGTGCCTGTAAATATGATCACATCACCCTCTTCTTTCTCACTGAGCATTGGATTGCCTTATCCTTTTATATTCAATTCAAGATTCTCATACTCACTCATTGAGCCCTTCTCACTGGTAGCCCCATTTTCCTTTCACAGCTCCTTTCTGCTTATACCCCTCTACACGCCCTTTTATCTGCATCTCAAAGCCTCTTAGTAGTGCCTGGTCCCCTTTTGGTCTTCTCCACCCTGTCTCACTCCTCTTCCTTCCATGTTGTTGCTCCCACCCTATGGGATTCCTTACCTACCATTCTCCATTCTCAGTTCTCGTTCAATTGCTTTAAATCCCAATTGAAAACGTATCTCTTCACCCTGGCCTTCTCTGCAGTTACTCTTCCTTGATCTTCATTCACCTGGTACTCATTACCCCATCTCTCCCTCTTAACTCCTCCCAACAGCTCCAGCCAATTGGTCTGCCTGTATCTTCTATTGTTTCCTCTCCTCTTTCCTCTTCTGTCTTGTGTTAATTGCACTTACCAAACTCTGAAACTTAGCCCCCCCTCTTCTTTTCATTGTTGTCAGATCTTCAATTCTCTGCTCTGTGTTTTGTTTTGTTTGTTTCCCCTTCTATTTATTTTGTACACCACCTAGTTGCATTGCTATAGGTAGTATACCAAGTCAAATACACTATAACTGTGACTGTAATAAGAGAAGCTATGGATGCCATTCTATCAACATTTAGCCACCTGACTGAAGACCAAATACAGTTTAAGAAAATAGCCACAAGGTTGCCATGAGTCAACATTGACTCAAAAGTATTTAACAACAACAACAAGAAGCGACTGAATAATGTCTCTAACTGGCTAGTTAACGGTGCCACTCTTGCTCCACTCCTGAAATGACCCAGTGCTAACCAGGTCCCACCAGGGAGTTTAAAGCACTTAAGGGTAGATTTTCGGGCTGTTATTTTAGAGAGAGAAGGTGTAAGTATGAAGCAGATTAGTAATGTGTCAAGAACAATTTTTTTGAAGCTGCTATTGATTTGTCAGTTGCATCCATATTTGGACTATGGAGCTTTGAAGTTAGTGGTTTGTGTACTGGTACATGGTGTCTTAGAGTATTGCAATATGTTATATACTGAGTTACCTAATAGGTGCTCATGAAAAATACTTGCTTCTTATTGGGGGTAAGAAGGCAGGAAAATGTGTGGCCCCCATTACGATAATTGCACTGGTTCCCTTTCCAGGACCATTGTCTTTTTAAGTTGCTGGTTATTGCCTTTAAGATCTTATTTGATTTGCAATCCAAATATATGAGGGATATGTTATATTGGTATGGTCCATCTCGGCCTTTGCGTTCTTCTCAAGAGCATCAATTAGTCGTTCCTGCATTGGAGGAGATATGGAAAAGTAGTTGGAGACAGTAGATGTTTAGAGTGGTTGCTCTAGAACTCTGGAATGGATTTCTGGAGGAACTGCAAGTGATGACTAGTTTGCTGTGTTTTAGGAAGGCTTTGAAAACATTCCTTTGCCCAATAGAGCAGTATGGGGGAAATGTCTGAGGAGTATTGGGGGGGGGGGGTGCATGATTTTTTTTAAAATCATTTTTATTTGTATACCTTTGGTATAAACATTTATTAATAAATAAATAAATATTCTATGGCACTAACCAATGAGCGACATTCATGTAGTCTGTGGATCTTCCAACTGCATAAATGCCTTTGAATATGGCCCCCATTTTATTTTTCTTTGGCTTATGGTAAAGAGTTGGAATTTGGTTGAACTGTCTAACCTGGCTAGTTTCCCATCCTGTGTTTCCCTTAAAATATTTGCTTGCAAATTTAAATGTGCCTCTGTTCTGTGTTGCCCTCCCATGACTAATTTTATTGTAAACTGCTTTGATACAATATCTGTGGAAAGCAGTATATCAAATAAATATAAATTGAAACTTAAACAGAAACCCCCTCCTCTGGCAGTTCCAAGTCTTGTTTATACTTTATTTAGTTATATTTTGTGACCACATTTCCCGAAAAACAGTCATAGTGGTTAGTAATAAACAATGTACATACCATACAAAGCATGGCTAATGTCAACATAAAATTATACTAAATAATACAGAGTACCAGCTCAAACCTTAAATATTTTTATCATATGCCACATCCCACAGATTTGGGCAACATCACAACTAAACAGGATTAGTAGCCAACTGAACTTCAAGAATTGTGATCCTAGCACACTTTAAAAAAAAATACTGTACAACCAACCCTCTTATTATTGTAATTCAGATTGCCATACTCAAAATTGTTTTCAGAAGCTCATTCATATAATGGGTCATGTCCAAGGCTGTAAGAAGCAAGAACTTCACAAAACAGAACATTTGGTATTAGCTTCATAATTTTTGTAGGGCCAATGACCTTATTTTCCTGCATATTACTGTTATAGCATTTCTGCAAGTAGCTACCCATTTTGATTAGAGCCAGAATAACACTATATTGGGCCCTAGGCAAACATATACGTGTGAACCCCAAAAACCTGAACCCAATTTACTTCTTTTATCAAGCCCCCTACCCTCTAAAGTCACATTCAATCTTTCCTTGCTCTTACCCACGGCTGCCACATTTCATCTCGTTCAGAATGGGGAACCTATAGGACCTAGCTCCAAGTGTTGCTGTAGCAGCAGGTTGTGAGTGAACATGGGGATTGTGCAAGCACATGCTTAGAGTGGAGTGGTCTCATGGTTAGAGCAGGAGGCTGAGAACCAGGGATGCTGGGCAAGCCATTTGCATCCTACATAGCCTTTGGTACAAATCAGAGATCCCAAGGGTCATTTGCCCCAAAGATTGAGATTTATGAGCAATGAGGCACATTCTGACCTGGTCATCCAGCCCTTTGTGCTGTCAACCAGAAGCGGGATGCCCAAATGTAGACCTGATTCTGATCCTGCGGGAGCTTGACCGGCCTGTGGGATCAGAATCAGGTCTACAGCCTGAACATGCAGGCCAAGCCCCGATTCTGGTCGGCCTACATGCCCAGCAGATCCCTGGCTACCTCAGTCAGGCTCCTGCATGGAGCCGCAGTGCCATGGTGTCTCATTCAGGAGCCGCAAATGCCGGCTGCTGCAGAATTTCTTCTTTCCCCGCAGCTGGATCCTCAATCCGGCCTCCCATGCCCAGGGTCTGGCTGCGAGGATCTTCCTGCACCCCTACCTCTTTGTCGCAGCCCAGCTGTAGGATGACTGACATCCAGGGAGATTTATTCCACCTCTGTGGTGGAATAAATCCCCCGTCCATGTTCATGGCCCCGGATGTACAGGGCCGACCTCAGAATGCCCATGCCTCATCCTTGCTCTGCCTTGGACATGCCCCCTCCCACCCCTATCTAAGCCTCCCCATACAAATGAGATGTTCATATGGGGAGGCATTAGCTGGGGCCAGCAGGGGAGCGAAGAGCGGGGATGGACTTCCAATCCGTACGTACGTCCGTCCCTGCTATTTGCTGTACTGAATGATCCCCAATGTCTATGAGATATAAATCTAGAGAGTTTTAGGTGTCAAAAAGGCTTTACAAATGGAAGAAGCAAAATAAAATTATATTTAGCTTTCTCCGGTATCTCTGAAAGGACATAGACAGAATTGAGGCAATATTACTACAGTTTTCAAAGAAATAGTTAACGGTAAATTCCACAAACTGAAACCTCCTTCCATTAAGTACGTACACAGTGCATTTCTATTGAGGGACTTCTCCACTCCAGCCCAAGTGGGAAATTCTGTTTGATGCTGTCTCCTTTAGAAAAAGACGCAGAACTTCACATGTATGCATTGAAACTCTGACTACCACATGAGCATTCTTGCACTATTCAGATGCATGGAAACATCCACACACATTCTCACTCTTCAAAAATACAAAGGGATGCAGACCTCATACACGTAAGGCATGTGCATGACAAAGATTTTTGGGCTAATTTTTGTTTGACACAATATACTCATTTGATTAGTCTTCAGAAACCAAAGCATTTGTGTGTTAGTCCCATTCATCTTTGTTAAAGTCTATGAGGGAAGCTATTTTACAATGCAGCAGTCAGGCTTGTATCAATTTCAATCCAACCTGCTTGAAACGTGATGGTAAGAGCACTACCAGCCATCAAGAGTGTCATAAACAATCCAGGGGCAGCAGCACAGAGACAAAGAGTACATATAATGGCAGGATGAGTGCCAGAAACTACCATCAAATGGCCAAAGTGGTACAAAGAGTGCAATGAACTGCTCAAAATTGTGGAAGAGGGCAAAGAAGCACTACAATTGATGGAAGCATATCAAAGTGCTTTGAGAGGAGTAAAATGGCAAGGAGACCAGCATGGCAGCCAGATCAGTTGCATGGCCTTAACCATGCCAAGACCAGCATAACAAGGCTCTAAATTATGCCAGAAAGATCTGCAGAACACCTTGATTACCTAAGAGCTCAAAAATATGCCAAGGGGACTAGTATGGCACCCATATCAACTGTGAGGCCCTAAATTATGCCACAAGGACCAGCACAGCATCTTGATCACCTGTAAGGCCCTAAATCATGCCAAGAGAATTGGCACAGTACCCAGATTGGCTGCAATCCCCTGAAGCAACAGAACTGAGTCAGCACAATAGCAGAAGAGGTAGCACAGGTCCATGCTGCAGGAGTAGGGTAAGTTCAGCTAAGTTGTGTGTCTGCATTTAGAGTCCTGGCACCGAGGACTTTGGTCTCAGTGTAGAGACACTAAGTACAGAGGAAGATCTCCCCACAGGTGGAAGACACTTTCATGCACTGCTTTAATAACATGCTGAGGGATTTAAATAAGAATCAGAGGATGCATTATGGTGAAGGCCCCAAAAGCAGTACCACTGGTGACAACAACCCATAACAGATGAGGAAGACCAACCAGCAGTAAGACAGGCTGGAAGCTCCTATAATGAAAATTAATTGTTGTGGCAGAAAACTGATAGTCCACAATTTGGTTGGGCTATTGTAACTCCTTTTACTTGGGCTTCCTTGCAACCACTATCAAAGTTATTAAAGTTGCTCAGAATGGAAGGAGTCTCACATTATATACATATTTTTTAATATCAGTAGCCGGTTGCATGGAGGGTCAGGTGTAAGGTGTCAACAAGGATTAAGAAAGCATTATATGGTGATACCTTCAACTACATTGGTATTGTGTTAAAAATGTATCAGCCACCTCAGGCTTTAAGATCTGAAGGTGTTCCAACAATCTATTTTGTCGAAACATGGGTACACTCTTTTTCTTTAGTTGGGTGGATTAAATAACATTTCTGCAGGGCAATGCAGTTTACTCTGAAGTATGGAAGGAAACAACGTGGTTTCCATTTTATGTTTTTTTGGGTTTGTTATTATCTAATTTAATGTTATGAATGTTATTTTGTAAGCCATTTATATGTTGATAAGTAGCAAAGAAAGATTTTTTAACTAAATAAATAAAAACACAACTGACAAAAATCTGATACATCATAGGGGGGTGCCAAGTTCATGGGTCATATAAGGTGCATTTATACCTTGGTATGGCCCTTCCTCCTAGTATAGCTCTACACTCATTCCTCCTCCCAGTCACATGAAAATAAAGGGAAACCAACTTCAGTACTAGCTGTGAACAATGGGAAACCACAATATCCCCTCCAAAGTAGAATGTACATTCACTGGGCACACTGGTTGGAAGATACGGCAGGAAATGTTGTGCAACCTTGGCTAGGTCTGGCCAGACTGTTGATTTGTGTGCCTAGTATATCAATGGATCTGTTGTATGGCCTCAATGGACTGAAAACTATACAGGGGTCTGACGTCTGGTAGACTTATTTCTGCAACTTAGCATTGTAGTTAGGGCTTCGGTCACTAAAGATTTTCCCTGACTGGGGCTCATTGACTACTGACATATAAACAACAAGACCCGTGGAAATAACAAGCAACAGAAGAAATCACAGCAACAACTACAGTGGAACTACAACAACAACCGCCCAAACACGTGACAGCACAGAAAAAGGACCCTCAACTCACCAGAAAACCATCGCAGAATCACAGCACAGCCCCCGAACACCAAGGTACGCCAAAAAACCATGCCACCCTTCCTAGCCCCTATCTACATCCTGACACCACTCCTGACCCTCCACCCTACAACCACACTCACAAACCTACCCTGGCCAAACGCCACAACCACCGAAACCACAAACACCTACAAACCCCCCATCACAGGGAACAACACCCACACACCGCACACACCAATCCACATCACCAACCCCCCGAACTGCAGCCACCTCACCATCTCACTAATAAATGCTTGCTCAGTCAGAAACAAATACAACATGCTCCAAGACCTGATCACAACCCAAAAGATTGACATCCTATGCATAACAGAAACCTGGCTAACTGATACCGACACGGTGCTCATGAACCAACTAACACTGAAAGGATACAGCCTTCAACACTCTTCCCGAACACACACCAAAGGTGGAGGCGTAGCAATCATAGCAAAAACCAACCTTCACCTCAGGAACCATGCATCAGAAACAACCAATGAAGTGGACATACTCACCCTCACCAATAAGCACCTCTCAATATGCCTGATCTACCGAGCACCCACCCCAAGCACCGACCTACCACGGATACTACAACACATATCTGAAAGCGCCATCTCTGAAAAAGAGCAAATAATCCTAGGAGACTTCAACCTCCCATCACTCCAGGACAGGCAAGCAGAAACCTTCATTAATGCCATGGAAGCAATGAACCTAACACAGATCATACAAGAACCCAAACACAAAAAAGGAAACACATTAGACTTCATATTACTAAACTCCCAAACCACCACCTCATACAAGAAGCCAGAAATCACACAAGTACCATGGTCCGACCATTACCTCATCAGCATATCCCACACCTACCAGCATATGAATAGCATGGAGAACAAACAACATACGAGAAGATTCAAAACATTCATCAAAGAAAACTTCCTGGCACAAACTCTACTTGAACTACAAACAAGCTCCAACAATATTGATGACCTAATCCACAATTGGAATACCACAATCTCCTTTGCATCCAGCGCAACAACGAACATACCTAACACCAAACACACCTCCGGAAAAGCCCAATGGTTCACCCCCAACCTCCGGAAACTGAAGACCAAAACTCAGAAGAGCAGAAAGAAAATGGAGAAAAACCAAAAAAGAAGACGACAAGACAAACTACATATACGAACTAGATGCGTACCACAAAGAAACAGACAAAGCCAAAAAAGCCTACCATTCAAAGATCATAAACACTTCAATAAACAAACCACAAGAACTCTTTGAGATAGTCAAAAAACTAATGAAAGCACCCAACCACTCCGACCAACTACCAAACATCCCACCAGAATTACTAGCACAACAATACAAACAGCTCCAACAACCACAAAATCCTCAATTGGACACGGAGACAACAACAACAACAACAAACCACTCCACCATCACAGACCGAGATTGGAGCACATTCCAAGTAATCACGAAAGAAAAAACATCATCCACCATCTCCCGCCTGAACACTACCACCTCCCCACTAGACCCATGCCCTACAGAATGAATAAAGAAAACCAAAGAAGACCTGATCACCCCATTAACCCTGCATTGTTAACGAATCCCTCAGCCAAGGACGCATGCCAGACCTCCTCAAAACCTCAATCATCCGACCAACCCTAAAAAAACACAACCTGGATCCCATGGACCCTGCCTCCTACAGACCTATAGCAAGCCTCCCGTTCACTGCCAAAATTATTGAGAAGGTAGTCCAGCAACAGCTTCAAGAACACTTAGATGCCAACAACATACTGGACCCACAACAACATGGCTTCCGTCCACTCCACGGAGTCGAAACCCTCATGACATCACTGATGAACACCCTCACCATAGGAACACAAGCCAAACACTCTGGATATGCCATGATCTTCCTAGACATATCAGCAGCCTTCGACACCATCTCCCACAACATCCTACTACACAGACTACAAGCAATTGGCATCAAAGGAACTGTACTTCAATGGTTCCACTCCTACCTAACCAATAGACATCAACTAATCCGCACAAACATATCAACCTCACCTCCCTTCCAGCAACACCAGGGAGTACCCCAAGGATCCACACTGTCTGCCATGCTCTTCAACATCTATCTACAACCACTCTGCTCAATCATACGTGCCCACAACATCAATTACCACATCTATGCAGATGACATAATGCTCTATGCCAATCATAACCTCTAACCCAACAAATAAACACTTATGGCTACAACAGAACAACCTGTCCATCAACATAAAGAAAACAGAAGCCCTCATTTTAACAAAGGATCCGGACTTCACACCACCCACACACCTCATCATTGGAGCCACACAAATACAAATACAAACGCACATAAGATATCTGGGAATCATCATAGACCAAACACTCACACTCAATCAACAAATCAAAAAAACCACCGGAACAATATTTCACAAGGCTAAAACAGTACAACGCCTCAGACCTCTACTTGAACCGCAGGACTTCAGAACAGTGATGCAAGCCATGACACTCCCCCACCTGGACTACTGCAAAATAATCTACCACAGACTGCCAGCCACTCATACCAACCCACTGTGAACTGCCTTAAATACCACAGCAAGGATTATCCAGAAAGCAAAAAGACACAACCACATCACCCCAATCCTAAGGGAGCTCCATATACTCCCCCTCGAAGCAAGAATCAAATACAAAGCTGTCCTACTCACTCACAAAGCCCTCTACCAAACCCAAACCTCCCAGCTCCGCACACTACTGCCTCAACCAGCCCACAACAGAACAACTAGACAAACCACCAGCAACTCCCTCATCATCCCCCATAAAAGAACCAAATACAATCAACGGACCTGCAACAGAGCCTACGAACTTTATGCACCATCCCTCTGGAACGCTCTACCAAGCCACATCAGATGCAACAGAGATCCCCTAGCATTCAAGAAACAACTGAAAACCATTCTATTCCAGGAATACCTCAGAACTGATGAGAACACACGACACTGACTACCCCAACCCCCCCCCACCCCCCAGAAGATCTTGCTCTAAATGACTGCATCACAATGTCCATGTCTATATCGCAATTGTTTGTCAAAATCATTACTGTTGGTCACCTGGTGATGGCCCCAACCCCAAAAACTGATTCCCGCCCCCCCTTTTTTTATGTTACACCGCTTTGACCCGGTGAAAAGCGGCATATAAGTACAGTTAAATAAATAAAATAAATAAATAAATAAATAAAGCTGGGAGGGGAAGTGAGTGATAGGGTGGTTCACATAGTATCAGTACTGCTTGCCAGGATGCCTATTATTTCACTGGATGCAGCCCCTATGCCACTGCCTCTTTCCTCTGATGCTACAATCCCCCACCTCAGTCACCAGCTTTTCCTTCTAGTAAGTCAGTGAGTTGCACTGCAGAGTGAAAGTTGCTTTCATTTGTGGGTCACAACTAGCATATAAGCATCCCTCTTCATATGCAGTTGCAACCTTTTCCCCACATAACCATGCAAAAAGTCTCCTATGAATCCTGTTGCTGCTGAAATCTCTCTAATTTCACCAGTAAAATATTTTCTATAGGTCTTTGGTGAGATCTCATTTGGAGTATTGTGTGAAGTTCTGGAGACCACACTTTCAAAAGGATATAAACAGGTTGGAGTCAGTGCAGAGGGTGGCTACTAAAATGGTAGTGGTCTAGTTATAAAGCATGAGAACAGATTTAAGGATCTTAATATATATACTTTAGAGGAAAGGCGGGATAAAGGAGATATGATAGAAATGTTTAAATATCTCCATGGCATAAATGCACAAGAGGAGAGCCTCTTTCGATTGAAAGCAAGCTCTGCTATGAGGGGACATAGGATGAGGGTGAAAAAGGATAGACTCGGGAGTAATATGCTGAAATATTTCTTTACAGAAAGAGTGGTATATGCATGGAATGATATCCCAGTAGAGGTAGTAGAGATGAGGACAGTATCTGAATTCAAAAAAGCATGGGACAAATGCAGAGGATCTCTAAGGGAAAAGAGGGGACTATTGTAGTATTCGATATGGAAGGGCAGACTAGATAGGCCATGTGGTCTTTTTCTGTCATTATGTTTCTATGTTTGTGGAACTCAGTTCCTCCATGGCATCCTTAATGGGCTTTAGGACTTCTTAGGACTTCTATCACCTGTGTGATATTTGCACAGTCCTGGCACCTGAGGGACTTTCAGTGCAGATCTTAGTCTCCAATAACATCTGATGCAAGGTCACCCATTCCTCCACTAATGTCTCCAGCATTTCTTCAGCCCAGCATTCCGGCCCTCCATCTGCTCTCCCGGCGGGGATCGAGCGGGCCGGAGCACCAGGCCACCCCCACCGGAACGAGCTGCCCAATCGGGGCAGCAGGAGCAGCAATAAAAAGAAGCGCCTCCAGGCGCGCGGCCTCTTCAGCCCAGCACTCCGGCCCTTCATCTGCTCTCCCGGCGGGGATCGAGCGGGCCGGAGCACCAGGCCACCCCCACCGGAACGAGCTGCCCAATCGGGGCAGCAGGAGCAGCAATAAAAAGAAGCGCCTCCAGGCGCGCGGCCTCTTCAGCCCAGCACTCCGGCCCTCCATCTGCTCTCCCGGCGGGGATCGAGCGGGCCGGAGCACCAGGCCACCCCCACCGGAACGAGCTGCCCAATCGGGGCAGCAGGAGCACAATAAAAAGAAGCGCCTCCAGGCGCGCGGCCTCTTCAGCCCATCACTCTGGCCCTCCATCTGCTCTCCCGGCGGGGATCGAGTGGGCCGGAGCACCAGGCCACCCCCACCGGAACGAGCTGCCCAATCGGGGCAGCAGGAGCAGCAATAAAAAGAAGCGCCTCCAGGCGCGCGGCCTCTTCAGCCCAGCACTCCGGCCCTCCATCTGCTCTCCCGGCGGGGATCGAGCGGGCCGGAGCACCAGGCCACCCCCACCGGAACGAGCTGCCCAATCGGGGCAGCAGGAGCAGCAATAAAAAGAAGCGCCTCCAGGCGCGCGGCCTCTTCAGCCCAGCACTCCGGCCCTCCATCTGCTCTCCCGGAGGGGATCGAGCGGGCCGGAGCACCAGGCCACCCCCACCGGAACGAGCTGCCCAATCGGGGCAGCAGGAGCAGCAATAAAAAGAAGCGCCTCCCAGGCGCCCGCGCCTGGAGGGCCCGCGCCTGAGGGCCTCGCCAGAGGGTCCTTTGGCGTGGCCCTTAGGCGAGGCACCAAAAGAAGACATCTGTAACCTGCAGACAGCAACTCCAAGTAACAGAGCTCAGCCGACCTACTACAGTTACCTGAAAGTTTGCCAACTTGATCCTCTACACTCTACTTGATCAATGAACTCTCCTACACACGGTACAAACCATCTGAATTAGTTAACTTCTATTAAACCAATATATGTTTAAGTCTCTCCATTTTCAATTAGAAGTTACCTCTGCTATAATATCATACTTCTTTTAGTCTGTATACCGCCTCTTATACCACTCAAATGTGATTCTTCATAGGTCCTAGCTGTTAACCTTGTAGTTTAGCCCTTTGCATTTACAATCAGTTATCTCTGCTCACTGCCTACTGTGACTATATGTTCATAGCTTACTGTACCTAATAGGCCATACACTATATGATGTAATAACCTTACCCACTATATAGAAATCACTATATAGAAATCGCATTGACCCTCTTTGATACCTCTCAGAGTGTAATACCACATCTACGGATATCTCTCAGATCGTAATAGTATAACTATTACATTATTTAAGTGTGTTACTCACTGTGCTGTATTTTCTTCCATTGAGCTATCTCCCAATCACTTAGACTATCACTGATACTTCTCAGCCTTCCCCACCACCTCTACTCTAACATCAACAACAAGTTAAAATGTCTCCCACTACCACTGCATCAATCTGCATCCTATTCATCATTCTAGGATGGTTAGCTGAATCCCTTGCATTACCACACGAACCACAACAAATCCCAATCCTACAAAGACACACCAATAGACAGACAGAAACCCCATATCCTCCATTAAGAATTGGCACACATCCACGGCACTCGCACCTGCTACACATAGCTCTCCAAAATACCAAGAAAACCAAGCAAAGAGAACCCCTGCAAGCACTAAACTGTGCCCTCATCAATGCTCGGTCAATCCGCAAGAAATGGCCGATAGTTACTGATCTATTATCTGCCTATAACCTGGATCTACTTATGATAACTGAAACCTGGTTATCCAACACAGACAATATAATCATCAACCAACTCCTACCCAATAACTTCTCCATCCACTCCTGCCATAGAGAGAACAAAAGAGGAGGAGGAACCCTCATACTAACCAAGACTGACCTGCAGTTTTCCACAATAGACTCTAGAAGCTCAAATAACCTAGACAGTCTTTCCATCGCCAATGATCAATGTTCCATCAACCTTATTTATAGATCACCCTCATCCTCCTTGGACGAGCTTACTAACATCTTAGACTTAGCAACCAACTCTGTACAACACAGCAAACCAAATTGGATATTAGGAGACTTCAATCCCCCCTCTCTGCACTTTAGTCATGCCTCAGCCCTACTAGAAGCAATGAACGAATTAGGATACAGGCAACTAATCAAAAGTCCCACACATACAAAAGGGAACACCCTTGACATGATATTCGCTCCTCAATCAGCATGTGATTCAAACAATGATCTTGTAGCAACACTGATCCCAGTTCCATGGTCAGATCACAAATTAATTAACTTCATCATTCCCGTGAACCACAACAACTCACATAACAGAACCACTCACAATCCCACTAAAACGACATCTCGAAGCTTCAATGCCTTCAACAAATAACTCATACTTGCACAAACTAACCCTCTCTACAATGACACTACCCTCAATCTGGAAAACCTGATTACATCATGGAACGAAAGCCTCAGCTCCATTGCACAAAAACCACTCAACAGCAAAACCTCAAGCAATAGAAAAAATGCACCATGGTTCTCTCCTGATCTGCGGACCTCCCTCTTATACCTTCGAAAACTTGAGAAACGATGGCGTTGATCTCGCTCCACCGACGACCAGACAGCATACAACGCTCAACTCTCGACTCACAGAACAGCAGTCCTGACGAAAATGAAACAATTTCACACGGATACACTCAAAAGATCCCTAAATAAACCACGGGATCTTTTCAACATAGTCAAATCCATATCTAAGGAACCATCACCATGCCCTCCTGAGGAGATCCACCCACAAGCCTTCGCGGACCATCTGCAATCAAAACTATTGCAAACAAATAAAATCGCTGACTTCAAACATCAAGACACCACCTGTCTAAATCACCTATCAATATTCTCCACTCCATCCAAGAAACATATTGAAGATACCATTGCTGCCATCAACACCACCACTGCTCATACTGACCCTTGTCCAGCTTATTGGATAAAGAATATACGCAGTGATATCAGTCCATTAATCACAAGAATGATAAACTTATCGTTTACAACAGGATCCTTCCCCTCAGCACTTAAACAAATGTCAATTAGACCTCTTCTAAAAAAAACCAAACTTGACCCTAGCAAAGTGGAATCATACAGACCCATAGCCAGCATACCATTCCTAGCTAAGATATTTGAAAAGGAAGCACAACGACAAATACAAGACCACATCGATACTGTAGCCCCACTAGATACTCAACACGGCTTCAGAGAATACCACGGCGTAGAAACCCTTCTCATCTCCCTTCTCAATGATATTATCTCCTTGATTGACAACATCCACCAAGGCTGTGTACTTATCTTCATCGACATAGCTGCAGCATTCGATTCTATTCACCACGAACTGCTCATTGAACGCCTAAAAGAAAAGGGCATTATCGGCCTCGCCCTTGATTGGTGCAGATCATACCTTGAGGGAAGAGGTCAGCAAGTAAGATCAAGATCAACAAAATCGAAACCCTTCCACCAAAACCAGGGCGTTCCTCAAGGATCATCATTATCATCTCTCATGTTTAACATTTACGTCCAGCCCGTCTGCAACATCATAAGATCCTTCAATGTGCAATGTCAGATATACGCCGATGACATCCTTCTCTATATGCCATTCTCCACAAAGCAAATGGACCTCTCACCTCTTATTGAGTGTTTTGATGCAGTATCCGAATGGTTCCTATCTCAAAACCTCCGTATTCAACATAAGAAAACGGAGGTACTCTTCATCACGAAAAATCCAAATTTTACCCCTCCACCTCATATAAAAGTGAAAGAAGCCGAACTCCAAACAAAACCTACAATTCGTTACCTAGGAATCACATTGGATCAATGCTTAGACATGAAAGTACACATCTCCCACATTGTCAAAGCCGTATATTTCAAGATCCGGTCACTCAAACACCTACGAACCTTACTGGACCCAAGTGATTTCCGAACTGTATATCAAGCCCTTATCCTACCCCATTTTGATTTCGCCAATGCCATTCTCCAAGGGCTACCACAATCTTCACTGACACCCTTACAACTTGCCATGAACGCTGCTGCTAGAGTTCTATTTGGAGCAGCGAGGTATGACCACATCACACCCATCTTATTGCAGCTCCACTGGCTCCCTACACACGGAAGAATACTATTCAAGACCCTAGTACTTACCTTTAAAGCCATCCACGGCATAACTGCTGAAACATTAGTCAATCTACTTCAGCCCACTCCGCCCAACAGATCCAGAAGATCCACAACAGCAAACACCCTAATTATACCAAATGCAGCAACAAAATGCACATTAACAACATCCAACAGAGCGTTCAGTTTTTATGCCCCCAAGTGTTGGAATACTCTGCCTCCAGAAATCCGAGCCATTACCGATCTCATGCAATTCAGGAGAGCACTCAAACACCACTTATTTATACAATACTACAAGATAAATCATAATCCACCATAGCCGCACATAATGCCTACTTTTAAAACCTATCCGTAGATTACTCATAGGCCATTCCTCAAAAATTACTGTTACATATGTAAATAGTTGTTTTGCATGTCTCCCTAAGTTATCCAAGTTGTACCTCCCTGTTCTATGTAAAAAACCTGTTGTTTATGGTTCCTTGTTCCATGTAAACCGCGCTGATACTAAAGAGTGCGATATATAATAAAATAAAATAAAATAAAATAAATAAATAAAATAAATACGTAAGTGCAATTCCGCTTGGTGCCAACATCCTGCTTATGCTGGTGCACAGGTGCCCTCGTTGCTTTCTGCTTCTCATGCAGTTCATTCCCACCCTTCACACTCCAGTTTTATTCAGCACTTTTCAATCAGTTGCTTCAAGACAGGACTGCTACTTCCCTTGCTCCCCAGGCCTATGAAGTCTCTGACAACCATGTGCAGCCAGCGTTCAGAGCATCTGATCCCATGAAATCCTCTGTCTTTCACTGCTTTAACCATGTTTGTCCCACAATATCTTACAAAGAAACCATGAAACACAGGGCTCTGCTTATGCCCTATATGCCAGCCCTGCATCATTGACTTTATTTCTGCTAAGATAAGGGTTCAAGTATGTCTGTTATCCATTACCGGATTCTGCAATACAGCCTAATGGTACCCTCCTCCTGTTGTTCTCCTGCTATACCTATAGCCTGTTCCTGCATCGTTCAATTGCCATCAGTGTGCTGTTTAGGGAGAGGTAGGCATGTGTAGCATTCTAACTAGTCCAGATGTAAGTAGTGACATGCACGCTACTACCAGCCTCTGCTTTTGCAAGCTCTGCCTGCAGCTGGTGATTCGACTGATTATGCAGGCTGAATATCTCCTGCCTACTAAATGTTGTCCTGCAGGACACTCAGTAGGCGAGAGCTAAGAAATGCTGCATCAGCCTCTAGTTTCACATTCTCAACTATCTTCAGGCAATGGTCATCCAAGGCTTTCAATTCCTTAACTCATCATGTCACCACCCTCGATGCTACATGCCACTGCCCTATGACAGTGCTGCTAAACACCATCCCATCTCTTCCATGGTGGCTTACTTTGGTATGCCTTGAGCCTGCTGCCATGCCATCCAACTAGAGGAAGAGTGTAGGGGCTCCACTTGAGAAAAGGATTTTGTTTCTCCTGTACCTTTTCCAACACTACTGTTTCAGCTCATTCAGCCTATGATCAGCACCCTCCTTTGTACTGAGCTAGAAAGGATGCTGTACTCCCAAATGATGCTTCATGCCACTGTTCATGCCACTGTTAATAAGGTAACCCATAAGCTTCCCTCTACTAATGTACTTCCTACGGTAATTGCATTCTGCATAGCACGTATCCTCAAGCACTTTAAAATGCCTCCATACATGTGAGAATCTCCGAGAATTCCTCTTTACATCATGGGGAGGGGCTGATCCTCTTCTTGCTGCTGCTGGACTTGTGACTGGGGATGAAGGAGAGGATGAAAGGCTATAAGCTTACTTCCCACTCTCCATTGTCCCATCTACTGTGTGTGCTCTTGGATTTTGCACTGCTAATATCACTTTCAACTTCCTCACCAGTTAGCATGCTAACAATCTCTTCAACACCTTTTCAGCCACTACATTTTCAATATCTGAGCATTCAGATACAAATCCCACCCATTTGGATCACTCAGATTCTGTATGTGTGAAGACCATCTCCAAACACATTTCAGCAGGGAATATGATGTGCCTTGGCTGCCTTAACCTGCTATTGCTCTCGTCCCCCTACCCTATACCATTTCAACTTCCCTTTGCCCCTCTGTACAGATTACACCGGACACCTCTCTTTCACAGTTGCACTGGAAACTGCAATTCTTTCTACCCTCCTTGTAAGGACATCTCTCTTTAACTTCGTTGAAGGATTAGAGGAGTCCATAAGCATACTATGGGAATCACCTGTCTCTATCTGCACACTTCTGCTCATACTGATCTCCCATTCCATCCCTTCTTTTCTTCTGTGACTTTTTAATTTTCCTATTGTCATCTCTGATACTCTGCTTCTCCTGGCTCTTGCTGAAACTTGGCTTCTCCCTGAAGATTGCTTTAGTCTCTGCCCTCAGTGACAGAGGGTACCTATTTTCCCATACACCTTGGCCCATTTGCCATGGTGGTGGTGTTGGGTTTCTATTCTCATTCCTACTAATTTCAGCCCCCTCCTTCTGCCTCTGTCTAATTTCCTTGCTTCCTTTGAAGTCTATGTCATCTGCCTATTTACTCCACTACCTCTCTGGGTAGCTGTCATTTATTGACTCCCCCAACAAGTCCACTTCTACCTTTCTCACCGACTTTGGATCCAGGCTCTCCTCCTTTCTGGACGTATCTTCACCTTCCCTTATTCGTGGGGATTTTAACATTCATATTGATGACCCTTCTGACCCTTATACCTTAACGCTTCTTTCCCTACCCTCCTCATTCAACCTCCAGCTGTGCTCCACCGCTCCTATTCACAAGAATGGCCTCTGCCTTGACCTCATCTTCTCCAACTGCTCACCTTCAAACTTCGCTATCTCAGTTCTTCCCTTATCTGACCATCACCAGCTAACGTTCACCCTTAACCACCTCCCCATCTTGGTCTCATCTGATCTCCACAAACATGTAGGAATCTTCACACTATCAACCCTTTGGCTCTTTCCACTGCTGTCTTATCAGCTTTTTCTTTCACTATGTCAACTGAGTCCATTGACGAGGCAGTATTTTCATATAACACTTTACTCTCTTCTGCTCTGGATGCACTGGCTCCTCCCATTTCATGCCCTGTGAGGCATACCATACCTCAACCCTGGATGTCCTCAACAACCCACATTCCTGTGCCCACTCAGCTGAGTGCCTTTGCTTAAATCATATACCCTTGCTGACTTCCTACATTTCAAATTCATGCTAACCTCTTTCCATTCCTTCATAGCACTCACCAAACAAGAGTATTATGTCCATTTGTCTAACTCTCTTGCCTCCGATCCTCGACATCTCTTTGCTATGCTCACCTCTGTCCTCGGAGTTCCTCCTCCCTCAATCCCTCCTTCACTTTCTGCCCAGACTTTGCTGACTATTTCCATGACAAAATCTAGAAGATTAGCCTTGAATTCTCCACAGGGTCACTTCCACCCAACCGTCTCCCTCTTCAGTCCCAAATCTTTCCCTCAATTTCAGTCATCCTTTCTTCCTTTTCTAAAATCATTGATGAGGAATTTGGCAAATCTTCTCTTCCAAACTGACTACCTGTTCCTCTGATCCTGTTCCTACCCATCTACCAAGCTCTATCTCTTCCACCGTCATCCCTTCCATCTGTCATATCCTTAACCTATCGCTTTCCACAGCAACTGTCCTGTGGCCTTCAAACATGTTGTGGTTACACCTCTCCTCAAATGTCTTCCACCTATTGGCTTATCTCTCTCCTAATAAAGAAATTAAATAAATGAACAGATAAATATTAAGAAATATAAAAATATACACAACCTGAAATAATTAACATACAAGATCAGACATAGCTATGGTTTGGCTTTGTATGCTTCAGAGATCAAAAATCCAAAGATACAAAAATAACAAATTAAAATATATCTTAATTCAAATCCTATAAATTAATGTCCAAATTATATATATAATACATACCATCTAAAAGTGGCCAGCTAAAATTATATTTGAAACTACACTTTCTCCTTTAGAACTGGCATCATAAAAAGTATAATTTAACATATTTAGACATTTCTATGGGCCACTAAAACACTTAATGCATGTTAACTTTATTTAACATGCATTCACCTTTAGTAAACATGCCTCTTAGAGTCATTTCTGATAAAGTTATTAATAACATTAGTCTCATAATGTGCCTTTTGGTGAAACTGCTAGGTATATATGACCTAGATTGGCCACTGTTGGAAACAGGATACTGGGCTTGATGGACCTTGGTCTGACCCAGTATGGCATATCTTATGTTCATATTAATGGGTATGGTAGTTTATTGCTAGTTCACCCCCAAAACATAGCGCAAACCCATGCTAACGAGTACAGGTATGCAGGATATGCATGAGTCTGGTGCTACGTTTTGGGGGCAAATAAGTAAAAAAATACCATATTTTAGTAAATATACTCCTTAATCTGAGAATAATGACATTAATAACTAGAACAGAAAATTGAATATAATCGGTATATATTCTGTAATATAAATCAAGCACTGAAAAGACTACATAAAGGTTCAATGTAAATATTAAAGAGAAGGGATGTTAACGCATAGTCTTGTGGGAATCAAGAATCCAAGTTGATTGCAAATTTGCTATCTTAGCCTGCACTTTTCAAGTAGTCAAAAAAAATGAAATTAATTATATACAGAACCTCATGTATGCCTATATCATGTAACTACTGAAGGTAAGAAAACAGGGCTAGCTATATCAAATAGAAACATAGACACATGATGGCAGAAAAAGACCATATGGCCTTTCTAGTCTGCCCTTCCATATCAATTACTACTTTATAGTCCCTTTTTTCCTTTAGAGGTCTTCTGTGTTTGTTCCATGCCTTCTTGAAATCAGATACTGTCCTCATCTCTACTACCTCCAATGGGAGACTATTCCACTCGTCTACCACTCTTTCCATAAAGAAATATTTCTGCATATTACTCCTGAGCCTATCCCCTTTCACCCTCATCCTATGTCCCCTCATTGCTGAGCTTTCTTTCAATTGAAAGAGGCTCTCCTCATATGTATTTATGCCGAGGAGGTATTTAAACATCTCTATCATATCTCATCTTACCTCTAAAGTATACAAATTGAGATCTTTAAGTCTGTCCCCATATGATTTTATTGCATCCTCTTTACTGCTTCCCTTCCGCCCCTGTTGTCAAAGCAAGTCCTGTTGACCCACCGTCCTTTCTTTGTCTTAGACAACACATCACTCCTGCAACTCTTCAGTCCTTCCCCTCTGCTCAGTCCTTATTCCTTACAGACTTTGCCCTCTATTCACCCGATGCACAAGCCATAATCTGGAATTTGACTCTTCAGACTGCTTTGGATTCTGTTGCTCCTCTCCGTCCCATTCCTTCCTCATTTAGACAGGCCCACTCTCCTTGGTATAGCCCCGATCTGCGTCTGCATAGATCGCAGCTCCAGAGGACTGAAAAGATATGGCTTAAACACCCTACCTCGGACTTTCTCTCTCAGTTCAAACAGTTATACTCCAGTTATCGTTCTGTGGTTCAGTCTGCTAAATGCTCCTACTACGCCTCTGAAATTTCTGATGCCGCTAACTCCTCTAAACAACTATATGCTATCCTCCGCAAGCTTTCTACTGTGACCCCTCACCCTCCCACATCAGTTGTAGCACCAGATCCAGCCTCACTGGCTACTTTTTTCAGTGAGAAGATTCAAAACTTGCGCTCTGCCTTTTCTGATCCACCACCTCTGCCCCTATCGCCTCCTGCCTCTCCTCTTGAGCTGGTTGACTTATCTTCCTCTAGCCCGAACAAGGCACTGGCCCATACTTGGTCTCTGTTCCATTCCATTACTTCTACTGGGCTATAAAGGCTTTGTCCAGTGCTAAGAAAACCACCTGTACACTGGAACCTATCCCTTTCGGCTGGTTGACTGCACTGGCCCTGTGCTTATTGCCCACTATATTAACCATTCTCAATTCTAGCTTATCCTCGGGTATCTTTCCTGCTCCTTGGAAATCTGCCATTGTCCGTCCCCTGCTTAAGCAGTCTTCACTCAATCCTTCTGTCCTGTCCACTGGCGCCTGGTTTCAAACCTCCCCTTTCTGTCAAAAATATTAGAGTGCCTAGTGTTTCTGCAATTAGTATCTCAAATTAGCATCTCATGTTGAAGCTACCAACACTTTGCACCCACGTCAGTCCGAATTCTGTGCAGGACATAGTACGGAGACATTACTTCTTGCTCTCCTAAATGAAATTCATACTGCACATGATTGGGGAGACATCACTTTGCTTGTTTTACTAGATCTATCATCAGTATTTGATCTTGTGGACCACAGAACCCTCCTTTTTTGTCTCTACAATGCTGGTCTTTGTGGAACGGTTTTACAATGGTTTCGCTCTTTTCTTACTTCATGCACCTTCTCTGTCTGCTCCAACAACCAATCTTCCCCCTCCATTTCACTTATCTGTGGGGTCCCACAGGGTTCTGTTCTTTCACCACTGCTTTTTAATATATTTCTCGCCCCCTTGCCCTTATTAACTCAACAATTTTCGGTCTCCACGTACCTATATGCAAATGATATTGTTCTTCTTTTTCATTCATCACCTATAGATGTGAATATTTCACCTCTTAATGACTGTCTTTCCCATGCTGAGTTTTGACTTCCCTCTAATTTTCTCCATGTGAACCCTTCCAAGTCAACTGCCATGTGGGTGTCCTTGAGTTCTCCATGTCCTACTGTTGCCCCTCAGCTCGCCTCATCTACTATCCCTTTGGTTTCCTCCTTTCACTATCTGGGTGTCACTTTATTTATTTATTTACATTCTCTTATATACCGCGCTATTCTGCATCAGTGCGGTTTACATTGAACAAACTGAAATTACATTGAACAGGGCATTATAACTTGGAGATAACTATTTTACAGGAAACATGGGCTATGGAGGGTTAAGTGGCTTGCCCAAGACCACAAGGAACACCTGTGGGACTAGAAACCTCAGTCCTTCCGGCCCAAGGTTGCTTCTTGATTCTTGATTCTTCTCTTTCTTTTCATGAACATCTATATGTCCTCACACGCCTCTCTTTCTACGCACAGTCCGTTTGCTGCTTCCCTCATCGTCCATCATTAACTTATTGCTCGCTCTAGTCATAAACAGACTAGATTATTGCAATGTAGTTTTGGCCAATCTACCACGTTATCAGCTCCAACATTTGCAATTGCTCCAGAACACGGCTGCATGTCTTGCCACTCATGCCAGATGATCAGATCATATTACCCCTCTCCTACTCCGCCTCCACTGGTTACCACTTCAGTTTAGATTTCAATACAAATTCCTGATTCTGACTCACCGGGCACTCTACCCTTCAACACCGCAGTATCTTGCCAATCTTATTACTTTACATACACCTTATTGTCAACTCCATTTGCTCCACACTAATCAGCTCTCCCTTCCATCCCCTTCTGAAGCTCACCTTGAACAGACATAACATGCCGCGTTCTTTTTCCTCAGCCCAGCACTATGGAACACTTTGCCCTCCTCACTCTGCTTAGAACCCACTTACCAAACATTTAAAACATTACTCAAAACACACCTGTTTCAGCAGGCTTTTAACCTCTCATCTACTGATTCCCTGTAGACTGTATCCTTCTGTGTTATTTACTCTTTCTCTACTTGCTGTTCTTCCTCCTCTTTTCTGTTAAAATATGGTGTTCTTTTCTTTTTCTGCAGCATTGTTATTCTTATTTTATAATTTATTGTAAACTGCCCTAATGTTTTTACATGGGCGGTATATCGTCAATAAAGATAAAGATGATTTATAATGAAAACCACTGACCATGCTGGTAGCCACCCTCTGCACTGACTCCATCTTATTTATATTATTTTGAATTCTACAGAATTGCACACAATACTCCAAATGAGTTCTCAGCAAAGACTTATACAGAAACATAGAAACATAGAAACATGATGACAGAAAAAGACCACAAGGCCTATCTAGTCTGTCCTTCCATAACAACTACAACAGTCCACTTTTTACCTTTAGAGATCCTCTGTGTTGGTCCCATGCTTTTTTGAATTCAGTTACTGTCCTCATCTCTACCACCTCCACTGGGAGACTATTCCACGGATCCACTACTCTTTCCGTAAAGAAATATTTCCGCATATCACTCCTGAATCTATCTCCCTTCACCCTCATCCCATGTCCCCTCGTAGCAGAACTTGCTTTTAATTGAAAGAGGCTCTCTCCCTGAACATTTATGCCACGGAGGTATTTAAACATCTCAATCATATCACCTCTATCCCGCCTTTCCTCTAAGGTGTACATATTAAGATCCTTAAGTCTGTCCTCATATGCTTTATAATGAAGCCCATTATTCATTTTAGTAGCAACCCTCTGCACCGACTCCATCCTGTTCACATCCTTTTGAAGGTGCGGTCTCCAGAATTGCACACCATACTCCAAATGAGGTTGCACCAAAGACTTATACAGAGGCATTATCACCTCCTTTTTTCTGCTAGCCATTCCTCTCCGTATGCACCCAAGCATCCTTCTAGCTTCTGCCATCGCCTTTTCTACCTGTTTAGCTACTTTAAGATCATCAGACACAACCACGCTTAGGTCCCGCTCTTCTTTAGTGGACAAAAGTACTTCACCTCCTATACTGTATTGCTCCCTTGGATTGCTGCAGCCCAAATGCATGACCTTACATTTTTTAACATTAAATCCCAGCTGCCAAATTCTAGACCATTCTTCAAGCTTAGCTAGATCCCTCCTCATGTTATCTACACCTTCCTGGGTGTCTACTCTATTGCAGATTTTGGTATCATCCGCAAAGAGGCAAACCTTACCCGACAGCCCTTCCGCTATATCACTAACAAAGATGTTAAAAAGAATCGGACCAAGGACAGATCCCTGGGGCACACCACTGGTAACATCCTTCTCCTCAGAGTGAGCTCCATTTACTTGTATTCTTTGTCGCCTCCCACCCAACCAATTTCTAACCCAAGCAGTAACTTTAGGGTCCATCCCTAGGGTGCTCAGTTTGTTTATAAGTCGCCTGTGAGGAACAGTGTCAAAGGCTTTACTGAAATCTAAATACACCACATCTAGAGCTCTCCCTCGGTCCAACTCCCTGGTCACCCAGTCAAAGAAATCAATCAGATTTGTCTGACAAGACCTGCCTCTGGTGAATCCATGCTGCCTCGGATCCTGTAATCCGCCTGACTCCAGAAACCTCACTATTTTCTCTTTCAGCAGCGTTTCCAATAATTTACTCACCACCGAAGTTAAACTAACCAGCCTGTAGTTTTCAACCACATCCTTACTTCCGCTTTTGTGTAAAGGCACCACATGAGCCTCTCTCCAGTCCTTTGGCACCACTCCCGACTCCAATGAGGCATTCAAAAGGTCAGTCAGTGGGAGTTGCTAGAAGCACTATCACTTTTTTCTTCTAGCCATTCCTTTCCCTATGCATCCAAGCATCCTTCTGGCTTTTGCCATTGCCATTGCCTTTTCTACCTGTTTAGCCACTTTAAGGTCATCAGAAACAGTCATGCCCAGGTCCCACTCTTATTCCATGGACAGATGTACCTCGCCCCCTATATTGTACTGCTCCCTTGGATTTTTGCAGCCCAAATGCATAACCCTGCATTTTTTAGTATTAAATCTCAGTTGCCAAATTCTCAACTATTTTTCAGGCTTAGCAAGATCCCTCCTCATGTTTTCTACTCCTTTCTGGGTGTCTATTGCAGATTTTCGTACAATTCACAAAGAGGCTAAATTAATTGCTAGCCCTTCCCCAATATCACTAACAAAAATGTTAAAAAGAATCAGACCAAGGATAGATCCCTGCAGCACACAACTGGTACCATCCTTCTCCTCAGAGTGAGCTCCATTTACTTGAACACTTTGTCACCTCCCACTCAACCAATTTCTAACTCAGTCATTTTAGAGCCCATCCTTAGAGTGCTCAATTTATTTGTAAATCACCTCTGCACAACAGTGTCAAAGTCTTTATGAAAATCTAAGTTCACCACATCTAGGGCTCTTCCAACTCTCTAGTCACTCAGTCAAAGAAATCAATCAGATTTGTCTGACAAGACCTGCCTCTAGTAAACCCAAGTTGCCTTGGATCCTGTAATCCATTGGACTCCAGAAACCTTGCTATCCTCTGTTTAAGCAGCATTTCCATTAATTTATTCACCACTGAGGTCAGACCTCAGTTCTCAACCTCATCCTTACTTCTACTTTTGTGGAAAGGGATCACATGTGCCTTTCTCCAATCATCTGGAACCACTCCTGACTCTAAAGAAGCATTGAAAAGGTCAGACAGTAGAACTGCTAGAACATCCCCAAATTCCTTCAGTATTCTTGGATATATCCAATCTGGCCCCATCACTTTATCTACTTTTAATTTAGCTAGTTCCTTATGAACACAGTCTAATAACATAAGACATAAGATATGCCATACTGGGTCAGACCAAGGTCCATCAAGCCCAGTATCCTGTTTCCAACAGTGGCCAATCTAGGTCATACATACCTAGCAGTTTCCCCAAAAGACACAGGTTCCACAATGCTTGTATTGGGTCAAACAGTGATATCCTGGGTCCCTTCTGAAAATCGCTCAATATCCCCTTCACTTCTGTTCCTATTTGTGGATGTTTTCTGAGATTCTTCTCCTGGCCCTTCATCTGTGAATGCAGACCAAAAATATTTGTTAAACAATTCTGATTTATCTTCATCAGCTTCATCATATTCCTCCCCTGCCCTTGAGTCTGAAAATACCACTTTTGTACTTCCTCCTCTCGCTAACATATATGAAAAATGTCTTATTCCCCCATTTTATTGCATTAGCTATTTCTTCTTCTTTTTCTATCTCTGCTTTGCTGACTACTTTCCTATAAGTTTTTTCCAAATATTGATGCTTGTCTTCCTCTCTCTGTAATCTCTTGTATTTTATGAAGCCACCTTCTTTTTTGTTATCTTTTCAGCTACTTCTTTTGAGAACCTGATCTCTGGAAGGGGCGGTATAGAAAAATGTAACAAATAAACAAATAAATAAACAAACCATAGTGACCTCTTTTTTCTTTTACATTTATTTACCTTTCGAACAAAAAGATTTGTTGTCTTTAAAATATCCCCTTTCAGTTGTGTCCATTGCTTTTCCACATCCCCCCATCTGTTCCCATTCCACTAGCAACTCCTTTAGCTTTCCTAAAGTCTAAGACCCTAGCTTTTGAATGAACTTTAGAAGTTGTAGTCTACCATCTGGTTATCACTAGATGTGAGATGATCTCCCGCTATAACATCAGAAACATTTTCCTCATTGGGAAGCACCAGTCCAATATGGTCCCTTCACATGTGGGTTCTGTTAGCAGTTGCCAGACTAGTTCTCCCTTTAGAGAAACTAGGATGTAGGATGTCCTCATTTCTAGATGACACTGCAGCAGGGATGTGTCAATCAGCATATTTGGATGCATCGGCTTGGTTCCATTGAACTGCAGGGCTTGAATCAGGCTATTAATTGGTTCGCTCTACTCTAATAAGTGTCTCTGACCATGTGACCACCAGAGTTAAATTTTGAGTGTATATAAGAGAGTTTTAGTAGAAGTTGAGCACTCAGCCTGTGGGAGGGTAGTTCTTTCTTGGTGGATATTGTATTTCAGAAGGTTATGTTCCCCTGATGCAGATAAGTGTAATTGTTACTTATCGAAACGCAATATTGTGTCAGGTAGCATTTCTGTTGTATATTGTAAGATTTTGTTATCTGTGTATAAGGGCTTAATGACGAACCAATGATGAGATTTAAGCACACTAGTACAGACCTTTGTGGCTGACATACTGGATGTCAGTTGTGATCTAATGCAGCTCATATTATGTTTTGAGGTCCTGTCATTTGTTTGGGAAGTAGTTATGAATTAAGTTAAAGTTTATCCACCTGGTTATAGATTTTTAGTGATTTCCTTTATAACAGGCACAGTCTGTAATTGCTTCTCTGAAGGAAATATAGTCCATTAGATAGCATAAATTGCTGGAGATCTACACCTACTAGATTTGAATCATGATAAGTTGACTGAGATAAGTTTTTAACCACTGCAAACAAATATAAATATTTGCTAAATATTTATTTTTATGTATAAATCAAAATTTTACATACTATGAAACAATTAGAATTATAGTTTAGTCAATGAATTAAACATTGATCACTATTAAATCATTAAGATACTAGTATTTCATAACAACCCATTACATACTGGGCTATAAAATAATAACCGTATTTAAAATATCACAGTTGTGCCTGCTTAAAAATGTAACTTAATTGGACAACAAAAGCAAAATACTACATAAAACTCATTAATCGAGATCCTATAATCACCAAAATGCTATGATGGCTACAGTAATATATATAATAACTCACAGTCAATCATGTCTAGCTCTGATGTCAAAAATATATATATTGGCCATTGCATGGAAACTATTCACATTTTAAATATGGATGCAGTGGCAGAAAAATGTAGAAGCCATGTCCACATGGAAAATGCAATTTTAAAAAGCCTGCAAGATCCACATTTCCACTATGGATATGACGATCTCTGCATGCTTTACCAGGAGGCTTTCTGGGGCATTTCGGAGCGTGGCTTGGGCGATGTCAGCATTTACACATCCGTGACTTATTTCACATAGCCTGGTGAACTGCGAGGTGAATTTTTTGAATGTGCCAGTTTACATCTTCTAAATCTTGAATAAGCTCCAGACTGCGTTGTATTTTGGGACTAAATATAGCATTGCTGATTAGAGGAGCTATGCTTGCTATTCATTGGCCTGACTATCCTCTGTGTCCATGTATATGTGTTTTGAGCTACCTTTTGTTTCTCTGCATTCTATCCTGTTCCTTTACCAGACCTAAGTATATTCCCACTCCCTGAACTCCTTCTTCCTCTAGCCATGCTAATCCCAAGCTCCTAGTGTCTCTCTCCCTGGTCCTTGGTGTGTCAGTCTTTCCGTTGGTGCCTTCTGTCTATATGTGTCTCAGTGCTTCTTGCTGCATCTGTGTCCCTGTGTGTTTCCCTGTTGCCTGTCTGTGTATGTCCCCAACATTGTGTGTGTGTGTGTTGGTTTGTACAGTGCTATAGGTGCTGGTGAAGGGATTCACTGGATGTTGGTAGAGGGAGTCATGAGTCATGGGCGAGCTGAATATCTGGTTTGCACAGGCCATGTTGCAAGAAGTCCATAAGGAACACAGGAGAACCACCAGGAGGCATCTATATCAGAGGGTCTATAGGCCCAAGACCCTATTCTAGTCTCATGGATAAGCAGTACCTCAGCACATTCTGATTTCATAAGGCAGGCATCCACCATCTCTACCAGGATCTAGAGCCATTCCTTCGCTCCACCACACAAAGAGGCCAGCCCATGCCTGTCCACCTTAAAGTCACCATAGCTCTCAACTTCCTAGCCACTGGCAGTTTCCAAAAAAGCATGGGATGAACACAGAAGATCTCTAAAGGTAAAAAGGGGACTATTATAGTTGATATGGAAGAGCAGACTAGATAGTGTACATGAAACCAATCTGCGAAATATTCAAAAAGCATAAAATCCAGTATCACATATACGCTGATGATATTATGCTCTATACTCAACTTGACGCAAGTAACCCAAACTACTCACAGCTAGAAGAATGCATAAAAGAGATGCAAACATGGCTCCAGAGAAACAACATGGCCATAAACCACAAAAAAACCGAAGTCATGTACATCTCAAGAAAACCGAAATTCAACCCACCAGCTACAATCACCCTATGCAAAAACACCTATCACTCAAAAAATGAAATAAAGTACCTCGGAGTAACACTAGATAGCGAACTGAAGATGGCAAAACACCTCCGCTTAGTGAACAGGGCCATTTTTCACAAGCTCAGGGTTATACAACCTCTCAGGAACATCATAGAAGCCACCGACTTTAGGACCGTAGCCCAAGCCCTCATCATACCCCACTTCGATTACTGTAATGCAATTCTACAGGGCCTTCCAAAAAAAACCCTAAACATACTCCAGATGGCACAGAACGTCGCAGCCAGAATCATCACTAAAACAGGTGTGGCAGAACACATCACACCAGTGCTAGTTGAATTACACTGGCTCCCCATCATAGCCCGTATAAAATACAAAATCCTAGTAACGACTTTTAAAACCATCCACAATCTGGCACCAACCTTCCTCTCAAACCTAATCACTTTACAACCTGCGAACAGAAACAGGAGAACCGCCACCATAAACAACCTGCAGATACCAACAAGTATAAGATCAGTTAAAATAGCCACAAGCAACAGAGCATACTCATACACTGCCCCCTCACTTTGGAACCAACTCCCGCCTGAGTTGCGTGCAATCAATGACCTGATGTGTTTCAGAAAAAACCTAAAGACACACTTATTTCAAGAGGCCTACAACGTGACGTAAATCAACAATATACACACCAAACTATAAGCAAGTATAAAATGTATATATGTAAAAAGTATAAATGTATATATTGTAAAAAAGTACAAAAGCAAATTCCCCCCCCCCCTCACAATTGTGTGTTGTATACTATAATGAAACTGACTGGCTTTGTTTTGAAAACCTATCACATAACCTTGTAAATCACGCTGTAATTCCTTGAAATTTCTGTCATTGATCTGACATTTTCTGTTTACTTAATCAAACCGTTCCTGATCGCTGGAAGTAGCGGTATACAAATATATGCTAAATAAATAAATAAATAGGCAATGTGGTCTTTTTCTGTCATCATGTTTCTAATCTGTGTTGCCATCCCAGCAGGTCTCAGTCTGTCAGCCATATCACAGTTCTTGAGGGCCTTTCTTACCCATACTGCAGAAAATATAGCCTTTCCTCAGATGGTAGAGCAGAGGCAGCTAACTTTGACCTAGTTCTATGAGGGGTATAGATTCCCATCTGTACTGGGGTTATCGATTGCACACCTACAACAACATTCCACTCACTCAAAATACAGGTAGTCTGCAATGCGCTGGAAGGACATAACTGATGTTTTTTTGAAGACCCTGAGTTCCTTCCTTGACTTATGTATCTTTTCCCACTCTGTCATCTACAGTATGATAGTTTTGAGAGCAGATAAATCACCGATGGATGGCTGCTAGGTAAATACCGCACCATCCCACTCCATTGCCTAGACATGCATATGCTAGCAGGTTCAGTGATCTTTGGCAGCTGCAACAATTGACAAACAGAGCCTATGTTTGCAGTGCCTACCAGTACTGCCAGATTATATGAAAAATTCTAGCCCAATGCTGGTACAAATCTAGCCCAAAACAGAGACCCTCTCTTGCCCATGCCCTCTCCTTCTCTGATTGGCTGATATGCTGGTTCTTAAGGTGTGACCATGTACACAGACCACATGGCCCTGCCCTCCTCTTCCCTGATTGGAAGGAGTCTGGAAGTCAATGATTCCCATACTGCCAAAACTCATTGGTCAACTCCAAACTATGTTGTGGGATCTGATGAGACAATTTCTCCAAATGGGTTAATTTTGCACATCAAGGGCAATTCTGATGAAAATTCAACTATGCAACCAAACAATTCACCAAAAAATATATTTAATCAATTTTTCAATCCTTTTTCCCTTTTTTTTTGAAATATGATAGTATATTTATATGCATCTGTTGATTATTTAATGTTTTTTTTTAAAGAAGCATACAGTAGATGGGAGGGTAGGAGGGTGTGAATCATCATTAAGCATTTTTTTTGGTTTACCTTCTTTTTTGAATGCCTTGCCAATAGAAGTAATTGATGTGCCAGCTTGAAAATGCTTATGTGAGCCTGTTAAGGAAATTGCAGTGATTTGCTTATTTCACAGAGGTTCCAGTTTCACTTTATTTGCAGAATCCTTTAAGAAGCGGACTGTTTGATCACAGCATTATGAGAACCGGCGTTTTTACATCATGAGATAACTTGGTATTCATTTTTTTAATACAGTTCAGCATATTCAACTATTTGGCAAAAGTTCTGATTGATGAGGTAACCTTTTTTAGTCTAACTGTGTTGTCATGAAAGATTTATGGATACAGCAATTTTTGAAGATAATTCCATGTGGCACTTTTACAACATAGATTAAATATTTAGTTAAAATTCTAATGGCAAGACATGAATTGAAGATTAGAGATAATGATGTTCATATTTTCATAAACTGTATTCATAATTCGTTAGATAGACACCTGAAGCAGCTCGCTTGCAAAACATGGTCACATTGGTTGTAACAACACTGGCTGGAAGATGCGCTCAGATAAGTTGAAGATATTTACAGATCATTATGAGAAGCTTTAACTACTAAAATTATGTAATTTTAAAGGGTTTCCATATTGTACTGCTAGACTAGGCCAGACAAGTGAGTTGTGTTCCCCTACCAGCAGATTGGTGGAGACAAAAAGCAATGAAAAGCCCAGGTTTCAATGATATCAGTCCTGTCTCTCTATCCACCTTAGCCACCAGAGATCGACAAAAGGTTCCTGGAGTTACACAATGTATTTCCCACTGTATTTGTGCATTCGCCACTTGTGTGTGCTTGTGGATTCTCCCTCATTCCTTCTAGTCATCAGAACGCTTGTCCAGGTTTGACAATGAGACAGATTCTAGACGTTTACTTTCATATTTCAGCACTTTCTGCATATTTGGATGCTGTTAGGTAGGCATGGAGGCCTCTGATAGTAGCTTTGTATGTGTAATCAATCTCTACAAGGCCTAGCGCTCCTTCAGCTCTAGGAATGCACAGACCTGGCATACATTGATTCTTGTAAATGGGCATGGAAGAGTTTTCTAATTTGCACATCTAGTTTTTCAAGATCTTTAAGAGACCAGTCTACAATCCCAAAGCTGTATGAGAGTACAGGAATTGCCAGCTGATTGATGGCTTGTATTTTATTCTGTGATGTTAAAGCATTTATCAGTAACAAATTTAGTCTCCTGTAGTATGCTCTAATGAATTTTATTTATTTATTTATTTTTATTTAACAGGTCTTATATACTGTCTTAGGGCCACAGCAGTTTACAGAGAACAATTAACAATCTCAATTGAGAAACAGTTACATAGAATGTAGGGGAGAATAACTTGGAGTTAACAGAAACAAGAGTAACCTTTTTGGGGGAGGGGAAAATTATTTCTGGAGTGTTATGAAGTTTCATTGGTGCGATAGTACTCAATTAAGAGGTGTGTATTTAGTAGCTTCTTGAGGTCTTGGGTTGTCTGAGCAGAGCATATTGAAGCTGGAGGTGAGTTCCAAATTGAAGGGGTGAAGAGAGTGAATGATCTGTTATTTGTTTGCTGTGTGCATTTTGTCTTGAGCGGAGGGATGACTAGTAGATTTTGGGTGGTTAATCTTCTTTCTCTTGTGGCAGCTCTTCTGATCATTGGGTTGAGGCAGGGTGCAGATAAATTATGTATGATTTTGTGGGCGCTCATTATCACCTTGTGTTGTATCCTCTGTACTACTGGTAACCAGTGTAGGTTTTTCAGGGTTGGAGTGATATTCTGGAGTCTCAAAGTGTCTGTTATTATTCTGGCTGCAGTATTTTGGGCTAATCGGAGGGGGTGGAGAGTGTGTTTTCTCTCTGCTTTGGTGTCATTCCTTCCTCTACTCTGAGATACTTATATACACTTTCCTGTTAAAGGTCAACTGTCAGCAAGAAATTTTTTTTTCTCAATTTTCCTCTAAAAAAGTTGCCTTAGCACATTTGTCAAGGCCAAAAGTCATCCTGATGTCATCAGAAAAACCTTTCACCACATGGAGTTGCTCTTCCTATTGTTGGTCACTAGAACAGTAGAGCTTCAGATTGTCTACAAATAGTAAAAGAGATGTTATCTTGTTGTTACATTCTGTTGGATTCAGGCTAAATCCATATCCCAAAGATTTGATGAGAGTACTCATTGGATTAAGGGCCTTACAAAACAGAAGTAGTGACAGGGAATCTCTCTGAGATATTTCTTGCTTGATTTTAATGTTAGTAATGAGGTACTTATTATCTTTATACTTCAAAAAGAGTGTGGTTTGCCACATTGTCATGGTGAACTTAATGTATTCTATCAAACCTGGATTTATTTTATATAATTCAAGGCAATTTACTATCCAAGAGTGTGGGATGCTGTCTTAAGCTTTCTTATAATCAATCCATGCTATACTGAGTTTTCTGCTTTTCTTAATGCTGGCCATGATGGCTTCATTCAACAGTAACTGGTCTTTGGTTCCATATGCTCCCCTCGTATTGCCCTTTTGCTCTATTGCTATGATGTTATTGGACACAACATGATCATATATTCTGTCTGCATCTATCACAGTGAATAGCTTATAGATTGTAGGCAAACAAGTTATTGGTCTGCAATTTTTGGGTATGTTGCTTTCAAAGGAGAAACATTCTTCCTGTTGTAAGCCATTGTGGGTGTTAAGTTCAGCTGCTTGATTGATTGGTTTTTGCAGTTTGCCAGGCCTTGGTGGAGTGATTTAACTGTTTGAGCCAAAGGTTGCTTACTCCATCTGGGCCAGAGTTCTTCCAGTTTAGGGCTCATTTTAACCTACTTTCCAGCTCTTTTGTTGTTACTGCAGCCTATTCCATAGGTTTGATGTTTGCTTTTTCTAAATGCTCCCAAATGCAGGGTAATCATTCTGCTTCTTGATTGTGCTCTATAGTGTCTTCAGATTGTTTTTTTCCAGAAGGTTTCTGTTTTGGCTTTGTTTGGTGGTTCTTTTACCATATTAATGTTCTTTTCCAGTTCCCTGTAGAACTGTTTTGTGTTCTCTCTAGTTAATTTTGATATCTTTCTTTTCTGGGGGTTTTTTTTCATATCTTCGCAGTTTTCATGCTTCTGCTGCTACTTAGGGGAATGTTTACTAAACTCCGAAATTGTGCGGGTCCCCGTTAGTGTGCGTGTGCCATATAAGGAGTGGGCGGTTCAGGCAGAAAATAGCAAAAAACTGGGAGTAAGCGACCGGACCTGTGCGCGTCGCGCTAATGTGCAGGGGTCGACATTAGCGCGTGGAAAGGCAAAGTGGCACGCTGCTGGGTATACAAAACAACAGAGCCGTAGTACAACGGTGAAGACACTGACCAATGGTGCAGGGGCCATGGGTTTAATCCCCCATTGTGTACAACGAAAAAGGCCAGCTGAGGCAGCAACTGTAATGGGTAAAAGTGGTTTAGGAGGCAAATTAATTTTGAACGGCATAAGGCGGCGCACAGTTCTTTTTGGGCGGCATAAGGCGGCACACTGTACATTTTGGGCGGCATAAGGCGGCGCACAGTTCTTTTTGGGCGGCATAATGCGGCGCACTGGTCCTCTTGGGCGGCAGAAGGCGGCGCGCTGATGGGCACAAGGTGGCGCGCTGATGCACAAGCACAGGAACAGAGCCACAGCACAATGGTTAAAACACTGACCAATGGTGCAGAGATCAGGGGTTCAATCCCTCACAATGCCCAGTGAACAAGGCTGGTTGAGGCAGTATGTATTATGGTGAGGAGTGCTGTAGGAGGCTTTTTAATTTTATTTTGCTATCACTACTAGCAAACGCACTCACACAGCGTGTACACATACAGTGGCCCATAAGGCACATGTCACAGTGCACTGTCCGCCAAGGCACCCTAGAATGTCCCCTATAGGGCACCATATATGTTGCGACACAGGATAATGTACAGTGCACCTTATATGGATGGCAACCATAAGGTGGCCTATAGGGCGCCCTATAAAGCACCCTCAGAGGCACCTAATGGGTATAATAAGCTGAGGGTGGTTTTGCCGGCATAGACATATGTACAGTAAATAAAAATAAAGCTGTGGACAGCCTTATCAAAGAACTCCACTGTGGGTTTGAACCCATGACCTCTGGCTGCACAGGCAATGACGTAACCATTGGGCTACAGCTGTCAGCAAGCCCCTGGCTGGCTGCAGAGAGCAGGCATATCACCTCACAGACAGTCTGCTGTTGTAAACAGGATAGGGTTAGGCCACCCGCACCCATGATGCACTGCACATGCAAATCAGCTGTCCACAGATGCACACAAGATGGGGAATGCACCCCCACAGCTCTCGGCCTGGTAGGGGGATGTGGCCGTGTGCACCCACACAGCACCTCGGCCTGGTAGGGTGTACTGAGCGGGTGTTGTACTGACCGGCACATAGTAGCTACACACCGTCACACTGTGCGGGTACTGCGCTCACCCTGAGGGTGCGATGAGGCACCCAGGACCAGGTCCACAACACCCTCCATGGCTGAATAAGGCCATGCCAGAGCTCCAAAGCACTGTTACTCTGTGAGTAGAGGTTGTTTCTGCAGAAACACCTGGAATATCTCTGTCTGTCTGAGTCAGGGGAACCCCCCCTATGGCCACCTAGGTGGGCTATGCACCACCATTCCTCCCTTCTTCTCCCTCCCCCCCCCCCCCCAGGTGGAACAACATTGGCTCCCATCAACATGCTACCTCCCTGCAATGGTGGCAGTAGTGTGGACCATCAACCCAAGTCCTGCCATGGAACAAACACCCTACAGGGCAGTCAAAGCAGCTCTTTACACATCCATAACACAATGTATGACAGACATTAGGCCTGGATATGCTAAGTTGCACCCCACCACTATCTGCTATTCTCCTGCAGCAAGCCATCAGCCACAGCACAGCACAGCACAGCACTCCATCAGGACACAGACCAGCTGGAAACAGTCTGCTAGTTAGTCCTGGTGGAAATGCATGCACCCATAACTGGGATGGCAGTGCACACCAGCAGATAAGTCAATGTCTGGGCCCCAAACAGAAACCCATATATATCACATGGGAGAAATGCTATATAGCACTATGGGGGTGCCTAGCCATGCTGTCGTTACTACACAGTCAGGGTGGAGTGAAACCCCAGAGGCACATACAGAGGTCACCCTGTCTGTGTAGGTGGTGGCCGGCCATTACAATGTCCCAGCCAGTGCCATATGTCCTGTGCAGATGCATCCTGGCCAGCCCACCCTGTCTGAGCTATACCCATGGTACCTTGCTGCTCATTATGCACATTGGCAGGCCAATACTGGCAATAGTGCTGGCAGTGTGGGCTGTGGAAGGTGTTTGCAGCCAACACTCACTGTATAGACCAGTGGTCCCCAACCCAGTCCTATGGGGCCCACCAGCCAGTCAGGTTTTCGGGATATCCCTAATGACTATGCATGAGATATATATGCATTAGAGATATCCTGCCAACCTGACTGGTTTGTGGCCCTCCAGGGCTGGATTTGGAGACCCCTGCCTTACACCTCCGTCATTTAAGATTGTGAGTGGGCAAGGTGCAGATGTCCAAGACATCAAAAAGGTTAGATAGAATTTGTCACAGTCCTCCTCACTTCTCACCACCACCAAAAAATTGTCTATTAGACACATTCTATATACAGACACACACTCCCACATGTTTGCCAGCATTGTGCTACTATAGAGGAGTTTAGCAGCATTGCCCACCACACCAGTCCTGGGCACAGTACAGGCATGGATATGGTATGCAATACTGTTGGGGGACACTCCCCAGGGTGGTTAACACTGTCAGAGACCAGACCTGAAGTACCCACAGCAGACAGCAGAAAGATTGTTATGATGGAGCTCAAAGAGCAGAATGTGCGTAACGTAGGTATATCTATCTGCCAGTACTCATAGCACACGTTTGAGAGCTGTGTACCATTTACCCAGGTGTAGGGTGACATTGCTGAGGTATGCAGGTGCTAGTATTGGGAGGTGCACGCAGGGCCCAATGTCCTGCCTCTCCAGGAGGCATTGGCCAATGGGGCCTGTGGGTGTGGGTGTGGGTGTGGGTGTGGGTGTGTCTGCCCCTGTTGGCTGCTGTTTTACGGCAGAGGTTCACAAATCCAGTCCAGGTTTGCCACACACTGTTCGGGTTTTCCTGCTGTCCCTCATGGATATGCATGAGCTACATCTACATGCCATGGGGTGGTGCATAGATATACAGCACAGGCATTTGTATGAGTGGCAGCATGGAACCTGAATGGTGTGTGTTCCTACAGGACTGCATCTGTGAGACTCTGCTCTAGGTAATGCCCCTGGTCATGGTGTCTGTGCTCTGTGGGGTAAAAGGAAGGCGTATGACCCCAGCAATAAAGGATTGTCCTTACTATCACGGTTTAGTTGTGGGAAAAATATGTGGACATGATTGGCAGGGCTTTGAACCTGTGACCTTCTGTTCTTGCACACACTGTCTGTGTGCACTGCACCACCGTGTTGCCACACATGTGCTGGATTCCCTGGGAGGTCCATGACTGTACATCTGACAGGGCCTATCTGTTGCAGTGGACGGTGCCAGCCTGCACATGGCTAGGCCACTGTCTTCTGTGGCTAGCAGCCACTGCCCCCTCCACCACCTGTACCCTTCCGCCAACATGCTGGCATGGCCTTATCTTGGAAAAGCATATCACCTGATTGACATGTGGCACTCCAGGACTGCTTTTGTGGGACTCGGCCATCGGTAATGCCCATTGTTATGGTGTGTGTGCGGTGTTGGGTACAAAATGGGTGTGTGAACCATGCTTATGTGCTCTCCAATAAAGGGGTGTCTTTACTATCTCTGTTTAGTGGTGGGCAAAATATGGGGACTGGGTTGGCAGGAGCCCCAGCTGGGATTTGAACCTGTATCCCTCTGGTCCTAGCTTTGTCCGCTGCACCACACTGTGGCCACAGAGTCAGTGCTGTCCCTGGGGATGGAAAACCTGGCCGGCGGAATCCTAAACCCTGCTCTGCACATTTGTACTGTGGGCTCATTCACCTTGTCTGGGGGCAAACGTGCAAATACACCCCGCAAATGACCATGCAAAGAGGGGGAAAAATATAACCAAGCTGGGCAACAGTGGTATTAATGGGCGACCATAGAAAACACTCCCAGCACAGCTCCCAAAAAGGAAATTGTTTTTGGAAGGGTCTCCGCTCCGTAGACCCTTTCAGAAATCATTTCTTTTTTTGGGGGCTTTCCTGTGAGTGTTTTTTATTGTTGCCCATTAATATCACTGTTGCCCAGCTGGGTTATAAGTTTTTAGAATTTTGTTGTGGTCTTTTTCAATTTATATTTGCTATTTTGTTCTGTGCACATGTATCACACTGCTCACGTTTTTCAGGTTTCCCCGGTTTTGCTGTACATTGCTGACGGAAATGGTTTTTCTTCCCTTTAAATGCCCTCTACCGCGGTAGTTTTTACATGGAAATTCGGCCCCGATAATGTGCGGGGAGCCTCTCCCCTCCCCTTCCCTGCCCATTAACCCCATCTCTCCGCCCCTCAGGAGCCTTCCTCCGCCCTCCGTTAGCCTTTCCACGCCTCTATCGGACATTTGCGGACCCGTACTTGTGCGGGGCCCGTTAGTGTGCCGCGCACCTGTGCGGTGGTGACACGCACGTGTGCGGGGCGCTTGAGAGCACTTAAGTACCGCTTTTAGTGCGCTATTGTGCGGATGTGCAAATGTGCGGTTTTTAGTAAACATGCCCCTTTATCTCCCCTGCATGTCCTGCCGTGACACTAACCCAGTCAAAATGGGAGTAATTCAAATCACCCATTATTATGCCTTTCCACGCCTCTATCGGACATTTGCGGACCCGTACTTGTGCGGGGCCCGTTAGTGTGCTGCGCACCTGTGCGGTGGTGACACGCACGTGTGCGGGGCGCTTGAGAGCACTTAAGTACCGCTTTTAGTGCGCTATTGTGCGGATGCGCAAATGTGCGGTTTTTAGTAAACATGCCCCTTTATCTCCCTTGCATGTCCTGCCGTGACACTAACCCAGTCAAAATGGGAGTAATTCAAATCACCCATTATTATTACTGTGCTGTAACATTTGTTAGCTTCCCTTATTTCTTTGAGCATTTCATCATCCATTTGTTCATTCTGGCCAGGCAGTTCATAGTTCACCCCCACTGCCATTACTCTCCTCGTTTTATATGGAATTTCAATCCATAGAGATTCTACAGCAAATTGTGTTTCCTGCAAAACTTTAATCTTTTGTGACTCAATGCCCTCTCTAACATAGAGTGCAACCCCTCCACCAATTTGATCAGCTCTGTCATTACAATATAGCTTGTATCCAGGTATCACAGTATCCCACTGGTAGTCCTCCTTCCACCTTGTCTCTGAGATAACAATCATATCTAACTGCTCATTAGTACTATATATTCTAACTCGCCCATGTTATTTTTTAGACTTCTTGCATTTGCATACAAGCATTTTAGAAATTGTTTTTTATTTGTATTAATCTAGCTATCAGTAGGCAGGGGTAATTTGAAATCTTTAAGCCCTGTCTGCTCCGTACTCAAGGGCATTTGGGCTACTTTTGTCTTTACTGGAACCTCTCTGTTGATATGTCCTAACCACTGTTCCCTCTAAGCTGTGCGCGTGTGCGCGCGCACACACCTCGCCGAGTGAGCGCACATACTTTACAACAGAGCGCACAAAAATTACGGTTCTGATTCTGATAGAAAACAACACAGACGTCTTAAAATTTAAAAGTTGTGATTGTAATTACTAGAAATTTTCCGCTTCATTTAGTAATCATCTATTTTCATTTAATTTGATTAAAATCAATGTGGTGTACATACTGTATTCTGACGTGTAGTCAAATTTTAAAGTATATAACTCCGAGTGTCATTATGTGGTGCACAAAAATTTAACCTTCCTTCAAAAGCTGCACAGTTGATATTTTATGCGCACACAGCCTACAGAAAATTAGAGGGAACATTGGTCCTAACCTCATTATTTTGGTAGTATCCTTCAAGGATACATTGTTCTGAACTGTTGGCTCTCCCCTATTATCTAGTTTAATAGCTGCTCTATCTCCTTTTTAAAGGTTAATGCCAGCAGCCTGGTTTCATCCCGGTTAAGGTGAAGCCCATCCCTTCAGAAGAGCCCCTCCTTTCCCCAGAATGTTCCCCAGTTCCTAACAAATCCAAAATCCTCAACCTTGCACTATCGTCTCATCCACACATTGAGACTCCGGAGCTCTGCCTGCCTTTTGGGTCCTGCGCATGGAACGGGAAGCATTTCAGAGAATGCTACCCTGGAAGTTCAGGATTTCAACTTCCTACCTAAAAGCCTTAATTTTGCCTCCAGAACTTCCCTACTACATTTTCCTATGTCATTGGTACCGACATGTACCAAGAAAGCAGACTCCTCCACAAAACTATCTAAGACCTTGTCTAGGTGGCATGTCAGGTCCGCTACCTTCACACCAGGCAGGCATGTTACCAGGTGATACTTATGTCTACCAGCCACACAGCTATCTATATGCCTAATTATCGAATCACCAACTATAACGGCTGTCCTAACCCTTCCCTCATGGGCACATTGTCCTGGAGAAACTTCTTTGATGCGAGAGGGTTTTACATCACCTGGAAGACAAGTCCTAGCTACAGGATCACATCCTGCCACACCAGGGTGATGCTTTCCTGTCATATGACCTCTCTCCTCCATGACAACAGGGATGCTGTCATACTGGAGGTGGAACTTCAGTACTATATACTTGTAGGTCTCGTGTATGTACTTCTCTGTCTTCCTCCAAGTCTGCTACTCTAGCCTCCAGAGATCAGATTCGTTCCCTGAGAGCAAAGAGCTCCTTGCACCTAGTGCACATGTAAGACCCCTCACCAACTGGGAGAAAATCATACATGTGACCCTCAATGCAAAATACTGGAAAACCCTCATCTCACTGCTGGATAGCTGTCTGCATCTTAGTTTTAAGTTTGTGTTTAAGTATTTAAGTTCTAGTAAGGGTTGCTGGTGATACTACTAAACTTCACCTAATGCATTTAATGTACTTTATTCACCTGATAATTAATCTCAGGTCCTTAATGTATGCCTTATGAGTACAAACAGCTGCACCTGAGAGTGAATATGGCACCTCCTTTCCTTTGGGAGGTTTATGCACCTATAAAGCTGCAATTATCCCAGGGGTGTGTAGGTGTTGTGGAAGGAGGGAGGGAAAAAGACTTATTAAATGCTGGCTGCTACACAGTACCCTGTCCTATGCTTCTAAGGTAATCTGTGACCAATTTACAGGGGGAGTCCCACAGCCCTTGCTTGGATAGAGAGAGCCTTGGGGGTCTAAATTTAACCAGAAAGCTCTCTTCTGTGTTTTAAATTTAAACTGAAAGCTCTTTGCTTCTACTAGGCCCTGACTGATTTAACAAACACACTGAGTTCACAGATTAATCAGCTTTAATCTAAAGAATTCCTTTTTCTCGAAGATTTAGAAAGATTCCCAGAAGTAAATACTTATAATTGCAGATCTATCTCCAGAAGTAGCAGTCTCCTTTTGCAGTTCTTCAAGACCCCCCTTGAGTGAATTATAAATACCATGATTAAAGTATCTTGGTTTGAAAACTGAGCCCAACAACAAATGCTTTTTTGGTAACCAAAATTTATATTAATGAGTGGTTTTATGTTATATCTCTTACTGGCACTGTAACCTGATTATACAGTATTGGCCACTTTTTTGTTTCCCCTCTGGAGGGGGGAACCAGATCAGGAGGAGTTCATGCTACCTGCTGAGGCAGGGAATATGGGTCCCTGCAGTAAGTTACATGAGTAAGTTTGTGAATCTAATGCTTACTAATATGGGCTTTTTCAATGTATACTTTTGATATTTAGCAATACTTTTATTGATACTGATATCAAATGGTATAAGTGATTTTAAGGAAGGGTAGCTGCCTGTCTCTATAAAAATCAGTTTTTTATTGAGATTACATTTAGGGGTACATTTACTAAGCTGGGCAAAGAGCTAACCCCTACTAGCTGCAACTAGGTCCCATGTTATTCAATAGGACTTAGTTGCAGATAGTCTCGGTTAACACTTAGCCTAACTTATTAAACATACCCCTTAATGTTCAGATTCCATGTTGATAAAAATGTTTAAGAGGACTAATATGATAGTTTTCCTATGCCATTAGATATATGGAAGAATGGTCACATTTAATTGATGTGTTATTTAGGATATGAATCCTTTTTAAGAGAGCTTTTATATTATGGTATTTTATGAGAATGGAACCATTGAACTGCATATAGGGGTATCTTTACAAAGAAGCGGTAGCGGCCTCTGCGATATTGGATCCATGGCCCCATTGAATTCAATGGAGCTGCGGCTCCGATATCTCACAGAGGCCACTACCGCTGCCTTGTGAACATACCCCGTAGATTACCATTGTGATAGGAGATAATAATTTATTTATTATTTTTTATGTACTTTTACAAAGACTAATGGATTATTTGTTCTCATATTATTGAGAGTCCACACATACAGCTATATGTGGCTATCTTTTTTGAAAATATTATACAATAATTAACTAATGGCTTCTATAATTTGGCATTGGGTATGGTGTAGACCCCATCTCAGTTGAATTGTCATGCACTTATGGTGTGATAAACATAAAGAACAATCTCCAGGATATAATTTATTACCTATGCTTTAACTTTGTGTTATAATTTGAAGAGATACATATGGGTTTTCTTGTCCTACTAGTGCTCCTTGTGGCCTTGGCCAAGCCACTTAACCCTCTGTTGCCTCAGGTACAAAACCATAGATTGTGAGCCCTTCGGGGATGAGGGAAAAATATATATACAGTACCTGAATGTACACAGCTTTGACTGGTAGAAAAGCAGTATATAAGCCTAGTTAAATAAATATACTTGTAGATTGTGGTTGATGCAATTTACTATAGAAATGTATGTGAGGATTAGTTTCATCAACATATTATGTTTTGTATATTGAATTTATTAATGTATTTTTATTATTTTATGTTTTCTAATGTACTATATGAATTATGTGTGAACTGATTTTTTTTACATTTGAGGATATACTTCTGATGAAGGTGCATGCTGAAACATGGCCTTGTTGGGTGAAGAGATATAAAGGACAATACATTTATTTTACAATTCACTTGCTGGGCTGTTTTACCTCATTCTTTTCTTGTATCCACAGGAATATTTTTCAGAAATATCTTCTCTAAAAAATATAAATTCTTAAGAACTGTTACGGCAGCTACATGAGAGCTATATTGAAATGACCAAGTCATTGTCCATGGTTCTTTTTCATGACAAGACCTTGGTTAAAGTTTGAAGACAAGAAAACAAAAGAACTAAAACATATCCATTGGCATGGCCACTAGATTTGCATTTCAAATTTCTTGTAGACAATGCAGAACCCTTTCAGAAGTCAAGGTTCCGAGATAAGCACTTTAATTGACTCAAGATGTTCATGACAATGTCAACAACAGCTGGACAAACAATAGAGGTGATGGTAGGCATTTGCCAAATTTCAGTTATCGCTGTCATAACAACTCCAGAGTGACAAAGTCCCTTAGTTTATTGCCATTAAGTTTATAGACTTTTAGAAACAGAATGACACTCTACACATAAAAATATCACATTATCACCAAGCTACCAGTGCTGAGATGTAGAGACTTTTAAAAAAACCTGGTAATGCCCCTTCAAACAATGGAAGATAAAACTGATGTGCTTCCTTCTTGCTTTCTACATGGCCACTCAAGTGTTCTGTGCATCTGCTTTTTGGATGGAATCTATATCCCTTGTTGTACAGTATCAGGTGATCTCTGAGAATAATGTACAAAGTAATGCCTCTGACAATGTGTGAGGGGATCATTTTTCCTTTGCTCTGGTATTGCCTTGCACAGGGTCATTGGAACTATCAAGGCAGTACGAGGTATAAGAGCCTAAAATGTATGAAATTTGAAGGTCAGCATGAGCTCTATGGAAGAGGCATACAGATAAACGTAACTGTTCCTTCTTTATTCCAGTGGTTCAGGAAATGAATTGTGGAAATCCAGCAATAAAAAATCTTTAGGAACAGATTATGTACCAGGTATTTTTCTGCATTGCAACTGTTACTGTTTACACATTCTTGTCCTTTGGACTTAGCTGTGGTTACCATCTGGTTATTCTTACACAGAAATATAAGTTATTGCTCATGTTTGTGCCTTATGTTTTGAATCTAGTCACCTTTTCTAAAACTAGCCCAACTGAAACTTTTCCCACAGTATAACTGACTGCCCTCTGCAGTGAATCTAAGGCAAGATCATGTTAGTGATTTTATTTATTAGTGTGAAGGCACATTTTAGAAAGGTCACGTATGTGGTGGGAAGGACATGGAAGTGAAAAGATCTGAAAATCTATATCAGCAATAGAAGAGAGAGTACATGCATGTGAGGCTGATGTACAATGGACATATCTCCACCCTCAAAATGGACATGATTGCTGAATTTGGGCGAGGAGCAAAGGAAGTACAGAAATGCATTGAAATGGATATCCATGTGCAGCAGGAGGGGCCTTTTCACAAATCTACATGTGGGAAATATTGACAAGGAAAACCTAGCCACTTGTAGGTGTAAGTGCCACCATTTTGCAATGCACATGTGTAAATGTAAGCATTTACACGTGTATCTCAGCCTAGACATGCAGCTGCTCTTAACAAATTTGGAGGGGGAAATATATATTGTAGGACTAAGGGGGATAGCTCCCTTAATTCCTCCTGCATTGTATCATGGAGCAGGTAGAAATTCGGATGTGCCCAATTTCAGTTTTGCATGTGCACTCCTTATAGGAAATGGAGAATGCACATATAAATTTTTGTTCCACCCAAACCATACTCCCTACACACCCCCATGTATCTCTGATGTGATATTGTAAATTAAACCCTTTCTAAAATAGCCGTTTGCACATGAATGTGATTTACACACACATATGGCTGATTATGGACGTTTAAATCATGAATAAGTCTTCTAAAATAACCCCCCTAGGGGTATGTTTACTAAAGTTTCTTAACGTGCGCGCCGCGTTAGTCTGCAGGATGCCATATAAGGAGTGGGCTGTCCGGTCAAAAATAGCAAAACGGGATTAGCGAGCGCGCTCTTGTGCGCCGCGCACATTAGCGCACGAGTAGCGCGCGTGGAAAGCATAAGCAGGCGCGCTGATGTGCAAACAGAGGAACAGGGCTGCAGTACAATGGTGAAGACACTAACAGATGATACAGGGGTCATGGGTTCAATCTCCCACTGTGCCCAATGAATAAGGCTGGCTGAGGCACTACCATTTATGTGTAATATTGCATTATGAGGCTTTTTAATTTTATTTTAATTACTGCTGCTAGCAAATGCACTCTCTCAAAGCGCTGTAACATAAGGTGCTGCATAAGGCACCCCATAAGGCACACCAGAGGGCACATTTTAAAGTGCACTGTCCGCCATGGCTCCCTACAATGTTGCTTAAAGGGAGGCCTATAGGGCGCCATATAGGGTGCCCTATGAGGCACAGCAAGGTCATAGCACTGTTTTTGATGGCAGCACTGTGCATTTAAACGCATGGAAATCTTAAGTAGGTGTGCTGACATGCAAGGAGGAAGAGCAGTGTAGCACAATGGTTAAGGCACTGACTGATGATACAGGGGTCATGAGTTCAATCCCCAGGGTGCCTAATACATAAGGCTGGCTGAGGCATCAGCTTTGACATGTAAGTATTGTTTCCTGCAGCACTTTATTTGTATTTTATTAATTGCTGCCATCAAACACACACTCATGTGCCGTAAACTAAGGTGCCACATAAGGCACCCTATAAGGCACTCCATAGGGCACATTATAAAGTGCACTATCCGCCACGGCACCCTATAGGGCACCCTTTCAGTCGCTCCATAGGATACTGTATAGTGCACCTTATATGGACGGTAACCATAGGGTGCCCTATAGGGCGCCCTATAAAGCGCCCTCTGAGGCACCTTATGGGTACAGTACGCTGAGGGTGTTTTTGCTGGGAGCACTAATGTACATTAAAAATATATAATGCTTTGGACAGCCCTATCAAATAACCCCACTGTGGGTTTGAACCCATGACCTCTGGCTCCACTGGCAGTGAAGTAACCAGTGGGCTACAGCTCTACAGCTGCTAGCAAACCCCTGGCTGGCTGCAGAAGGACTGCAAGTCACCACACAAACAGTCTGCTGTGGTCACCAGGATAGGGTTAACCCACCCATAACTATGATGCACTGCACATGCAAATCAGCAGTCTATAGATGATCATAAGATGGGGTATGCACCCCCATAGCACCTCGGCCTGGTAGGGGGAACTGACCGTGTGTGGTACTGGCACAGAGTAGCTACACACTGTCACATTGTGCAGGTACTGCACTCACCCTGAGGGTGAGGTTGGGCACCCAGCACCAGGTCCACAGCAGAGATAGGCCATGCTGCAGGTCCCCAGCAGTGCTAATGTGTGAGATAGGTAGTTTCTGCAGACACACCTTGGATATATCTGTATGTCTCAATCAGGTGTAGCCCCTATGGACCCCTAGGAGGATTATGTACCACCACCCTCCTCCTCCAGGGCTGAGGGTGGTAAACAGGGTCTCCCAACAACAGATCCACATTCTATCTCCCTGCAATGGTGGAAGTAGAGGGGACCATCAAGCCCAGTCCGGCTGGGGAACAGACACCCTACAGGGCAGTCAATGCAGCTCTGTACACATCCATAACGCAACAGCAGACAGACATTAGACCTGGATATGCTAAGCAGCACCCCACCACTAGCTGATATTCTCCTGCAGCAAGCTTTCAGCTGCTGCACCCTGCAAGGCGCTCCATCAAGACATATACCAGCTGCAGACAGTCTGCTAGCTAGTCCATAGTGCATGTTCCTGGTGAAAATGCATGCACCCAGAACTGGGATATCAGCATACACAACAAGCAGATAAGTCTGTGACTGGGCCCCAAAAGGAAACCCATAAATATCTCAAGAGAGAAATACTATATAGCACTATGGGGGTGCCTAGCCATGCTGTGGTCACTGCACAGTCAGGGTGAGAGTGATCTCCCAGCAGGACATGCTGTGGCCACCCTGTCTGTGCAGGTGGTGGCCGGGCACTACAATGTCCCAGCCAGTGCCCTATGCCCTGTGCAGATGCATCCTGGCCAGGCCACCCTGTCCAGGCTATACCCATGGTACCTTGCTCCTCATTATGCTCATTGACAGGCCAATACTGGCAACAGTGCTGGCAGTGTGGGCTGTGGATGGTGTTTGCAGCCACCAGACACTGGATAGATAGACACACACTCCCACACCTATGCCAGCATTGTGCTACTATAGAGGAGTTTAGCAACCCTGGCCACCACACCAGTCCTGGGCACAGTGCAGGCATGGATATGGTACACAATACTGTTGGGGGTCATTCCCCAGGGTGGTAAACACTGTCAGAGACCAGACCTGCAGCACACTCCACAGACATCAGAAAGGTTGCTATGATAGAGCTCAATCAGCAAACTGTGCTTAACGTAGGAATTGCTATCTGCCAGTAATCATAGCAAACATTTGATAGCTGTGTACCGTATTCCCAGGTGTAGGGTGGCATTGCTAAGGTATGCAAGTGCTAGTATTGGGAGATGCACGCAGGGCCCAATGTCCTGCCTCTCCAGGAGGCATTGGCTAATGGAGCCTGTGAGTGTGGGTGTGGGTGTGTCTGCCCCTGGTGGCTGTTGCTTTACGGCAGAGGTTCCCAACTCCAGTCCTGGTGTGCCAAACACTGTTCGGGTTTTCATGCTGTCCCTCATGAATATGCATGAGATACATCTGCATACCATGGGGGTGGTGCATAGATATGCAGCACAGGCATCTTTATTAGAGGCAGCATGGAACATGAATGGTGTTTGGCCCTCCAGGACTGCATTTGGGAGACTCTTCTCTAGGTAATGCGCCTGTTTATGGTGTCTTTGCTCTGTAGGGTAAAATGTAGGTGTTTTGGGAATGTTTACGTCATCTGCAATAAAGGCTCTGTCTGTAGTAGCACGTTTCAGTTGTGGGTAAAATATGGGGACTGGGTTGGCAGGCACCATAGCTGGGACTTGAACCTGTGACCTTTTGCCTCCAAACACACTGGTTGTGTGCACTGCACCACCATGTTGCCACAGAGACAGTGCAATCCCTGGTGATACCATGACTGTTTGTCCGGCAGGGCCTGTCTGTTGCAGTGCATGGCACCCACCTACACAGGGCTAGGCCATGGTCTGCTCTGGGCAGCTGCCACTGCCCCCTCCACCACCAGTACCCCCCCGCCACCATGCGGACATGGCCTTATATTGGAGACAGCATAAAACCTGAATGATTTGTGGCCCTCCAGAACTGCATTTGGGGGACTCTGCTCTAGGTAATGCGCATGCTTCTGGTGTCTGTGCTCGGTGGGGTAAAATATAGGCGTTTGAACCATGCGTATGTTCTCTACAATAAAGGTTTGTCCATACTATCACGGTTTAGTAGCGGGTAAAATATGGGGACTGGATTGGCAGTAGCCCCAGCTGGGACTTGAACTTGTGACCTTCTGCTCCTGAACACACTGGCTGTGTTCACCGCACCACACTGTGCTCACAAAGACAGTGCAGTCCCTGGAGATACCATGGTTGTTTGTCAGACAGAGCCTGTCTGTTACAGTGCATGGCACCCACCTACACAGGGCTAGGCCATGGTCGGCTCTGGGCAGCTGCCACTGCCCCCCTCCACCACCAGTACCCCTCTGCTACCATGCTGACATGCCCTTCTGCTGGTGGTGCTGGTGGTGTGCAGTCGCAAGCCATCCAGTGTGCAGGTAGGCGGCTGCCTATGGTGCGTGTTCTGGGGTAGGGGTGCCTGCATAGTGTGGCGTGTGCGCCCCCACTAGGCGGTCGCCTAGTAGGGACGGGCGTCCATCTTGTATCCATTTATCTCAAAGGTGTAGTTGTGTATTTAAAGTAGACCAAGTGGATGTTAAAGCACACAGGAATTTTATTGGGTTCCTCTAGGTCAGCTTGGTAACAGTCTTTAAAGAAGCTTTCACACTCAGCAAAAGAAACAAGGATAATTTTCTCCAAAATAAAGTAAATGCAAACAGTGTGTTTCAGTGGAGTTATTTACAACAAACTTCTTTCCCTTTCCCTTTAAGAGATTTCTTACTTCAGAATTAACCATGGTACTTGTAGCTAAAGCATACAACCGAGATCAGTAATGCTGCCAGAACCCTTTTAGCTGCTTGCAATTAAAACAGTCCTCAGCTGAGTAGCACAGAACTTGATTGCACTATCTACTTTCCTTTAGCAGGCAACCCATGTAATTCAACATAAGATTCCTTTTCTCTCTTTCACTCTTCCAGCTGTAACAAACTGGTAACTGCTTTCTGAACTCTTCCTAATACTTTGCTTCCTTTACTCAGCGGCAACACATACAGCACATTCCATTTCAGAGCAGGTGGAGCCTGGGTCATCCTCCCTACAATCCACCTCCATGCTTTCTTCTGAGCTGCCTGATGGGGAAACTTGGAAATGTTCAGGTACTTTAAGGTTTATGTCCTTTAAAAGCTTAAACAGCCTATCCCATTGCACTGCCTTCCCTTCCTTTGGAAGAACACTAGCAGGCTTTTCTTGTTCAGCTTTCTTTATAAAACCCTTCTTCCTGCTCTGGGTTCCGGCAGGTATAATCCTCTCCTCAGAATCTGAGCAAGAGTCATAAGCATTAGCTTTCTCTGTTTTCTTTCTCCTACCTTGGAGCTTTACTGTGGGAGTTTCCCAGCTGTGGCTTCTGTTGGCTGTAGCTATCTCTGCCTCAGAGCTACTCAGGGAATCACTGCAGGATTTTCTCTTAGCTTTCCTGGGCTTCCTCTGCCTGAAGACACGCCTTTCTTCAGAGGAGTCTGAGCCTTCCTGTCTTAGCTTCTCCACCACCAGCCTTCTGCCTCTCTCCCATTTGCCACTGTGTTTGGTCCTCTCCCTGGAACGTTGTCTGCTGCTCTCCTGGCTGCCGCTCTGGCTGCCCTTGTTCTTGCCCTTGCTGCCCTTGCTGCCACTCTTCTCCGTTTGCTCAAACTTAAACATTGGGCAGGGTACCTCCCCTTCTGACTCCACCCCCAGGTATCTCCTATCCGTACCTAAGGTTGCCATGGAGTCTGGGTGGGGCTTTGGCCTAGCTCTACAACCGTGGTTTCTTTCACTGCCTTTACTTTGGTACGTGTATTCAGGTGTTTCCCCCGGCTGGGCTACCCTCTCCTTACCACAATAGGCATCCACGCTTCCCCCCAACACCACCTGCCAATGTTCTGTGCCCTTGGGGGTACCTGCTGGGTACTATCCCCTGTGACACTGTGATAAACACTCTCATGCCCATGTTGGCCCTCATCAGTTGCTGTCTGGCTGCTGTTCAGTTTCAGCATTCCTAAGTGCCATCTAGGCATCTGCCTAGTCCACACTGTGCCCCAGCTGCACCACAGCATGTGCTGCCTGCAGCCCTCTGCATCCCCTTTCCCAGCATCTGTCCAGTTGCCCATTCTGACATGCCCGCCCTGCTGTTGTCGAACATGTGCATGCCATAGGTAACCTGTCCAATGGAGAGGGAAACCCTGATCAGTGCTATTTCACTGTGGGATCATTCACCTTGTATGGGGACCGAGCGTAGACCCTTCCAAAATTCATATTTATTTTTTGGGGCTTTCTTGGGAGTGTTTTTTGATGTTTCCCATTACTATCACTATTGCCCAGTTGGATTATGATTTTTTTTATTTTGTTGGGGTTCTTTTCAATGTTTATTTGTACTTTTGTTCTGTGCACATGTATCACACTTATCACTTTTTTGTAAGTTAACCTGGTTTTGCTGTACATTGCTGACAGAAATGGTTTCTCTTCCCTTTAAATCGGTCTAACGCTAGGTTTTCACTCGCGTTATTTTTGGCCTCGAATTTCACCTCGTTAGTGTGCGGGGAGCCTCTCCCCTCCCACTCTCCACCCATTGACCCCTTCTCTACGCCCCTGGGGAGCCTTCCTCCGCCCTCCGTGAGCCTTTCCCCGCCTTCAGCGCTCGTGTGCGCCGCTGCGCGCATGAGCACGCACTAAAGCGCATTTTTGCCTCGTAAAGTGTCATTAGCATGCGCTAAGGTACCTTAGCATGCTCTAAGGTAACTTAGCATGCACTAATTGCGCGGCGTGCACATTAGGAAAGTTTAGTAAACATACCCCTTAGTTTATTAACAATCTTACTGTAGCCCACATTCATTATAAATAACAATGCAGTTTAAAAGATAAGAGGACAAATACAATTAAAAACAGAAAAAATGAAAATGTAATGGTAAACATGATAAAACCAAAAAGGTAAAAAGAAAATAAAAGAACAGAATAGAGCAGCCTGAGGCCCCAGAGCTGAGAGGACCATCTAGAACAGAAGATATTAATAGTTAAAATCTAATAGGTCAACATATAGTCCAGGGTGCTCAGCATTCGTTAAGAGACTGATTGCTGCATACAAAAGTGAAACTGGATATTCAGCTCTGGACACGATCTGGCAGTAGGTGCCGAATATCTGGTTTTGCTGCAGATCTGTTTTGCTATCTGGTCAGTGGAAAGTAATAAAAAGCAGTATTTTGTATCAAAATTGAGTCTTGCCCACATTGACCATGGAATACTGAAATCATTAAATAGGAAGTCAAGGAGTTGCCAAGATATTCCGGGACCCCTTGGTAAAGAGCAAGGAATTAGAATCAGTATTTTGAATTTAATACTCTATGGAGTATGTTTGCTAAACCGTCTTAATGTTACCGGTGTTAGCTCCAGCAATAATGTGAAGAATGCCATAAAAGGAGTGGGTGTTCCAGTCTTAAGGTAGCATTTCAGGTTATCGCGCTATAAAGTCCATTATCGCGCGATAGAGGGAGCCGTGGCACGTTAACGCGTGTTAGCCTTAATTAGACGCTCTGACGTGCAAACACAGGAACAGAGGTGTAGCACAATGGTTAATACATTGACTGATGAAACAGGGGTCATGAGTTTCATCCCCAGTGGGCTTAATGAGTAAGGCTGTCTGAGGCATCACCCTTTACTTTAAATCAGTGCTGTCTGAGGCATTTTCTTTTTTAATTTAAATTAGTGCTGCCAGCAAACACATCTTCACAGTGCCGTAACTTAAGGTGCCGCATAAGGCGCCCTATAATGCACTCCAGAGGGCACATTATAAAGTGCACTGTCCACCAAGGCACCTTATAATGTTCCCTATAGGGCGCCTTATAAGGTGCTTTATAGGGTGCCTTGCAGGGCGCATTATGAGGCACCTTAAGGTTACAGCACTGTGAGGGTGTTTGCTGGCAGCACTAATTTTAAATTAAAAAAGGAAATGCCTCAGAAAAACCTGTCAAATAACACCACTGTGGGATCAAACCCATGACCTCTGTCTCCACAATCAGTGAAGTAGCCAGTGGGCTACATCTCTACAGCTACCAACAAACCCCTGGCTGGCTACAGAAGGACTGCAGGTCACCACACAAACTATCTGCTGTGGTTACCAGGATAGGGTTAACCCACTCGTACCCATGATGCACTGCACATGCAGATCATCTGTCTACAGATGATCACAAGATGGGGTATGCACCTCCACAGTACCTCAACCTGGTAGGGGGAACTCACCGTGTGTGTTACTAGGACAGAGTAGCTACAGACCGTCACATTGTGGGGAGTACAGTGCTCACCCTGAGGGCAAGGTGGAGCGCCCTGCACTAGGTCCGCAGCACCTGGCTTAGCTGAGATAGGCTATGCTACAAGTCGCTATCAGTGCCAGTGTATGATAGGTAGTTCTTGCAGACACACCTAGAATACACCTGTGTCCATCTGTATTTCCCAGTCATGTCTAGCCCTTGTGGACTATAATGCACCCAGAATAGTGCATATCCTGTGTGGGTGCCATGATCACATGATTTAAATGAAGGGGGGGTGTTTGGACCCATAGGAAGATTATGTAGCACCACCCAACCCACCCTCTGGGGCTCAGGGTGGGGGACAGGATCTCCCACCAACAGATCCACATTCTACATCCCTGCAATGGTGGCAGTAGAGGGGACCATCAACCCCAGGCCTGCTGAGGAACAGACACCCTACAGGGCAGTCAATGCAGATCTGTAAATATCCATAAGGCAATGGCAGACAGACAGTAGGCCTGGAAATGCTCAGCTGCCCCCCACCACTATCTGACAGTCTCCAGCCACTGCACCCTGCAAGGTGTTCCAGCCATACGCATACTAACTGCAGACAGTCTATAGTGCATGTTCTTGGAGGAGATACCTGCACCCAAGACTAGGACATGAGCACACACACCAAGCAAATAAGTCAGTGATTGGACCCCAGAAAAGAGAACACAAAAATTTCACTTGAGAAAAATACTATATAGCACTATGGGGGAACCTAGCCATGCTGTGGTCATTGCTTAGTCAGGGTGAGAGTGACCTCCCAGCAGGAAATGCTGTGGCCACCCTTCCGTGTAGGTGGTGTCCAGGCACTACAATGTCCCAGCCATTGCCCTATGCCCTGTGCAGATACATCCTGCCCAGGCCACACTGTCCAGGCTATACCCACAGTACCTTGCTCCTCATTATGCACATTGGGAGGCTAAAACTGGAAACAGTGCAAGCAGTGTGGGCTGAGTAAGGTGTAGGCAGCCACAACACACTGGATAGACAGACACACACTCCCACACCTATGCCAGCATTGTGCAAATATAGAGGCTTTTGGCAGCCCTGGCCACCATACCAGTCCTGGGAACAGTGCAGGCATGGCTATGGTATGCAATACTCTTGGGGTCACTCCCCAGGGTGGTAAACACTGTCAGAAACCAAAACTGAAACACACTCCACAGATATCAGAAAAGTTGATATGATTCAGCTCTATCAGCAAATTGTGCTTAACTTAGGAATTGCTATCTGCCATTAATCATAACAACCTTTTGATATATGTGGAACATGTTTCCATGTTTAAGACGGCATTGCTAAGGTATGAAGATGCTAGTATTGGTAGATGCTGCTGCATGCAGGGCCCAACATCCTGACTCTCCAAGAGGCTTTGGATAGTGGAGCCTGTGGGTGTGGGTGTTTATGCCACTGTTGGCCGCTGCTCTAGGGCAGAGGTTCCCAACTCTAGTCCTGCTGGACCAAACACTGTTCGGGTTTTCATGCTGTCCCTAATGAATATGCATGAGAAACATTTGTATACCATGGGGGAGGCACATACAAATGCAGCACAGGCGTATTTATTGGAGACAGCATGAAACCTGAATGGTATATGGCCCTCCAGGACTGCAGTTGGGAAACTCTGCTCTAGGTATTGCACATGTTTATGGTGTCTGTGCTCTGTAGGTAAAATATAGGCGTTTCAGGCATGTTTATGTTATCTGCAATAAAGGTTCCGTCTTTATTACCATGGTTTAGTACTGGGTAAAATATGGGGACTGGGTTGGCAGGAGCCACAGCTGGAACTTGAACTTGTGACCTTCTGCTCATGAACACACTGGCTGTGTGTACTGTACCACACTGTTGCCACAGGGGCAGTTCATTCCCTGGGGATACTATGACTGTTTGTCAGACAGACCCTGTCTGTTGCAGTGCACGGCACCCACCTAAACAGGGATAGGCCATGGTCTACTATGGGCAGATGCCACTGTCCTCTCCGCCACCATGCTGCCATGCCATTATGCCGGTGGTGCTGGTGGAGCGAAGCCCCAGGTCATCCAATATGCCAGTAGGCAGATGCCTATGGTGTGGGTTCTTGGGTAGGGGTGCCTACATGGACATGCGTGCTTCCCCCCCCCCCACACGGCCTGCCAATGTTCTGTGCCCTTGAGGGTACCTGCTGGGTACTATCCCCTGTGACACTGTGAGAAACACACTCGTGCCCATGTTGGACCCTCATCAGTTGCTGTCTGGCTGTTCTACAGTTTCAGCATTCCTATGTGCCACCTAGGCATCTGCCTAGTCCGCACTGTGCCCCAGCTGCACCACAGCATGTGCCACCTGCAGTCCTCTGTATACCCATTTCCAGCATCTGTACAGTTGCCCTTTCCTACATGCCCTCCCTGCTGTTGCGGCACATGTGCATGCCATAACAAACCTGCCCAATATAAAGGGAAAACCCTGATCACGCTATTCCAATGTGGGATCATTCACCTTGTAGGGGGACAGAGCATAGACCCTTCCAAACATGATATCTTCTTTTTTATGCTTTCTCAGTAGTGTTTCTTTATGTTTCTCATTAATATCACTATTGGCCAGCTTTGTTATTGGGATTTTAAATGTGGTTCAGGTCATTTTCTATGTTTATTTGCCTTTTTGTTCCATGCACATGTATCACTACTATCACGTTTTTGGGTTTCCCTGGCTTTGCTGTACATTGCTGACTGAAATGGTTGCTCTTTCCTGCAAATGTGCCTTAACGCGAGGGTTTCACTGGCGTTAGTGTTCAGACCCAGATTTCACAACTTTAGTGTGCCTGGAGCCTCTCCCCTCCCACTCTCCACCCATTGACCCCTTCTCTCCGCCCTCTGGGAAGCCTTACTCCACTCTTCAGAGCCAGATTTCTCAGCGTTAGGGTGCCTTAACGCCGCAGCCGCGTTATCGCATGATAAGTGACATTATTGCGCGATTTATCGTGCGATAACATCACGTATCATGCGATAATACCACCGCTGCGACGTTAAGATGGTTTAGTAAACATACCCCTATGTTAAGGAGAATCAATGCTGATCCATTAACAGGTGAGTCACATGGTTGTGTTTGTATGCATAGTACAATGGTTTTACGGCTCTATTTTGCACAGCTTGGAGATGCTTGAGGGAAATGAGGTTTATACTATTGTACAGTGACTCACAATAGTCTAACTTGGATAGCACAAACACATGCGTGAACGTCTGAAGGACTTTAATATTGGCCTTACTGCACCAATGTGTCTAAATAAAAAGATTCTGGCAATGTATGCACCCAGACTAACGACAACAGGCATGGTTAGTGCATGCCCAAAATTCCCATGCTAACTGCAATGCACCATCAATACCCATGTTACACTGCTAATGCACCCAGTCCCTGCCCAATCTTGTGCTAACCAGTTAGCATGGGATTTTAAGAACAGAGCCCTAACATAAGAACATAAGAAATGCCGTATTGGGTCAGACCAAGGTCCATCAAGCCCAGTATCCTGTTTCCAACAGTGGCTAATCCAGGTCACAAGTTCCTGGCAGGTTCTCAAAAAGGTGCATAGGTTTCACAGCGCTTATCCCAGAGTAAGCAGTGGATTTCCTGGGTCCTCTTTAATAGTGGTATATGGACCTTTCCTCCAGGAACTTGTCCAAACCTTTTTTTTAAACCCAGCTACACTAACAGCTTTTATTACATCCTTCGGTAATGAATTCAAGAGTTTGATCACTCGTTGAGTGAAAAAATGTTTTCTTTTATTAGTCTTAGGGGGATGTTTACTAAAGGGCGCTAATGTGCGCCCGGTGATAATGTGCAGGATGCCATAAAAGGAGTGGGCATTCCGGTCTAAACGTAGCAAACTGGGATTATCGGGCAATAACGAGCGCTGCACACATTGTCGGTCGAAAGAGTGAGCTATGCACGTTAACGCGTGTTAACCTTAAGTAAGCGCACTGACACACAAGCAGAGCAGCAGAGGTGTAGCACAGTGGTTAATATGCTAACTGATGATACAGGGGTCATAGGTTTGATCAACGAATGCACCTAATGAATAAGGCTGTCTGAGGCATTACCCTTTACGTTTAAGCAGTGCTTTGTGAGGCATTTTACTTTTATTTTAATTAATGCTGCCAGAAAACACACCTTCACAGTTCCGTAACCTAAGGTGCCACATAAGGCGCCCTATAAGGCACTCCAGAGGGCACATTATAAAGTGCACTGTCTGCCAAGGCACCCTATAATGTCCCCTATAGGGCGCCTTATAAGGCGCTTTATAGGGCACCTTATAAGGCACTTTATGGGATGCCTTATGAAGCACCTTAAGGTTAGAGCACTGTGAGGGTGTTTTTGCTGGCAGCACTACTTTGCATTAAAAATAGACAATGCCTTGGACAGCCCTATCAAATAACCCCACTGTGGGATCAAGCCCATGATCTCTGGCTCCACAGGCAGTGAAGTAACCAGTGGGTTACTAATACACCCCTCGCTGGCTACAGAGGGACTTCAGGTCACCACACAAACGGTCTGCTGTGGTTACCAGGATAGGGTTAACCCACCCGTACCCATGATGCACTGCACATGCAGATCAGCAGTCTACAGATGATCACAAGATGGGGTGTGCACCCCCACAGCACATCGGCCTGGTAGGGGGAACTGACCGTGTGTGTTACTGGCACAGAGTAGCTACAGACCGTCACATTGTGCGGATACTGTGCTCAGCCTGAGGGTGAGGTGGGGCAACCAGCACCATGTCCACAGCACCTAGCTTAGCTGAGCTGACTATGCTACAGGTCACCATCTGTGCCAGTGTGTGATAGGTAGTCCTTGCAGACACACCTGTGTCCATCTGTATTTCCCAGTCACATCTAGCCCTTGTGGACTATGATGCACCCAGAATAGTGCATATCCTGTGTGGGTGCCATGGTCACATGATTTAAGTGACGGGGTGGTGTTTGGACCCATAGGTGGATTATATAGTACCACCCAACCTGTCCTCTGGGGCTCAGGGTGGGGGACAGGATCTCCCACCAACAGATCCACAATCTACATCCCTGCAATAGTGGCAGTAGAGGGGACCATCAATCCCAGGCCTGCTGGGGAAGAGACACCCTACAGGGCAGTCAATGCAGATCTGTACACATCCATAAAGTAATAGCAGACAGACAGTAGGCCTGGAAATGCTCAGCTGCCACCCACCACTATCTAACATTCTCCAGCAGCAAGCACAGTGAGCCTGCAGCCACTGCACCCTGCAAGGTGTTCCAGCCATACACATACTAACTGCAGAGAGCCTGCTAGCTAAGTCCATAGTGCATGTTCCTGGAGAAGATGTGTGCACCAAAAACTGGGATGTGAGCACACCCACCAAGCAGATAAGTCAGTGATGACACCCCAGAAAAAAAGAACCCATATATATCACTTGAGAGAAATACAGTATAGCACTATGGGGGAACCTAGCCATGTCATGGTCACTGCTCAGTCAGGGTAAGAGTGACCTCCCAGCAGGACATGCTGTGGTCACCCTGTCCGTGCAGGTTGTGGCCGGGCACTACAATGTCCGAGCCAATGCCCTATGCCCTGTGCAGAAGCATCTAGGCCAGGCCACCCTGTTCAGGCTATATCCACAGTACCTTGCTCCTCATTATGCACATTGGCGGCTAATACTGCAACAGTGCAAGCAGTGTGGGCTGAGTAAGGTGTAGGCAGCCACCACACACTGGATAGACAGACACACACTCCCACACCTATGCCAGCATTGTGCAACTATAGAGGCTTTTGGCAGCCCTGGCCACTGCACCAGTCCTGGGCACAGTGCAGGCATAGCTATGGTACGCAATACTGTTGGGGTCACTCCCCAGGGTGGTAAACACTGTCAGACACCAGACCTTAAGCACACTCCACAGACATCAGAAAGGTTGCTATGATGCAGCTCAATCAGCAAATTGTGCTTAACTTGGGAATTGCTATTTGCCAGTAATCATAGCAAACTTTTGATAGATGTGTACCATATTCCCAGGTTTAGGGTGGCATTGTTAAGGTATGCACGTGCTAGTATTGGGAGATGCATGCAGGGCCCAACATCCTGCCTCTCCAGGAGGCTTTGGATAATGGCGCCTTTGGGTGCGGGTGTGTCTGCCCCTGTTGGCCGCTGCTCTAGGGCAGAGGTGCCCAACTCCAGTCCTGATGGGCCAAACACTGTTCGGGTCTTCATGCTGTCCCTAATGAATATGCATGAGATACATCTGCATACCATGGGGGCGGTGCATAGAAATGCAGCACAGCCATATTTATTAGAGGCAGCATGGAACCTGAATGGTGTTTTGCCCTCCAGGACTGCATTTGGGAGACTCTGCTCTAGGTAATGCGCATGTTTATGGTGTCTGTACTCTGTAGGGTAAAATGTAGGCATTTTGGGCATGTTTATGTTATCTGCAATAAAGGTTCCCTCTTTACTACCACGGTTTAGTACTGAGTAAAATATGAGGACTGGTTTGGTGTGAGCCACAGCTAGAACTTGAACCTGTGACCTTCTGCTCCTGAACACACTGGCTGTGCGTAGTGCACCACACTGTTGCCACAGGGACACTTCATTCCCTGGGGATACCATGACTGTTCCTTAGACAGGGCCTGTCTGTTGCAGTGCATGGCACCCACCTACACAGGGCTAGGCCATGGTCTGCTCTGGGCAGCTGCCACTGCCCCCTCCACCACCAGTATCCCTTCGCCACCATGCTGACATGCCCTTCTGCTGGTGGTGCGCAGCCTCAGGCCATCCAGTGTGCGGGTAGGCGGCTGCCTATGGTGCAGGTTCTGGTGTAGGGGTGCCTGCATAGCTGTCCACGCTTACCCCTAGCACCGCCTGCCAATGTTCCGTGCCCTTGGGGGTACCTGCTGGATACTATCCCCTGTGACACTGTGGGAAACACACTCGTGACCATGTTGGGCCTCAACAGTTGCTCTCTGGCTGCTCTACTGTTTCAGCATTCCTATGGGCCACATAGGCATCACCCTAGTCCGCACTGTGGCCCAGCTGCAGCACAGCATGCGCCGCCTGCATCCCTCTGTGTCCTCTTTTCCAGCATCTGTCCAGTTGCCCATTCCAACATGCCCGCCCTGCTATTGTGGAAAATGTGCACGCCATAGGAAACCTGTTCAATGGAAAGGGAAAACCCCGATCAGCGCTATTTCAATGTGGGATCATTTACCTTGTATGGGGACAGAGCATAGACCCTTCCAAAATTAATATCTTTATTTTGGAGCTTTTTTGGTAGTGTTTTTTGATGTTTCCTTTTAATATCACTATTGGCCAGCTTGGTTATGTTTTTTTTTTTACATTTTCTTCTGTTCATTTTCAATGTTTATTTGCCCTTTTGTTCTGTGCACATGTATCACACTTCTCACTTTTTGTAGGTTTCCCTGGGTTTGCTGTACATTGCTGATGTAAATGTTTTTTTTCCCTTTAAATCTGCTCTAACACCAGGGTTTCACTGGCGTTAGTTTTCAGCCCCTGATTCCACAGCGTTAGTGTACAGGGAGCCTCTCCCCTCCTACTTTCCACCCATTGACCCTCTCTCTCCGCCCCTGGGGAGCCTTCCTCCGCCCCTGAGGAGCCTTCCTCCGCCTTCAGCACTCGTTTTCGCCGCTGCGTGCGTTATCGCGCGATAAGGTACCTTATCACCTGGTAAAGCACCATTATTGGGCGATAAGGTACCTTATCACCCGATAACGTGACAGCAGCGCAAATAGCGCCCTTTAGTAAACATACCCCTTAAATGGGTTACATTGTAGCTTTATTGCATGTCCTCTAGTCTTTCTACTTTTAGAAGGCATAAACAACTGATCTACATTTACCTTTTCCATGCCATTCATTAATTTAAAGACCTCTATCATATCTCTCCTCATTTGTCTCTTTATAATATCCTTGGTTTTATTCTCCATTCCTTTCCTTATGATTACTAGCATTCTAGCTGCTTTCCTGGCTGCCGCTGCACAGAGGATGGAGAGTTACAATATATTATCCAACATGATGCTTAAATCTTTTTCCTGGGTGTTGGCTCCTACTACTACTCATGAAGATTTGTGTAGCGCTACAAGACATACACAGTGCTGCATATACACATTTAAAAGACAGTCGCTGCTCTTCGGAGCTTACAATCTGGTTGAGAGAGACAATACAGTAGCTGTAGACATGGGATACAGCTAGGAGTAATGTTAAGGAAACACAAGGGACATCAGGTGAGTCAAGATTCAAAAGCAGCAGTGAAGAGGTGAGTTTTCAGCTTGGATTTGAAAAGGGACAGAAAAGGTGCCTGACGTACAGATTCAGTTAGTTTGTACCAGGCATAAGGAGCAGCAAGGTGAAAGGATCTGGAGCTGGCAATAGAAGAGAAGGGCACAGATAGAAGTGATTTGCCAGAAAAGTGGAGTCCCTAAGAAGGGGTGTAGGGAGAAGAAAGGTAGTGAGGAGCTTCAGAGTGAATGCGCTTATAGGTCAGCAGGAGAAGTTTGAACTGGATGTGGAAATGGATAGGAAGTCAATGAAGAGACTTGAGAAGAGGGGTAATATGAGCATGACAAGACTGGCGGGAGATTAGTCATGCAGCAGAGTGTTGAACAGATTGAAGGGGAAAGAGATGACTTAGAGGGAAACCAGCAAGTAGGAGGTTACAATGGAAGGTGACTAAGGAGTGGATAAATGTCTTAGTAGTGTGTTCAGAAAGAAATGGGTGAATTTTGTTGATGCTGTAGAGAAAGAAACAGCAGGTTTTAGCTATCAGTTGGATGTGTGTGAAGAAGGAGAAAGAGGCATCAAAGATAAGTCCAAGGTTGCGAGCTGAAGAGACAGAGAGGAATAGAGAGTTATCCAAAGAGACTGAGAAAGGAGGAAGGGGAGAGGAGGGTTTAGGTGGAAAAATAAGAAGCTCAGTTTTGGCCATGTTCAATTTCAAGTGGCGGTAAGATATCCAAGCGACAATGTCAGAAAGGTAGGCAGAGATCCGGGCCTAGATTGCCCGAGAAATTTCAGGTGTAGGTCTGGGAGTTATCAGCATAAAGATGGTACTAAATGTCATAGGAAGAGTTGAGAGTGCCAAGGGACTGGATATATAGAGAGAAAAGGAGTGGACCCAAGACCAATCCTTGGGGTACACCAAGAGTGGGATAGCAGTAGAGGAGGAGCCACTGAACACTGAAAGAGTGATGGGAAATATAAGAAGAGAACCAGGATAGCACAGAGCCCTTTAAAAACAAGTGAGGACAAGGTATCAAGTATAAGGTATCAAGGAGAAGGTTGTGGTCTACAGTGTCAAAGCAGCAGAAATGTCAATAATGATGAAGACTGAGTAAAGGCCCTTGGATTTTGCCAGGTCACTGGAGACTTTGGCAAGAGTCATTTCAGTAGAATGTAAAGAATGAAAGCCAGAATGTAGAGGATCCAGAAGGGCTTGAGAGGAGAGAAAGTTGAGGCAACAGTGGTGAATCACACGTTCAAGTAGTTTAGAAATGAAGGGGAGGAGGGAGATGGGTCAATAGTGAGATGGACAGGTAAGGTCTAGTAAGGGTTTCTTGAGGGGAGACCTCAGCATGCTTGAGAGCTGCAGGGAAAGTTGCAGTGGAGAGCGATAGGTTGAGAATATGAAAGATGGAAGGGACTACAGTGGAGGAGTTGGAGCTAAGGAGATGGGTGGGAATAAGATCAGAGGAGCAGGTAGTAAGTTTGGATGAGGAAAAAAAAGTGAATGGTTTCCTCCTTGGAGATTATAGCAAAGGAAGAAAGGGTAGCAGAGGTGGGGGGGGAGGTTGGGAGTGAAGAGGGGGGAGGGGGAGTAGCTGACCTCGTGGGGAACTGGAGTGTGATCTTGTGAATTTTGTCATGAGAGTAGTCAGTCAGGGTTGTAGCAGAACGGGGGTAGGGGTAGGAGGTAGAGGCACCTTGAGGAGAGAGTTGAGAGTTATAAAGAGACAGCGAGGGTCAAATGCAAGAGACTTAGGAGCTAATGTGGAACCTTGCATCGTGTAGCCATAGTTTGGGTTGTAACAGTTAGCATTGTTCCCTTAGTGCTTGCCAAACCCCGTGCTATCATTTAGCGCACCTTAATAAATTTGAACCATTATATTTTGAGCTCATGCACATGAAAATATTTGTAATACCTGGTTTAATGCACAAAAATATAGGGCTGGATGCACTAAGCATTACTGCATACAAAATGCATTAATACATTATTTACGAGAGGTAAATTGGAGTGGAAGAATAGACTAATGGTTAGAGCAACGGTCTTACAGACTCAAATCACACTGATACCTCTTGTGATCTAGGGCAAAGAAGCTTCTATCATCAACCTTCAGGGAACAGGAAAAATACTTCCTATACCTGAATGCAACTTATCTTGAACTTCTGAGAAAACAGATGAGCTAGATCTCATTTGATTCAGTGTGATCTATTTACTAATAATGCATGTTAACAGCGTTAGTGCACACTAACATGGTAACACAGATTAGTCAATCTAACTATTAGTATAACCTAGCAGATGTACAAAGAACAACAAGGATAAGCAGGAGACACTTAAGAAATCTAGGAACCCTGTTTGAAAAAGAGAATTCAAGGAGAGTCATGTTATAAGTATAAAATCATGAAAGTTATGGAAATAGTGGGTAGTGAACTTCCATTTATTCTAGGTAGAATGATCTCTCTCAAATTATTTTTGCCTTCTGAAGTCAAATAGTGGGAAATAATCCTGAATGGCAGTGTGGTAAGCGTGGCATGCATTGAGAAGAGGTTTTCTTTAAAACACAGGCCAGACAGCAGTTTAGGGGGAAAAAAGCTGTTTTTATTCTATCCCAGCTTGTTAAACTTCCACAAGCTGGTTTTCCCGGCCCTTTCTTTAGCTCCAGTTGAAGTTCCTACCTCAAAACTCCTTTGCACAGCTTGCCTTGGAAGGAGTTCTGGCTCCATGGATCCCTCTCCCTCCTGCTGCTTGCTGAGTTTTTAATCGTTCCCTCTGTGCTATGCCCTCCCAGCCCTGAATTCAGAGATTCATACTCTCTTAAAAGGGACTATTGATAATCCCTTTGGAGAGAGATGGGTAACATTCTATATACCCCATTACACACCCTCACCCTCAGCTCTACCATGCCCTGTTCAGCACCTACCTCACCAGGGAGCCCCACTTGGGAAAGGAAGTCCACATTCAACTGGGTCCAACCAGCTCTATGGCGGACCTGGAAATGGTAGGGTTGGAGACTCAAAAAACACCGCATAATACGTCTATTGAACTCCTTATGTCAAGCCAGCCTTTTGAGGGATTGGTGGTTCATTATTAGTGTAAACAGCTGGCTGAGCAAGAGTATTTGAAGGTTTCAAGCAGAGGCGGCCCAAGAGGGGTGTGGGGCCATGTGCGGAAGCTCATTGTGGGGCCTCATTTGCATAAGAAGCCTCATTTGCATAAATATTAGCGTAACGTTAACATGCCTCTTAATGAGTGTCTGGATAAAGAAAGACTACCAGATTTCTACATTAATTTACACCAGTGCCAACCGCCAGGAACATTAGGAAGTACTATAAACACTGATCATTTAGAACCCATAGCAAACCCGCTGTATCATAACAGCACTACCAGGACTCACAAAGCACCATACCCTACCTATCAAAAGGCCACACTGCAAATATTAAACCAATACATCTCAGAGAATACCAATTCATCTCCTACTGGGGAAAGAGAACAAGTGGCACTGTCAAATAGAAACTACATGAACAGAATACCTCAGCTTGGTTACACATGCAGAATATAGACCATCACCAAACAAAGAACAAGGAATCACATTTTAGAAATCGGAAGACAATAATTAAATTGGGAACCCCTAAAGCCAAACTTGGAATGTACAACAACACTATAAATTAATTTCCTCTTGAACTAAACAAAAACACAAAGACGTTAGCGATACACATTTCCCAGAGTTGACATATTCCAGTTAATAAATTCAAAATAAAAAAGTATTTTTCTACCTTTTGTTGTTTGGGCATTTTATTTTTCAATTGCAATTGCTCCAGTCACTTTCTTCTGGTTTCTTCTCTCTTCTGTTAACTCTTCATTGCCTGCTGTCCATTTGCCCTTTCTTCTCTCTTCTAGATTTTTTCCATTCTATCTTCTACATCTGCTTTAACATACTGATCTTTCCCCTTTTGCTCTTTCCCCAATTTCTTTTTTATTCCTTTATCATCCACTCAAATTTCACCCTTCCATTCTCAATCCCCACTTACTCTGCCAATACCCGGCAACTCGTAGATTTTTCTTCAGTCCCACACAAAATATATTTTCCCCCTCCATCCTCATTCCCCCAGCCCCATCCCCTTCTAATCCTCCCCAAAAATCAGCTCCCTTCTAGTTCCAGCCCCACTCAGCATCCGCTCCCTTCTAGTTGCATTCTCCCCCCCCCCCCGCATCAGCCCATTCCCAGTCCTAGCCCCCCAATCAGCTAATTTCCAGTCCTATTCCACCTCCCATCAGCCCATTTTCTGTCCAAGCTCCCCCCATCAGCCCATTTGCAATCCTAGCCCCCCCATCAGCCATTTCCAATACTAGCCCCCCATAAACCAATTCCAATCCTATTCCAGTGAGCTGATGGGGGGGGGCGGGGGGCTCGGATTGGAAATTGGGCTGAGTGTGGGGAAGCTTCAGCCCATTTCCAGTCCAAGCTCCCCCACACTCAGTCCATTTCAAGTCTGATCCCCCCATCAGCTCATTTCCAGTCCTAGCCCCCCAATCAGCTCATTTCCATTCCTATTCCAGCTCCCATAATCCCATTTCCAGCCCAAGCTCCCCCTATCAGCCCATTTGCAATCCTAGCCCCCCATCAGACATTTCTAAAATTAGCCCCCCCCCCCCATCGGACATTTCCAATCCTATTCCAGAACCACATCAGTCCTTTTCCAATCCAAGCTCCCCCACACTCAGTCCATTTCCAATCCTACCCCCCAAAAGCCCATTTCCAGTCCTAGTCCTCCCCATCAGCTTATTTGCATTTCTAGCCACCCCCCCCAACACTCTCAGCCCATTTCCATTCCAAACACCCACCACTCAGCCCATTTCCAATCCTAGCCCCCCCTCCCCCCCACACACACACACTCAGCCCATTTCCAATTTTAGGCCCCTCCACTCAGCCCATTTTGAATCTTAGTTCCCTGCCCCGACTCAGTCCATTCAAGTCCAAGCCTCCCCCCCTCCCCGAAGAGCCCTGCGGCAGGCTTTAGAGACCCCAGCTCTTCTCCCTTTAGCTGCTCACGGCAGGCTCAGAAACAGCTCCTTACAGCCGCCGAAGTGAAGAGCGTTGTTTCCTTCACTTCGGCAGCTGTATTGTAATGAAGATCACAGGTGCACCGGAGGTCAAAGGACATTTCCGGTGTCCTGGCACTCAGTGCACCTGAGATCTTCATTACAACACAGCTGCTGAAGTGAAGGAAACAACGCTCTTCACTTCGGCAGCTGAAAGGAGTGGTTGCTGAGCCTGCCGGAAGTCGCGAGCCGCTAAAGGGAGGTGAACCAAGAGCCAAGAGTATGCAGGATGCCAACAACATTCTTGCACAATGGATGGGCTGGTCCTTAGTGGGGTGATAGAGTAACAGTCCCCCTTTCTAGTCTTGAAGGACTAGAAAGGGGGACTGTTACTTCTGGAGAGAAATCTGCAACTGTGAGTATATACTTCTGGTAATTTTCTAAAAAGAATTCTTTGTATTAAAGCTACTTAATCTGTGAACCCACTGTTTTTTGTTGGATCAGTTAGAGCCTAATAGCAGCAATTAAAGTTTGAATTTAAAACACAGAGGAGAGCTTTCTGGTTACATTTCATACCCAACAGAGAGCTTGTAGTTTAAATTTAATAGTCACTCAGGGCCAAGTAACAGCAAAGTACTTTAGTTTAAATTTAACACACAGAAGAGAGCTTTCTGGTTAAATTTAGTACCCAGCAGAGAGCTTGTAGTTTAAATTTCATAAGAAGTTAGAGCCTAGCAGCAGCTAAGAGCTATAATTTAAATCAAATCAGAATTTAGCTTAGCACAAAAGGCAAAACAGGGTCTGTACTCTTTGAGCAACAAATAAGGTCTTCTAGAGACCTTTACAAAGAAGCCTTCTACCTAGGGGGCAAGAGATCTGTGAAACCTTTTCAATAGGTGTTAACACCAGGTGGCAGATCAAAAAGCCATTTTGAAAGACTCCTCCAATCCAAGCAAGGACTGTTAGTTACCCAGGACATTGGTCACAGCATTATCTCAGCAGCAGAGGCATAAATAGCTCAACCAGAGCTCTGTGAACCTCTGTCTTGAAGGACTAGAAAGGGGGACTGTTACTTCTGGAGAGAAATCTGCAACTGTGAGTATATACTTCTGGTAATTTTCTAAAAAGAATTCTTTGTATTAAAGCTACTTAATCTGTGAACAGACTGTTTTTTGTTGGATCAGTTAGGGCTTAGTAGCAGCAATTAAAGTTTGAATTTAAAACACAGAGGAGAGCTTTCTGGTTACATTTCATACCCAGCAGAGAGCTTGTAGTTTAAATTTAATAGTCATTCAGGGCCAAGTAACAGCAAAGTACTTTTAGTTTAAATTTAACACACAGAAGAGAGCTTTCTGGTTAAATTTAGTACCCAGCAGAGAGCTTGTAGTTTAAATTTCATAAGACGTTAGAGCCTAGCAGCAGCTAAGACCTATAATTTAAATCAAATCAGAATTTAGCTTACCTCAGCAGCACAAGACAGGGTACTGTGTAGCAGCCCTTTTTTAATAAGTGTTATTTCCCTCCCTCCCTCCCCACACCCACCCTCCCCTGGGATAATCATAGCTTATAGGTACTTACACATCTTAAAAGACAGGAGGTGCTTTCAGGTGAAGCTCATTACCCAAATCAGTCATACACTAAGGACCTGAGATAAATTAAGCTTCAGGTGAACAAGGTATATTAAACGTATTAGGTACAGTTTTATTGGTATAAATACCCATAGCAACCCCTAGTAAGTAAGAACTTAAAGATCTAGACACAAACTTAAACTAAGATGCAGACAGCAGTCCAGCAGCGGGATGGGGGCTTTCCAGTCTTTTGCATTGAGTGTCACATGTATGATTTTCTCCCAGTTGGTGAGAGGTCTTACGTGTGCACTAGGTGCAAGGAGCTCTTTTCTCTCAGGGAACAAGTCCATTCTCTAGAGGCTAAAGTAGCAGACTTGGAAAACATAAGACAGGCAGAGAGGTACATAGACGAGAGCTACAGGGATATAGTCCTGAAGTCCCACCTCCAGTCTGGCAGCACCCCTGTTGCCTTGGAGGAGAGAGGTCAAGTGACAGGAGAGCATCACCCTGGTGTGGCAGGAAGTGATCCTGTAACTAGGACCTGTCCTCCAGGTGATGTAAAACCCTCTCATACCGAGGAAGTTTCTCCAGGGCCATGTGCCCATGAGGGAAGGGTTAGGACAGCTGTTATAGTTGGTGATTCGATCATTAGGCATGTAGATAGCTGGGTGGCTGGTGGACGTGAGGATCGCCTGGTAACATGCCTGCCTGGTGCGAAGGTAGCGGACCTCACGCGCCACCTAGATAAGGTCTTAGATAGTGCTGGGGAGGAGTCTGCTGTCTTGGTACATGTCGGTACCAATGACATAGGAAAATGTGGTAGGGAGGTTCTGGAGGCAAAATTTAGGCTTTTAGGTAGGAAGTTGAAATCCAGAACTTCCAGGGTAGCATTCTCCGAAATGCTTCCTGTTCCACGCGCAGGACCCAAAAGGCAGGCAGAGCTCCGGAGTCTAAATGCGTGGATGAGACAATGGTGCAGAGATGAGGGTTTTGGATTTGTTAGGAACTGGTGAACATTCTGGGGAAAGGAGAGGCTCTTCTGAAGGGATGGGCTTCACCTTAACCGGGATGGAACCAGGCTGCTGGCATTAACCTTTAAAAAGGAGATAGAGCAGCTTTTAAACTAGATATTAGGGGAAAGCCGACAGTCGCCCAAGAGCGGATGGTTCGGAAGAATGTATCCTTGAAGGATACTACCAAAAGCAGAGAGGTTCCACAAAAGAGTAAAGTAGCCCAAATGCCCTCAAGTATGGAGCAGACAGAGCTTAAAGATCCCAATTTACCCATGTCTAACAATAGCCAAATTAACATGAATAAAATACATTCTCTAAAATGCTTGTATGCAAATGCTAGAAGTCTAAAGAATAAGATGGGAGAGTTAGAATATATAGCACTAAATGAAAGGTTAGATATGATTGGAATATCAGAGACATGGTGGAAGGAGGACAAGCAGTGGGACACTGTGATACCTGGGTACAAACTATATCGTAATGATAGAGCTGATCAAATTGGTGGAGGGGTTGCGCTCTATGTTATAGAGGGCATTGACTCAGAAAGGATTAAAGTTTTGCAGGAAACAAAATCTGCTGTAGAATCTATATGGATTGAAATTCCATATAAAAGGGGGAAGGCGATGGCAGTGGGGGTGTACTATCGAGCACCTGGCCAGAATGACCAAATGGATGATGAAATGCTCAAAGAAATCAAGGAAGCTAACAAAAGTTACAGCGCAGTGATAATAATGGGTGATTTCAATTACCCCGGTATCGACTGGGTCAGTGACACGTCAGGACATGCTAGGGAGATAAAGTTCCTAGATGAAATAAATGACTGCTTCTTGGAGCAGCTGGTTCATGAACCGACGAGAGGGGAAGCCATATTAGACCTAGTCCTTAGTGGAACACCAGATCTAGTGCAAGAGATAAGGGAGTTAGGGCCACTTGGCAATAGTGATCATAGCATGATCGCCATTGATTTAATTAGTGGAGGAGGGACAGTAAGGAAATCCATAGTACTACCTTTTAACTTTCGAAAGGGAGACTATGATAAAATGAGGAAAACAGTAAAGAAAAAACTAAAAGGAGCAGTTGCGAAGGTTAAAGACGTACATCAAGCTTGGGTGTTGTTGAAAAATACTATCTTGGAAGCCTAGACCAGCTGTATTCCACGCTTTAAGAAAAGTGGAAGGAAGTCCAAAAAACTGCCAGCATGGTTTAAAGGTGAGGTCAGAGAGGCTGTTGTTGCCAAAAAAGCATCTTTCAGGAAATGGAAAAAAGAGCTAAACCTGGAAACAGCACAAGCACTGGCAAGTCAAAGGCTAGGCATTGATAAGGCAGGCAAAGAGAGAATTTGAGAAGAAGCTTGCTGCGGAAGCAAAAACGCGAAATAAAGACCTTTTCAAGTACATTTGTAGCAAAAAACCTGTGAGAGAGTCAGTTGGTCCATTAGATGATAAAGGGGTTAAAGGAGCACTAAGAGGCGACAAGGCGATAGCGGAGAGACTGAATGAATTCTTTGCTTCGGTCTTTACTGAGGAAGATGTAGGGATGTTACCCATGACTGAAGTGGTATTTAAAGGTGCGGAAGAATTGGAGGAAATATCGATACATCGGGAAGATGTCTTACAACTATTAGATAAACTGAAGAGTAGCAAATCACCTGGGCTGGATGGTATACATCCAAGGGTGTTGAAAGAACTGAAATATGAGATTGCAGAACTGCTATCAGTAATCTGTGAACTATCATTAAAATCATCTCTAATACCTGAAGATTGGAGGATCGCCAATGTAACACCAATTTTTAAAAAGGGTTCCAGGGGTGATCCGGGAAACTACACACCGGTGAGCCTGACGTCAGTACCGGGAAAAATGGTGGAAACCATCATAAAGAATAAAATTACTCAGCATGTAGATAGTCACAACCTAATGGGAGACAGCCAACATGGCTTTAGACAAGGAGGATCTTGTCTTACTAATCCGTTATGTTTTTTTGAAGGAGTGAATAAACAGGTGGACAAAGGTGAGTCGGTTGATATTGTGTATCTGGACTTTCAGAAAGCCTTTGACAAGGTCCCTCATCAGAGACTTTTGGCAAAACTAAAGAGTCATGGGATAGGAGGCAATGTACTATTGTGGATCAGGAACTGGTTAAAAGATAGAAAGCAGAGGGTAGGGCTAAATGGCCAATTTTCCCAATGGAGAAAGGTGAATAGTGGTGTACCCCAGGGATCTGTCCTGGGTCCGCTGCTTTTTGACATATTCATAAATGACCTGGAAAGTGGAATAATGAGTGAGGTTATCAAATTTGCAGATGACACAAAACTATTTAAAGTTGTTAAAACCCAAGAGGATTGTGAAAAATTGCAAGAGGATCTTGATAAATTGGAAGACTGGGCATCAAAATGGCAGATGAAATTTAATGTGGACAAGTGCAAGGTTATGCACCTAGGGAAGTACAACCCAAACTATGGTTACACGATGCAAGGTTCCACATTAGGAACCACCACCCAGGAAAAAGATTTAGGCGTCATTGTGGATACCATGTTAAAACCCTCGGCCCAGTGTGCAGCGGCGGCCAAGAGAGCAAATAGAATGCTAGGTATGATAAGGAAAGGAATGGAAAATAAAACAAAAGATATTATAATGCCTCTATATCGTTACATGGTGAGACCGCACCTTGAATATTGTGTGCAATTCTGGTCGCCGTATCTTAAAAAGGATATAGCGATTTTAGAAAAGGTACAGAGAAGAGCCACCAAAATGGTAAAGGGGATGGAATTCTAGTTAATGTTCAAAACATGTTCAATGTAACTAAACGTGTATATAGTTAACACAAGTTCCATGTAAAATATACTGAAGTATATTGATTTTTGTTCGATGTGAACCGCCCCTGATCTCTGGAAGGGGCGGTATATAAGAAACTGTTAAATAAATAAATAAATAAATAAATAAATGGAAGGATACTCCTATGAAGAAAGGCTAAAAAGGTTAGGGCTCTTTAACCTGGAAAAGAGACGGCTGAGGGGAGATATGATAGAAGTCTATAAATTAATGAACGGAGTGGAACGGGTAAACGTAGATCGATTGTTTACCTTATCAGAATATAGAAAGATTAGGGGACATGCAATGAAGCTACAGGGTAAACTATTTAAGACTAATAAAAGAAAATATTTTTTCACTCGACGTGTAATCAAACTCTGGAATTTGTTACCGGAGGATGTAGTAAAGGCTGTTAGTGTAGCTGGGTTTAAAAAAGGTTTGGACAAGTTCCTGGAGGAAAGGTCCATATACCATTATTAAGAAGTGACCGAAGATATCAATGCTTGACCCAGTACAAGCATTGTGGAACTTGTGTCTCTTGGGGAAACTGCTAGGTACATATGACCTAGATTGGCCACTGTTGGAAACAGAATACTGGGCTTGATGGACCTTGGTCTGACCCAGTATGGCATATCTTATGATCTTATGATCTTATAATCTTATGAGGAGAGTGACTTGCGTTGTCTCCTATCAACAACCGCGGCCCACGCCCAATGGCCATGCCAAAGGGTCCTCTGGTGAGCACCTCAGGTGTGGACCCGCTAGGCTTGGGCACACCCAATGGTGCCTTTAAATTTAAAGTCCTGCTTGCTGCCTCTGATTGGCCCTGGGCAAGCCGGGAGGGACTCAGCTTCCCGCTCCCAGCCCGATGCTGATCAGAGGCTAAAGGTGTTCCAGCGGTGAAGTTTTCTTCGTGCCTGATGACGTCTTTAGATTTAAAGTCCTGCTTGCTGCCTTTGATTGGCCTTGGACAAGTGGGGAGGGACTAAGCTTCCTGCTTCCAGCCCGACGCTGGTCAGAGGCTGAAGGTGTTCTGGTGGCGAGCTCCTGTGTATTGAAATGGATTTTTTTTTTTTAAATAATTTAAACTTTTTACATCCAAAGAATACAATGAATGAAAGAAAAGCATGGATACTCCAGTAATAAACAGGTAATAGATAAACAAACAAACAAAATATATTCACATTACTTTCAGACCACAATAAGGAAATTAGGGAGAACAATAAAGAAAATAAATAAAAAGGAAGAAAGCCTTTACCCCAAATTAACAATTAGGCAGGCGAATACTTATGTGTCAGCCGTATGGGAGGGATCCGCTACTTTAACAATTGTAACCTCTCTCGCCTCCAGAAATTGCAGAAGTTGCCTAGGTTCAAAAAAACAAATATACTCTCTGCTTATAAGAAACACAACATTTAGCGGGAAATTTCAACTGAAAAGTAGCCCCAAGAGCCAGAACTCTGGGGCGAAGGACTAAAAAAATCCTTCCTTCTCATTTGTGTATCTCGAGACACATCAGGAAAAATTCTCACTTTAGAACCCAGGAAATCTTCATTCATCTTCCTGAAATATAATCTGAGGATATAAAATGTATCCGCTTCCAATTCCATAGTCACCAGGAGAGTAGATCTTCTCGTTACGACCTCCAGGGAACTTTCCCTAAACCCTGTGAGGTCCTCTATCCCAGAAGAAACAGGAGGAGACCCAGATTCCTGATTTCTAGAGCTCAAAGTTAGGTACTGCGCCCTAGCCATAGGAGGAAATTGATCTGGAGAAATTTTTAAAACTTCCCCAAAATATTTCCTCACCATCTCCACTGCTGACAAAACCGGAGATTTAGGAAAATTCAGAAATCACAGATTACATCTGCGAACCTGGTTTTCCAGATATTCAACCTTTCTAAGAGTCACAGACCTATCCCTAACTTGAGCTGAAGTCAGTTCTCGCAGGCGTTCCACTTCCTCCTCCAGTCTGGTAATTTTTTCTCCATGAGACACTTGGGCATGAGACATAGAATCAATCACAGCTTTAACCCCAACTGAATCCATATGCATAAAGCCCACAGACTTAATGAGGGAATCTTTCAAGGCAGACAGTCCTTCCCATAGCGATTCTAAAGTACATTTCGCCGGTCTCACCAATGTTGCAATTCCCGGAGGACCCCTCTCCTGTGCAGGGACAGCCGCAGTACTCTCCTCCGATGTTTCCCCACTTCCTTGCCGCTTCCCAGCCTCAGTAGAGGGAACCACACTGGCCAGCACACCTCCTGAGCTCTCCCACTCCGGGGTCCTCACTCTACCTCCTTCGGGGAGAGAAGTGCCGGTCAGGGAAACACTTCCAGGTCTCGGCGGGGGTGGGGGGGGGTACGCTGCTCCGGAGAGAGCCAGATACCAGATACGCTCAGGGGCGATTTCAACACCCATCGCTCCTGCCGAGGACACTGCTCCAGTCTCCGCCGCAAAACCGCATTCCTTCAAAGTCCGTTGTCCGGATGAACTCGGCTGGTCAGCCCCAGAAGGTAAGGGCGCCTGCTTTTGCTTTCTCCGCCCCATGTTCAGTTACACGGAGCCAGTTCCACAGCAACGAGCAACTCCAGCGTGCGGCTTGCAGCTAGACACTTCCTGCTGCCATCTTGATGTTCCCAAGAGGCTCCTACCTGAAATGGATTTCTAATGGATTGAAACAGACCTGTAGTGCTTACCTGAAAATGTCAATGCTGTGGGACTGTCTGCTTCCACACCCTCTGATGGCTGACTTCCTGTTTGAATGGGGAACCAAACAGGAAGTTGGCCCCAGAGGGGAGGTGGGGGGCGGAAGCAGACAGCCTCATGGTGCCAAAGTTTGCAGTTAAGCTCCACGGGGCTGTTTCAATCCATTGCCACTGCTATAGGTCCTGGTGAGGGGTGACAGCAGCAGCAATGGGCGCCCCTGGAGGATTGGTGCTCTAGGTGACTGCCTAGTCTTCTTAATGGTAGCACCGGCCCTGGGAGGGAGGCAAGATGAGTGTGTTATCTCTTGCACTGCCTAAGTGAGTTTCTGACAGGGAACATACCTAATAATATTGCAGAGGTAAAACAGAGAGGTAATCCTCTCCAGATACTGGTCAGAAAGCCCAGGAAGAAATTGTGAAACCAGGACTTCATGGTAAAAAAGAGGCTGGAAGCTCTTCAGGGTTTGTAAGTGTTTGATCATCAGCAAAAGTTATTTTATTATTCAGACAGAACAGGACTGAAGCTAAAAACCTGAAAATCTAGATTAGATTGTAAACTCTGATGAGCAGGGACTGTGTTTTACATGTATATGTATAGCACTGCGTATGCCATGTGGCGCTGTACAAGTGATTAGCAGTAGTAGAAAAGATGGCTGGTAAAGCTGCTGTAGATTAAACCTGTTTTATGCTTTTGCCAGGGGGAAAGTAACTCATTGCTGAGGAGACTTAGGGGTATGTTTACTAAACCACGGTAATGTTACCCGGGTTAGGTTCCATGGTAATGGTACAGATGCCCATATAAAGGTACTTCAGACCGGAAGGTTGGGGGTTCTAATCCCACTAGAGGACAGCAATCTTGGGCCGGAAGGTCTGGGGTTTCTAGTCCCACAGGTGCTCCTTGTGGTCTTGGGCAAGCCACTTAACCCTCCATAGCCCATGTTCCCTGTAAAATAGTTATCTCCAAGTTATAATGCCCTGTTCAATGTAATTTTAGTTTGTTCAATGTAAACCGCACTGATGCAGAATAGCGCGGTATATAAGAGAATGTAAATAAATAAATAAATAAAGGAATGGGTGGTGCATCGTTAAAGCAAGCTGTGTCAAATAACATGTGTTACAAGGCGCTTTGGCTAATGCACGTCACAAAGTTCCGTACAAGGCACCTTAGGTTAAGGCACCCCACAAGGCGCCCCATAAGGTGTGTTAACCTAAGGTGCTGTACAAGGTGCCCAGGTTAAGGTGCCACAATGATGTTAAGGTGACCCAAGATATGTTGCCCTAAGGCCAGTAAGGTGCCCCAAGTTGACAAGCATGAAATGTAAGGCCTTAAACCAGATGTAGCCCTAACACTTCACAGAGCACCAAGCAAAGGTAATGGACAAGTGATGGAAGGAAGGAGAGGTGGGAGCTGATAGACCCACCAAATCTGCGTGCAGCCTATGTGGCAGCTGGTAAAGTGGACAAACATATCGGAGGCAGCTGTACTGATGCACAGGGTGTTGGCAATGTAAAGTGCTACAATGACAGTGGGTGGCAGAGGATGGGGATATGAGTCCACCAGTGGAGGTAGAGGTGGCAAGATAAGTGCAATGATAGGAGGACAGAGGACTAGTAGTGCTATGCAGAGAAGACACAGGAGAGGCAAACATGAAGAGCAGTGATGCAGAACAGGGTACCAGTGCAGAACAAGGGGTAGCAGCCCACACATGAAGGCAGGACGCTACACAGCTGACAGATGCAGATAGACGAACAGAAGGATGGTTGGCAACTGTGAAGAGGGTATTATGTATTGGCATCACGGATCTGCACAGATATGACATTTACAGGAATGACAAGTAGTTGTATAGGACAGGCATAAAAAAGACAACAAAGAAATACGGGCCACCATGACAAAGAAATACGGGCCACCTGGCCAGAAAGTCAATGCACAAACCAGTAGGCTACACCACAATGGTGAGAGCCACACCACCATGGCGCGGTCCACAGCAATGGTTGCATACAAGAACACTGCAGGTCACCACATGAAATGCCTGCTGTGTGCCAGGAAAGGGCAACCCCAACAGTATCCATGATGCAATGCACATGCATAACAGCCATCCACAGCTCATATCATCATCTGTAATTGGGACGAAAGCCGCATATAAACACATGCACACACACTATGAAATGTCATGCAGTGGAAACAGCATGCAAAAGAGCAAGGAACCAAAATGGAAAGGGTGTCAGGGGTGGTCTGTGGATCTGGGCAAAACAGGGAACAGAACAAAAAAGGAGCATGTGAGAATTGAACCTGCACACTGACATGGGCCAGACCAGCTAAACAACATCAATACCAATCCCCAAGCCAACTGCTCACATGGACAGTACAAAGAAATAACCATATGTAACAGCTGATATGCGACAGATAGGCTTAATTGAGGGCACAGTGTGGTGCACAGTGAAGAGATGGTGTGTGGAGAGGTGACGAAGCTGCAGCCATTGAATGGTCAGGTTAGCAGAACACAAGAAAAGAAAAGGAAAGGAACATGTGGGAATCAAACCTACAACCTATAGCACTTCAATGCAAGTCTGTAACCACTATCCCAAACAACCACAAGAAATGCAATGCAAATAAGTTCTATTAAAGGGAATGTGTGCATGAAAACCCATAGCACCCTGTGAGGTGGCAGACGGCTGGCATACAGACAGCTGTCACCGGTCAAGTAGCGTTAGATCAGTAGCATTACATCATAATTGTTGGTGTTTTGTCTTGACAAGATTGTAAGTGTCGTGTGTTGTGTTTTTTCGTGACCATATCTTAGCCCTGTGTTTCATTGTGACTAGATGGTAAGCTCTGACGAGCAGGGACTGTCTCTTACATGTCTGTACAGCGCTGCGTATAACTGGTAGCACTATATAAATGCATAATAGTAGTTGTATTATGTGTAATAGTAATGTGCCCCACCTGCATTGTGTGGTATGCCAGCACAGGGAAGGGGTGCCATGTTGCGCAGTGGCACTCATACCCCCTGGGGGCCACCATGTCTGTATGGCTGGGGAGCTGCGCTGGCCATGAGACCCTCACGCAGCCTGTGCAGCTCCTCAGCCATCCCCACCATGGCACCCACCACCTGATCCAGGGTGCAGTTCTGTGCCTGCTGTGCCTGGGACACAGCACACATTGCCACAGACAGGCGGCATACAAACATGCCATCACACAGACACCATGTATCTGCTGTCTGTGTGGCAGCATGTGCAGACATGCTGCCTGTGGTGCTGTATGCTGTGCCCGTGCCCCGACGGGCAATATCACCAGACCCATGGGGCAGGTGTCAGGGGCCTTTGGTGCCCTGTGCTGTCTCATGCTGGCACACCCATCCCACCCTCACCCTCCCTGGCCTCCCCCTCTACCTCCCCCGCCAACCACTCCCCCTCCCCCTCCCTCTCCCCTCTCCCCTCCCCCCATCCCACACCCCCTCTCTGGCTGCCCCCTCCCCATCAGTAGTCCCAATACGGGCCAGCATGGCACCATCCTCCTCTGACCACCTCCTCATGGTGCGTCGGCGCCGGCCAGCTGTGGCTCCAATGACAACGGTCCCTCAGCAGTATCTTCATGCGCTGTGGGTTTAAATCAGACAATACCACCGTGGTCATGTGTTTGCCATATCATGGACACATAGTAGGTGACCCCACAGACTGCAGGGCCACTGGATCATGCTGTTGTGCGACACACATGCTGCATTGCTCACCTTTCCTTCGGACCATCGTCTCGTGCTGGAGCCTCCTGAGTAGGCGGGGGTGGCACAGCTGCAGCTCCATAGCCATATCGTAAATTTCCTCTACCTGGGAGTATGGCAATGCAGACGGGCCATTAGGGGACGGACATCATTGGCCATCGGCTGATGCACATGACACATGGCTGTGGGCAGCAGGGGGCTGCCCCTGCTGTACACTGTTGGTCCAATCCTAGCTGTTCCCAACACCACCTGCATGTGTGCAAGTGAGGCTAGGCATGTGTGGATTGCCCCCACGCATCCTGTGTGCTACCATCCAGGCATCCCATGCCACCTGATGGGCTGCCTCTGCGTGACATGGTTGCTCCATGGCATTGGTGGCAGTGTCAGCGTACCAGCAGTGCTGTATGGTGCTGTTTTCTGTGTGATGTTTTGCCAAGGGGTATTTGGGGCATGTACCACATCCAAAACAAATGCTCTGGATCCCCTGTCTGCCACACCTTACTATGTGCCTGAGACATGCGGCGATTGCATGTTGTGACTGCATATGCTCGTGCCACAGTAGTCCATGGCAGCAGTGCTGCACATGTGCTTAGCCATTGTGGCATGCATACAATAGCAGACTCACTTACAAATGTCCAGGGGATGTATCACAGATCTCTCTGTATAGACAAGGGGCCACCTGGGGTTCGGGCAGACCTGCACACATCAACTGCCACACATACCATAGCAACAGGGGCAAATACAGGCCTCTATAATGAGGCCTGAGACCACCTGGGGCTAGAGCAGACCTGCGCGTATCAACATGTGCAACTACCATAGCACCAGGATGATTAACAGACCTCTGTAATGAGGTCTGTGGTCTCCTGGGGATAGGACAGACCTGCACACATCAACAGGTGCAACTACCATAGCACCAGGATGATTCACAGACCTCTTTAACTAGGCCTGCGGCCTCCTCGGGATAGGGCAGACCTGCACACATCAACAGGTGCAACTACCATAGCACCAGAATGATTAACAGACCTCTGTAATGAGGCCTGCGGACTCCTGGGATAGGGTGGACCTGCACACATCAACAGGTGCAACTACCATAGCACCAGGATGCTTCACAGACCCCTTTAACCAGGCCTGCGGCCTCCTGGGGATAGGGCAGACCTGCACACATCAACAGGTGCAACTACCATAGCACCAGAATGATTAACAGACCTCTGTAATGAGGCCTGCGGACTCCTGGGATAGGGTGGACCTGCACACATCAACAGGTGCAACTACCATAGCACCAGGATGATTCACAGACCCCTTTAACCAGGCCTGCAGCCTCCTGGGGATAGGGCAGACCTGCATACATCAACAGGTGCAACTACGATAGCACCAGGATGATTGACAGACCTCTTTAACATGGTCTGAGGTCTCCTGGGGATAGGGCAGACCTGCACACATCAACAGGGGGGCCTACATTGATCCCAGTTTGACCACAGACACGTCCGTTACCCTTGCTGTGCGTATCTGATATGTGTGTTGGTTGCAGGCTATTGTGTTGCACTCCTAGGTTTGTGTGACCTGTCCCCATGCACTTACCTCACATGGGTAGTCGGCCGCCCTATTATAGCGCCTGGTGAGGTGCCCCAGGCCCTCCTCACCATGATGAGGTCCTGCCGGTTGGAGGAGCCTGGGAACAGGGACTACTGGCGGAAGGATATGTGTTGTGCCAGGAGGAAGAGGTCACCGGGAGTAAATGCAGGTTTTCTTGACCTCGCAGCCATCTTGTCTGCTGAATGTGGCCATGCTCCCATGATGCAGTAAAACTGCATCTGCACAGTGCATTTCTACACACATAGGCATGTGTCTACCTCAGGTTGCAATGCATGTTGGTCTATTTGTTTATGTTTCAGGTATCCTGTTATATATTCAACATGCACAACACATATCTGAATGTCTAACCATGACTGTTCTTTGTGGGTGTGACATGCCATATTCCCATCTTTTTAGCATTGTGGTATCCTCTTCCAGGATTTGAACTCACACTACATTGTTGTCAGACATATTGCCTAACCACTGCACTACACTACACACACAAGGTTATACTGTTCTGATGGAACATGATCTTGTGGGAATTGCTGCTTTACGTTACCTCGTGTCATGCATTACCTATGAGGCATTGAAACAGATGTCACCCTAACATTGAAAAGGGGACGGGGGGAAAGGCACTGAACAGATGATTGAAGGAGGGAGGGCTGGGAGCTCCTGGACGTGCCATATCTGCGGGCAGACCATATGGCTGCCAGTACTGTTGACAAACATATTGTGGGCAACTGTACCACAGCACGGGGTGCTGGCAATGTAAAGTACTGGTGAGACAGTGGGTGGCAGCTGATGGGAATACATGTCCCCCAGTGGGGGTGGTGGTGGCAGGATAGTTACAATGATGGGTCGACAGAGGAGTGGTGGTGCCATGCAGATCAGGCACACGTGAGGTGAGCACACAGAGGCACAATGTAGGAAAGGGTACCAGCGCAGGACATGGGGTGGCAGCCTACACAGACAGAGAGACAGGACTCTACACAGCTGACAGACACATATAGATGGACTGAGGGAATGTTGGCAACTGTGGTGAGAGTATTATGGGCTGGCAGCACAGATCTGCAAGGATACGACTGTTATACGCATGCAAAATATCTGAGTTGGACAGGCATGAGAGGAGAAAAAGAATGGGGAATTGAACCCATGACCACTGTTTGGAATGTCATTGTACTAACCAGTGGGCTATACATCTATGGTCTGTTGTACAGCAATGGCTGGGTACAGAAGGACTGCAGGTCACCACACAAACTGTCTGCTCTGTGCGCTAGGATAGGGTAACCCCACCAGAACCCATGATGCATTGCACATGCAGAACAGCGGTCTACAGCTGATCACCAAATGGGGGTCTGCACCTCTGTTACCACAGGTTGGTAAGACGGCCTGACAGTGTGTGATACTGGCAGAGTAGCTACAGACCCTGCCTTTGTGCAGGTTCTGTGTTCACCCTGAGGGTAAGGATGGGCACCCAGCACTAGGTCCACAGTACATGTGGTGCTAGAGATAGGTCCTGTTGCACATTCCTATCACTACCAGTGTGTGATAGGTGTTCCTAGCAGTACAGCCCAAAATATATCTGTGCCCATCTGTGTTCTGCAGTCACATGTGGCCCTCTGGGACCAGACACAACCCAGATCAGAGTGTATCCAGTGTTAAGGTATGATTGCCATGGGCACCTGTTATCAGGGCAGAGGGGTATCTAGACTTGCAAGAGGGGTATGTAGTACTGCCCTTACTGGTCATAGTGGTATACACTATGTACCCCCAAGGGCCCACAATCACCCATTTAGTGAGTGTGGAGGGACAGGTGCCTGAGCCCTGGGGAATGGCTGTAGGATCAGCAACCCTGGCCCTGATGGTGAAGGACAGTCCTCCAGGTCTGATGTACAAGACCCATACCTGTGACTGGGGCAGTGGCAGACCAGCAGTAATGTGGGGGTAGGCGCAAGAATCCTCACTTGCCACATACCATGGTCTGCCATTCATCATCAAACAGTAGAATCAGACTGTACCTGCAGCAACGTACAAGGTGTTCCAACCATGCACAGACTAACTGCAGACAGTCCACTAGCCAGTCCCTAGTGCATGTTCACAGAGAAAACATATGCACTCAGATGTAAGATATACAGCACAGCACAGACACCAAGCAGGTATATCAGTGATTTGGCCCCAGAACTAGAATCGCACAGGTACCACTGGAAACAGATAGTACAGAGCACTATGGGGAACCTAGACATGCTATGGTCACTGCTCAGTCAAGGTGAGACTGACCTCCCAGCATGACATGCTGTGGCCACCCTGTCCATGCAGGTGGTGTTTGGCCACTACAGTGACCCAGCCATTGCCCTTCTCCCTGTGCAGATGCATCCTGCCCAATACACCCTGTCCAGGCCATACCCACAATACTTTGCTCCATTATGCACATTTGCAGGCTAACACTGGTAACAGTTGGACATTGTGGGCTCAGGGCAGGGTGGACAGCCACAAAACAATGGATAGACTTAGACTCGTACTGCAGCACTGTGCAATGATAGCGGTGTTTGGCAACCCTGCCTGCCACACTGCCCTGATCACAGTGCTGACATTGCTGAACTGTGCAGGAGGTAGTAGTAGTGCTGTGATGGTACCTGCAGCTCCATTCTGGTGCTAACAGCCTGACTCTACATGACGATTTGGTTAGTGGAGCCTGTGTGAGTGGGTGTTTGTACCCCTGTTGGCCGTTGCTGTGGGGATTGCACAGTTTGATGTTGTATCTACATAGTAAGGGATGTGCTCTGCAGGGTCTGCAGCTGGGACCTGAACCTGTGACTATTTGTTCTGGGACACACTGGCTGTGTATACTGCACCACAGTGTTGCCACAGAAGCACAGCAGTCCCTGGGCTTACCTTTACTTCTCCTCAGCCAGACTTTTTCTGTTGCACTGCCCACCACGTACTGGTACAGGGTATGGCCTAGGTCCAATGCAGGCAGGTGCCACTGCCCCCTCCAGCACAAACACACACCCCCTGCCATGCTGACATGACCATATGCTGTTGGTGCTGGTTGTGCGCCGTCCCAGGCCATCCACTGTTCAGGTAGGCGGGTGACAAGGGTGTGGTGTCTGGGGTGGGGAGGCATACATGGACATCCACACCCCCCCCATCACTGCCTACCAACATTATGTCCTTTCCACATGGGGGAGGGATGGCTGGGGGGATGTCCAGTCTGTGCCCTGGCAACTATTGGCTAGGGTGGCCAAGGTATTTGTAGATTGTGATGGCCTTGGTCAGCTGCTGTCTTGCTGATTTCCAGTTTCTATGTTCCTATGTGCCACCTAGGCGACAGCCTAGTCCACCCTGTGCCCCAGCTGCCCCCACTACATGTCCTGCCTGCAGCCCCCTATGCTGCAGTTGCTTTGCCGCTGGTCGCATCAATTGCATCCCTTGTCCCGGAGATTGGAGTGTCCGGAGGAGACTCGTCAAGCCCTGCTCTTGTGGTTGCTTCCCGGCTCTCTGGAGCGGGGGAGGGCCCTAGAGACTCCCGAGTGGGTGGCGGTGATGACCGACACCAGCTTGTTGGGCTGGGGGGCTCATTGTCAGGGCAACTTCGCACAGGGCACCTGGAGTTTGCAGGAGCAACAGTGGACGATAAATCACTTGGAACTACGAGCGGTTCTCCTAGCTCTGCGGAAGTTTCGACAGATGCTCTCGGGGAAGGCGGTGAGAGTGCTCTCGGACAACGCGACGGCAGTTTCCTTTGTCAACCGGCAGGGGGGCACCAGCAGTGTGGCCCTCGAAGCAGAGGCCGTCACCCTGTGCGCATGGGCGGAAGCCAACCTCATCGATCTGTCGGCGGCTCATGTGGCCGGAGTGAACAATGTGGAGGCCGACTTCCTCAGTCGGGTCCGCGTCGATCCGGGGGAATGGTCTCTGCATCACGAGGTGTTCGAAATGCTTGCCCGCCGGTGGGGGACACCGGTTATGGATCTCATGGCGACTCTTGCCTCAGCGAAGTGCAGCCGCTTCTTCAGCAGACGCCGGGAACGGATGTCGGAGGGCTTGGATGCTCTCCTCCAACCTTGGCCGGAGGGGCAGCTGCTTTATGTCTTCCCTCCGTGGATTTTGATAGGCAGGGTCCTGCAAAGAGTGGAGCGTTTCTGAGGTCACGTCATTCTGATAGCGCCGGATTGGCCGCACCGGCCTTGGTACAGCGACCTAGTGAGGTTGCTGGTGGCGAAACCATGGTGGCTCCCCTGTCGGACGGACTTGCTGTCTCAGGGCCCTCTGTTCATGCCTCACGTGGATCGGTTCTCGCATACGGCCTGGCTCTTGAGCGGGCGCGGCTGAGTTCGCGAGGGTACTCGTCGGCGGTCATTTCTACCTTGTTGAAGTCCAGACGGCGTTCTACTTCTATGGCGTATGTACGGGTCTGGCGGATCTTTGAGGCGTGGTGTACGGATAAGAGCGTGGTGGCTCTTAAGGTTTCTCTCCCGTGGATCCTGGAGTTTCTGCAGGACGGTTTCGACAAGGGCCTGGCGGCGGCCTCGTTGCGTGTTCAGGTGGCTGCTCTGTCTTGTTATAGGGGCAGGGTTGCCGTTCGGTCGCTCGGTGAGCAGCGGGATGTGAAGAGGTTCCTCAGAGCGGTGTCGCTTGCTCGGCCTCCTTCTCTGGCGGTTTTTCCCAAATGGCATCTTCCCTTTGTGTTGGAGGCGTTAGAACGGGAACCGTTTGAACCTTTAGCGCGTGCATCCCTCAAGGACCTTACGATGAAAGTGGTTTTCTTGGTGGCGGTTTCTTCGGCTAGACGTGTGTCCGAACTGCAAGCCCTCTCCTGCCGGGAACCCTTCCTGTCGTTCTTGGCCTCTAAGGTCGTTTTGCGGCCGGTGCCGGCTTTTCTCCCTAAGGTGCTCTCGGTTTTTCATGTCAATCAGGAAATTTCCTTGCCAGTATTTGCCGGGAGCACGGATTCTTCTGTTTCGAGGAAGCTTCATCTTTTGGATGTCCGGCGAGCGTTGAAGAAGTATCTCAAGCGGACGGCGAGTTTTCGGAAATCCGAGACTTTTTGTGCTTTTTGGGGGGCGTCGCAAGGGGGATGCGGCGTCCAAGGTTTCCATTGCACGCTGGATTAAGGAGGCCATCGCATCTGCCTATATTTTACGTGGCTAGGCTGTGCCGGAAGGGTTGAGGGCCCATTCCACGAGGGCTCAGGCTACGTCCTGGGCGGAGATGCGTTTGGTGTCGCCGGTGGAGATTTGTAGGGCGGCAACGTGGTCCTCCTTGAACTCTTTCGTGAACTCTTTCGTGGAGTGGAGGAGTGGCCTAGTGGTTGGGGCAAGGTACTTCAGGCTGGAAGGTCGGGGGTTCAAATCCCACTAGAGGACAGCAACCTTGGGCCGGAAGGACTGGGGTTTCTAGTCCCACAGGTGCTCCTTGTGGTCTTGGGCAAGCCACTTAACCCTCCATAGCCCATGTTCCCTGTAAAATAGTTATCTCCAAGTTATAATGCCCTGTTCGATGTAATTTCAGTTTGTTCAATGTAAACCGCACTGATGCAGAATAGCGCGGTATATAAGAGAATGTAAATAAAGTACTATCGTCTGAATGTACAAAGAGCGGAGGAAACTTCGTTTGGTTCCGCAGTCCTGCAAGCGGGTTTGCCGGGACCCTCCCATGCTTAACAAAGTTGTTTCACTGCTCTGGTACAGACCCAGAGGTCTCGGGACTAGACTGGGACATGATCAGGAAGATGAAATTAGACTTACCTGCTAATTGTGGTTCCTGGAGTGGAACCAGTCTAGTCCCGCCCGGAGTCCCTTGGCAAACAGGTCTGGGGACTAGCTCCGCGTGGTAAAGGTAAGAGATTTTTTCCTTTGGGGGTTTTTCTCCAGAATTACAGCTATCTTTAATACAAAAAAAAAAAGAAGAAACAAAGGCCCCATACATTCCGGGGATTTGTCAGGGAGGGCTGCATTGCGCTACCAGCGAAGGGGCCTGTTGCAGCTGTTTGTTTGCGTTTTTTCTGGTCACACAGCAAGTGTTCTTTGCGGCTGTTTCACTTGGGGGGAAGATGGTCTTTCTCTAGTACTTATACTGAATCTATTATATTTGGTTGATGGAATAGATACTTACTTGTTTCTCCGGTGAGTCTGCTTTGTCAGTAGGTTACTGGTTGGATGGAGGAGGGCACCGGAGATATATACTGATGATGTCACAAAGGAATGAGTTTCTCAGTCTCCAAGCTGCTGGATAAGATAGGGAACCCAGAGGTCTCGGGACTAGACTGGTTCCACTCCAGGAACCACAATTAGCAGGTAAGTCTAATTTCATCTTTGTTGCTTCTTGTTCTTAGTTTGCTGTTCTACTTCTTTGAAAAGCCCTTCCTCTTGTGAGTATTCTGTTGCTTTCTTTCCTGTGTGTACTGATAGATTATCATCCATTCCTTCTATTCGTTGAAATGGCTGGTAATGGAGATAGATTCTGGACATTTACTTTCATATTTGAACACTTTTTTACATGTTGGGATCTGTTGATACTCTTAGGTAGTCCTGGAGGTCTATGATGGTAGCTCTGTATAATCAATTTCTATAAGCTCCATTCCTCCTTTGACTCGGAAGAATGTCCAGCCTTGGTATGCATTGGTTACCTCTTGGGCATAGATATGTTTTCTTATTTGTACTCCCAGTTTTTTTTCAAGATCTTTAAGAGGCCAGTCTACAATTCCAAAGCTATATGATAGTACAGGAATTGCCAGTTGATAAATGACTTGTATCTTTTGTGATGTTAAGCACTTTTCAATAACAATTTTAATCTACTATACTATTTTGCTGATGTTTTCTCTCACTAAATCATGCTTGCTTGTAGTTCCTTCCTCTATATCTAGATATTTATATATACCACATTGTTCAAGTTTCTTGGTGTTTAACTGTCAAGGAGACATTTTTCATTTTGCTCAATTTTCCTCTAAGGAAGGTTGCCTTGGCACATTTTGTCAAGGCCAAAAGTCATCTTAATGACATCTGAGAAACCTTTCACTACTCTGAGTTGTTCCATTAGTTGTTGATCACTGGAGCTGTAGAGCTTCATGTCATCTACATACAGTAAATGTGATGTTATTTCTGGATTGTTGCCATCATTAGGATCAACCACCTAAAAAAATCACCAAAGCAAACCCCCAAAAATTCAAGTCAAAAAAATTTTTTTGTCGGATGTTTTCAGGAAAGGAACATTGTAGCAAAACTATGTCCACCACACAGTCACATCCATTTTATTATAAAACTTTGAAAAACTTCACTTAGCTGAAAATTGTAGGTCGCAGACTACTCAGGCACGCTCAGACACGACGTGCACGTTTCGGTTGAGAACCCTGTTTCAAGTGCTGCCGTTAGTAAATTCATCTGTCTCTGAAACGCCGAAATCAGCTGTTTCCTTCAAAAGGGTCTGATTTATTTATTATTTATTTATTTATTTATTTAACATCTCTTCTATACCGCGCTATTAAAATCAGCGCGGTGTACATCGAACAAATATACTGCAATGCAAACAGGTAACATTGAGTTTACAGAGAACACAGGAATATATAACATGGAGTAACAGGGATAACTATGTACAGTCAACATTATACTATATATATGCTTTTACTATATAAATATGTAAATTCGAGTGGAAATTGTATGTGTATTCATGTAGGAGGCACAGATCAACAGTGGGGAAGTGAACTATCGTGGAGTTTAACCTTTTTCTGGTTGTATTAAGGTATTAAGGTGTTTAGTGTAAGTTGGAGGTCTGTTGGTAGTGTGAGTGTCCGAGGTCACGTCTGGGTAGTATTTTGTGAATAAGTGATGCTTCACGGCTTTTCGGAATTGTAATAGGTTTTTGATGCAACGGATTTCATGGGGAAGTAAATTCCAATTCAGGGGTGCAAATATTGAGAAAGCTCTGTTCGATGTAGCTTTGGTACATGATGTCATCATCTTGGGAACTATTAAGGTATTCATAGCAGTGGTCCTTCTGTTTCTATTTTCGAGGGTGTTATGGATTAGTTTGCTAATTGGTGTCGGTGGGTAGTTATTCATGGCCTTGAAGGTCAGGACTAGTGACTTATATGAGAGTCTGGCTTGTAGAGGTAGCCAGTGTAGGTCTTTCATGATAGGCGTTATGTGAGCAGATCTTGGTGACCCAGAGAGGACTCTTGCAGCTGCATTCATAGCCAGACGAAGTGGATTTAAGGTTGATTGAGAGAGCCCGTGGAGGATGATATTCGCAAAATCTAGATGTGGGAGGACTAGTGCCTGGAAGGTTGATCGGTAATCAGTATAGTCAAGTAGTGGGCGGAGGTGGCGTAGCGTTCTGATCTTATGATATATCCTCTTTGTCACATTCTTCACATGCATTGTCATATCCAGGTGTTGATCCAATGTGATGCCGAGGTATCGGATTGTGGGTTTGGACGTCAGTTCTGTGTTATTGACCAGCAGTGACGGAGGAGGTATGAACTTGCGATTCCTTGTGACAAATAGTACATCAGTTTTGCTATGATTTATTCTTAAGTTTTGTGTCAGCAGCCATTCAGCTATTGCACCGAAACAGTTGATTATTGGTGTAAACACTGGTTGGTCAGTTTTAAACGGCATGTATATGAGGATGTCATCTGCGTATGCCAGGCATTGCACATTGAAGGATCGGATCAATTCACATATCGGCTGCATATATATTGAACATTAATGCCGATAGTGAAGATCCTTGAGGTACACCTTGAGACTGTAGGAATGGCTCTGATGATTCCTGGCCCGTTTTAACTTGTTGCCACCTATTGGAAAGGTAGGATCTACACCATTCCAGTGCTGTGCTTTGAATCCCCTTCTCTCTCAGACGTTGCAGCAGTATGTTGTGGTTCACAGAATCAAAGGCGGCGGAAATGTCTAAAAATATGAGTACAAATCCTTGTTTGATGCTGTTTATTCCTGTGATAAGATCATTGAATAAGGTTGTAAGGATTGTGTCAACTCCATGTGCTTCTCTGAATCCATGTTGTGATTTGTCCAGTGGTGCTTCCGTGTCAATATGATGCTGGAGCTGTTGTTGGGCAGCTTTCTCGATAATTTTTGCAAGCTGGGGGATGCTCGAGATTGGCCTAAATGATTCAACTTTGGATGGATCGAGCTTACTGTTTTTGAGTAGGGGCTTGATAGAGGTGTGTTTCAGACTTTGGGGGAATGAGCCTGTTAGGAAGGACTGGTTCAGTATCAGGTACAGGATTTGGCTTAGATCATGGCGCAAATCTTTGATCCAGCTGGCTGGACATGGGTCATTGGGTGCTGTGCTAGGATTGATGGAGGCGATAATTTTCTCAATTTCACTAGTTGATATAGTTTTGAAGTTGCAAAATGGAGTTATTTGAGATGGCTTAGGTGATACAGATGGGTTGTTGGTATTTATGCTCGTGTTGGCTGTAATCATTTTTGATTGCAGGTAATTTGCGTAGTCCTGTGGCTGCGGCATTGCAGGTTGATCTGAAACTGGTTCTCTTGTTATGGATTTTACTAACTTGAATAGTGCATGAGGTTTATTGATGGCGCGTTTCAATAGGTTTGTGTGGTAGAGCTTCTTACTCAGTGTTACCTTCTCACGGTGGGTAGTTAAGTGTGAGTTATATGTTTCAAGTGCCTCTGGAGAGTGGGTTCGACGCCACTGTCTTTCAAGTTTGCGTAGATGGATGAGAGATGTACGCAGGTCAGTAGAGAACCAAGGCGCATGTTCTCGCTTTCTTATTTTCTTATCCTTGTGCAATGGACATGAGGCGGCTCTGAGGTTCTCGTTCCATTTGGATATTAGGTCATCTAAGTTGAGGGAGGTGTTAGTCAAGAGAGGTTGAAGGTTCTCTAGGACCTTGTCGCGGTTGAGAGGTTGAAAACGGGCCGAGTGGGTTCCAGGTGAGTTAGATGGTCTTTGGCTCACGTGAGAGGTATAGGTGGGTATATTGAATCGAATAAGGTTGTGATCGGACCATGGCACTGGTATAACTGACAGTTCAAGGGCTTGTTGTGATAAGGTGTTGAAATGAGGTGCGAAAATGAGGTCTAGTTTACCTCCTTTAGTGTGGGTGGGAGAGTCAACGTATTGTTTGTAGCCTAGATCCTTTAGTGCGTCTAGAAATGCTTCTGAGTGGCTGTCATGGAGAGATGGGAGGTTAAAATCTCCAACTACCCAATTTGGAGAGCGTGAGGTGGATGTTGCGCACGCGAGTTCAATACTTCTAAGAATGGCCATCATTCGCTGTCAATCAATACAGCCTACCAATGAAACACCAGGATCGCCCCACCAACCAGGGGAACCCCGGGATCACCGGTGGCGTCAACAAACACTGAGCCAATCAATATCTTTGTTAAGACCGTCAGGAGATACTGTCCGTAGATGAAAGATCCAACGTTGCTCACAACTCTGTAATTTATTTATGCGATTCCCACCTCTTTTTGTGGTCGCGTCTGCCTTCCTCGACGCTTTACCGGTACCGCCAGTTTTTCTTTCTTTCTTTCTTTCTTTTCTATTAAAAAATAAAAAAATCCTTAGTACTTTTTTCTATTTTTTTTCCAGGTGCACGTGCATTTTTGGGCCTTAGGCCCAAAATGTTTTCCACTATGGAAAAACCCTCTTCGGGTTTTAAAAAGTGCACCAAGTGTGGCGGTACCATCTCCGTCACCAACACCCATGAGTGGTGTCTGAAATGTTTAGGTCCTGACCATTCCATCTCGGAGTGTATGGCTTGTGCCATGATGGCCAAGAGAGGTCGACAGAACCGAGCTGCCAAGCTCAGTACCCTGTTTCCCTCTGATTCAGCTTCGGTGGCATCGACGTCTTCCAGGGCTTCGTCTTCCTCCCGTGGATCTCTGGTAACTAAACAAAAGTCTAGCCGGTCCTCAAAGGATAGATCTCATTCTAAGCATCGAGATGCCTCTGGCATTGTCCTTGAGGATTCTGCACCGGCAAAGTTGCCCCGGCGGGAGACTTCGGCTTCCAAAGCATTATTGGGGCTCTGTAGCCCCTGAAACAGAGCCCAGAGCAAAGGAGTTGGAAATTTTGCAATATCCCAAAACTCCTAAGGAGCCTGTTTGGTCAGGCTGTTCTCCAACACCTGTTCCATACCTAATCAACTCCTACCCACCATCCCTGGTAGGATGCCAGAGATCCATGGGGAGAAGTGGAGCCCTTCTCAGAGACGCGCAACTTCTGAGGTCTCTCCCTGACATCTAAAGCTAGGGAGTGTGGTACTCACTGTTTTTATTTATATGATGCTGATCTGGTGGAGCCTGTTTTGACATGTTGCTGTTGTCTGATTAATTACGATTGGAACCAAAGTAATCAAAATAACCCTTTTCTGGATCTGCCTCGGGACATATATTTCCACTCCAGTGACACACTTACTTACAATCCTGATACTCACTCTTGTCCCACTATGAAAATATTATTTTTTGAACTTTACTTTCAAAGAGCTGCTATTGATCAGCTGCTATCAATTATTTTATTAAGCATTAAAAACTAAAAAGCTTTTGTAACATAAGCCGCCTTGCAATAAATAAATCTTGGTGACTGCAATTTTTGTAGACAACACTATTGTGTTTCAAAGTAAATTTGTCTGTCTTCGGTTTCAGGGTTCCACTCAGTATATATCGTCAGCTTTATGATATATTTTAACCAAACTTTTAACTTATCTTTATTTGAAAGGGGATTCCATATCCTTCCCTTCTATACACTATATCCAGTAATTCTTTCAGATTCTCTGAAGTTTTGCCTTCAATAATTCTGTGCAATTCCTCAAGTCCTTCACTTTAGTGAAGATTTAGTATCAGGATTGTAAGTGTGTCACCTGGAGTGGAACCTAAGTAAAACAGAGCCTTGTATTCCTATTTCTTCTAATCGCTGGAGGAGTAATATGTGTGAAACTGAATTGAAGGCAACTTTGATGTCAAGCAATATTAATAGGAATCTCTGTTGCTGGTTTTGAATGCCCTTTGATTTTATCAAAGAAGGATATGATTAGCGTTTCAACGCCATGAAATTGTCTGAACCTATGTTGTTGTACATCTACATAAGAATATAAGATATGCCATACTGGGTCAGACAAAGGTCCAGTAAGCCCAGTATCCTGTTTCCAACAGTGGCCAATCTAGGTCACAACTACTTAGCAGTTTCCCCAGAAGAGACAGGTTCCACAGTGCTTGTATTGGGACATCTAATGGGCTGTATTTGTTAATGTACTCTTGTAATTTTGTTAATACTATTTTTTCAAGTATTTTAGCCAGGAATGGTAGACTGGTAATTAGTCCGTATGAGGCTGGGTCTTTAGTGCCTAGATTGGGGCTTTTTAAGATGGGTTGGATTGAGCCCTCTTTGAGGCAGGCAGGTACATAGGCTTGTATGAATGATTGTTGTATTATTTTCTTTAAAAATGGTTCTGTGTCCGTGCAAGTGAGCTTAATCCAACTTACTGGGCAGGGGTCCATTGGTGATATTTGTTTTTATTTATTTATTTAACATGTTTATATACCACTGATCTGAGTCTAAACGATTTACATAAAACAACTTGGCCTGGGGTGGCTTACATGGAACAGTATTAACTTAGTGAATTACATAGAACAGTAAACAAATGAGTTGTAACATAATGTCAAAATACATAACATCAAATATCTAAACATATTGGAATACTATTTTATATAGAAAGGAGGCGGGTTAGATGAGGGTGAGGGTTGGGCAGGAAAAAGGTGGAAGGAAGCTAGGGGAGGGGAGCTGGGATGTGACGGTTGCACTGGTGGTTCTTAGTAAGATCGGCGGCTATGTTTTGTTATCAGTGTAGTGTTCAAGAAATAAGTACATTTTTAGGTTTTTCCTGAGGTCTGTGAGATCATTTGTGGCATGGAGACTGTCTGGCATTGTATGTTTGTATTGAGGTTCTTTATGATGTAATTCAAGTTGTCCATTGAGGGTTGAGCGAGTTTCTTTAGGAAGCTGCTGGATAATTGGTTAAGTTGAGGTAATGTTGGGAAGGAGCATCATGTATCACCTTTAAATTGGAAGTGTTCGGCAAGGTCTTATGGGTTGGGATAGTTGTGCGTTTTGTTATGTTTCACTAGGGACTTGACAATGTCAGATAACTCTTTCTAGGTCTGTTTATTGCGCTAAGAAGCAGTTTGGTGTGATACTTCTTTTTATGCGCTTTGTGTCAATATGTGTTGAGGTGGTGCATGTATATATGTTTTTGTGAGTTTGGAGAGTGGCCCCATCTACGTTCCAATCTTCTTAGCTCCTTTTTTAGTTGTGTTAGTTCAGGATTGTACCAAGTGGTTTTAGTTGCGTTATTTTGTGTAGTATGATCTCCAGGAACAAGCAGGAATGAGTCTTCACATATGGGTACGTCGGTACCGATGGAGCCTGCGCGGGAACGCTCCCCAGCGTCCCAAAAAAGGAAAGATTTTGGGAGCATCCCACAGCGCCTCCGCGCTGCCTTCCCGCCTTTCCTAACTGCCTCTCTCCAGTTCTTCTTTTCCGCGGAGCCAGCAGGTCGTGTTCCTGTCACCGCTGAAGAAGTTCTTTATTTTATTTCTTTGGTCGCGCGTCTGCCTTCTTCGACGTCGGACCAGTACCGCCGGTCTTTTCTTTCTTTTTCTTCAAAAAAAAAAAAAAAAAAAAAGATACTTTCCGTTCCACTTCAGTGTATTTTTTCTTTGTTGGGCCTTAGGACTAACAGAAAATTCCTCATGGAAAAGCCCGCCTCCGAGTTTAAAAAATGCACTAGATGGCGGGGGGAGGCGACTTAAGATGGCGGCGGTTTGAAGCCCCTGCTCAGAGGTCTGGCGTCGAGAGCGTTCTTCCTGGCTACCTTTACTCCTTCTGTGGTGGATATGGGCAGAAGGAAGCGGAAGCAAGTAAGCCTACCCCCGGGTGAAGCTGCTTCCAGTGTAGCAGGTCAACGGACGCTCCAGATGTGTGGCTTCATTGGCGGGGGTGAGCGAGCGGCATCTTCGGCAGGCCCGGTGGGATCATCGGACCTGAGCACGTCCGGGGTGTTTCTGTCCCCGGAGCAGCGGGCCCCCCCGCCTTGCCCCGGAAGTGATGTGTGCGGCAGTGGAGAGTCTCCTGTTGGTGTTCTAACCAGCACGCCGATTCAGGAGGCTTTGGAGGGCTCCTTAGCCGAGGCGATCCCTCCGTGTGGGACTCCTGGAGTGGTGGCGACATCAGAGGCTGGGCCAAGTTTTTGGTTAGCCCTTCCCAGGAGGATGTGTCCCCGAGAGAGAATGCTGGAGGAGGCGGTTTGGTGAAGTCTGCGAAAGTAACGTTAGAGGTGCTATGGGATGTTATTGCTACAATGAATTCTTCCTTGGAAACACTTGTTGCATTTGTAAGTACTGATACTAAGTTGTTTAAAAAGGATTTTCTTCAAGTCTCAAGTGTCCAGAAGGAACAGGAGGGGAAACTGGCGCAGCTGAGTGGGGAGCTAGGTCAACTCAGTGAACTACACCTTGCCCATGTGAAGGACTGGAATGTGACCAATAGAAAGTTGGAATACCTGGAAAACCAAGTCCGGAAGAACAATTTAAGACTGGTTAACTTTCCTAGGTCTCCTGTATGTTCTCCTCTGGATATGGTGCGGAGATACTTCCAGGAGGTCCTAAAGATTCCTGGGGATAATCTCCCGCCATTAACCAGAGTTCAATATTTAAATACTGGCGGGGGAGCTCCTGGAGCTGCTAGCAACCCTCCGGGAATCTCTGGAGACCTAACTGGTTTCTTGGAGAGTTCTCTGGACTTGGTTACAGCCCGCTCTACTCTCCTAATTACATTGGCCCTTGAGTCAGATAAAGCATTAATCTTTAGGTTGTATTTCAGGAATTTTAGTCAGCAGTTTATGGGCACATGTGTACGTATATTTCCTGATTTGGCTAGGAACACTCAGTTGAGGAGGAAGGAATTTCTGGGCTTGAGGCCCAGAGTCCTTTCCCTTGGTGGTACTTTCATGTTAAAATTTCCTGCTCGTTGTTGTGTTTCGTATAAAGAGAAGATATTTGTGTTTTTTGAGCCCGCTCAGCTTCTGGAATTCCTGGTGGCTAGGGAGGATAGTATTGTGATTGTAACATCTCGTACGGCTGATGTGTAAGTCTTGCTCTGCTTTGTTCTATTTTTCCTTTTTAATGCAATTGATTTCCTGGTGCCTCCCCTGAGTAACGTTGTGGGCTTATTATGGTAATGTACAATGGTATGGTTCTATGATATTTGGATTTGTATGTTCTGTTACCATGTTTCCTTTATTCAATTTTGGAATTGAATGTATTTTCAAAATTTAATAAATATAAAATAGAAAATGCACTAAGTGCAGCGGTACCATCTCTGTTACCGACACCCATGACTGGTCTCTTAAGTGTTTGGGTCCTGACCATTCCATCACGGATTGTCCATCCTGCTCCATGATGTCTAAAAGAGGTTTATAGAACCGAGCAGCCAAGCTCAGTACACTGTTTCCCTCTGATGCAGCTTTGGTGGCATCGACGTCTTCCAGGGCTGCTTCTTCCTCCTATGGATCTCAGGTAACCAAACATAAGTCCAGCCGGTCCTCAAAGGGTAGATCTCCCTCTAAGCATCAAGATGTCTCCGGGCTTGCCCTCGAAGATCCTGCACCGGCAAAAGTACCCCGGCGGGAAGCTCCTGCTTCCAAAGCTTCTCCTATGGGGTCACAGCCTCAGGCCCCTGCTACCACTTAGCAGGGTGGGGGCTTTTGACTCCTTGAGCATAGCCTCTCCTCCACTGCTCTCCCAGCCCTGCACAGGAGGTCGTCTCGCCCTCTTTGCCCACCAGTGGCCCCTTATCACCGGGGACAGTTGGGTGCTGGACATCATCCAGAGGGGATATGCCCTCCATTTCCACCAACTGCCACCCCCTTATTTTCCAGGGGAGCCTCCAAGGCCTCCTCTACACACAGACCTCCTCTGTCAGGAGCTTCAGGGTCTGTTGGTGGACGGGGCGGTGGAGCCTGTGCCTCCCCACTTGCAGGGTCACGGATTCTACTCCAGGTATTTCCTGGTGCCAAAAAGAACTGGTGGCCTTCGACCCATTCTGGACCTCAGGAACCTCAACAAGTTCCTAGTGAAGGAAAAGTTCAAGATGCTTACTCTTGGAATCCTTCTGCCCTACCTCCAGCAGGGAGATTGTCTATGCTCCTTAGATCTAAAGGATGCGTACACTCACATCCTCATTCATCCAGACCACAAAAAGTACCTCAGGTTCATTGTGGGAGGAAACCATTATCAGTACAGAGTACTGCCTTTCGGTCTCACCTCCGCCCCCAGAGTGCTTAGCGGTGGTGGCGGCCTACCTGAGGAATCAGGGCATCTTTGTCTTCCCCTATCTGGACGACTGGCTCATCAGGGGTCAGACCGGTCAGGAAGCCAATCAAGCCACCCTCAGGACAATTGCTCTTCTACAATGCCTGGGGTTTGTTAAAAACTTCGCAAAGTCCACTTTGCTCCCCTCCCAGAACTTAAAGTTCATAGGGGCAAGGTTGGACTCTCTCCTGGCAACAGCATTCTTGCCCGAAAACAGGGCCCACAGGTTGATGGACTTGGCAAGTCAATTTCTCAGCAGGTTCCTGGTCTCCGCCAGACTCTGCCTGCGCCTTCTAGACCACATGGCTTCCACAGTACATGTGACCCCCAATGCCAGGCTCCATATGAGGCCTGCTCAGTGGTGCCTTCGGACTCAGTGGTCACAGGCTACTGGCAGCCTCAGAGACAGGATAAGGGTGTCCAGACCATTTCTTCACTCCCTCAACAGGTGGCTACACCCACCCAATCTGCTGAAAGGGGTGCCCTTTCAGATTCCAGGTTACACAGTGATTCTAATGACAGATGCCTCCCTGCAAGGCTGGGGAGCGCATTGTCTGGGCAAGTGCACCCAAGGTCTGTGGTCTCCCTGGGAGGCTGCACAGCAGATCAATCTCCTAGAACTCAGAGCTATTCGATTAGCACTCAAAGCTTTCACTCCTACCCTGGCTCGACAGTCTGTCCTGATTCAAACAGACAACCAGGTTGCCATGTTTTATGTGAACAAACAGGGCGGAACTGGGTCCAGGATCCTTTGTCGGGAAGCTCAGGACCTTTGTTCTTTTGCCCTCAAGCGCAACATGCTCCTCAGGGCTGTGTACCTTCCTGGCCAGGACAACTACCTGGCAGACAGATTAAGCAGGATAAGGCAGCCCCATGAGTGGCAGCTGCATCCTTCAGTAGTTCAGAAGATCTTCCTGAAATGGGGTCTCCCCTTGATGGATCTCTTTGCCAGCCCCATCAACAAGCAACTGCCAAAGTTCTGCTCCAGACAACCACATCCTCTGCGGATAGCAGCGGATGCTTTTCTGTTATCTTGGTCTCAGGGCCTCCTCTATGCGTTTCCTCCCACGCCCTTGGTGGCCCGAACCCTGTTCAAGATTCTCCAGGACAAGGCCTCGGTCCTGCTGGTAGCTCCCAGGTGGCCGAGACAGCCTTGGTTTCCTCTTCTGCTTCAGCTGGCGGTGGATCCTCCACTGCCTCTGGGGTTGCAACCCGACCTTCTCACACAGGAACAGGGTTCCCTTCTGCACCCCAATCTCAAGTCTCTCAATTTTATGGCCTGGAGGCTGCAAGGGTAGTTTTGGCTCCCTGGGGCCTACCTCAGGAAGTTGAGGAGGTTGTCCTAGCCTCTAGGAAACAGTCCACTAGGAAAACCTATGCTCTCAAGTGGAGAAGGTTTTCTGTGTGGTGTCACCTATGTACAGAGGATCCTTTCTCCTGTACTGTGCCAGTAGTTCTTCAGTACCTACTGCACTTATCTAATCAGGGACTTAAGTCCAATTCTGTTTGGGTCCACCTCTCAGCTCTAGCAGCTCACCATTCATTCGTAGAGGGACAATCTCTATCTGGTCACCCCTTGGTGTCCCACTTTCTCAGGAGCTTGCTTTTGCTCAAGCCTCCCATCCATCCTCCTGCCCCTGAGTGGGAGCTGAATGTGGTCTTGCAGCAACTGACTCGCCCACCTTTTGAGTCGATGGCTACTTGTCCACTATGCTTCCTCTCCTGGAAGACACTCTTCCTGATAGCCCTTACCTCGGCTAGGCGAGTAAGTGAGCTTCAGGCCCTGGTCTGTGATAGGCCTTACACCAGGATTTATAGGAACAGAGTAGTCCTCAGGACTCACCCAAAGTTCCTTCCAAAGGTTGTCTCCTCTTTCCACCTCAATCAGGAGGTGGTCCTTCCAACATTCTTCCCTAGGCCTCATGCAAGCCAGGCTGAAGCAGTTCTGCATACCCAGGACTGTAGGAGGGTCTTATCCTTCTACCTTGATGGTACGCAAGGGCATAGAAGGGCTACTCAGCTCTTCATATGCTTTGACCCCAATAAGTTGGGGTTGGCTGTATCCAAGCGTACCTTGTCCATCTGGGTGGCTGACTGTATCACCTGGGCTTATAAGGCGGCTGACCTTCCTTTGCAGGGTAGGGTCACGGCCCATCATGTCAGGGCAATGGCTGCCTCAGTGGCTCATCTCCGCTCTGTGCCCTTGGTGGACATCTGCAAGGCTGCAACTTGGTCTTCAAGCCAGACTTTTGCAGCCCATTACTGCCTGGAGAGGTGGTCCCGTAGGGACAGTGCTTTTGGCCAGGCAGTACTCCGGAATCTCTTTGAGGTTTAGGCAACTCCTGCCCTCCTGCCCTCTGTTGGGCTACCGGTGGAGGTTGTGTCCTTGAAAAGCCTTTCTTTGATGCTGGGACTAGAGGGAGTCCTCTTGTTCAGCCTGGGTTCCTTGGTAGCCCAGAGCTAGGGAGTCACCCATATGTGAGAACTGACTTCCTGCTTGGTCCTGGAGAAAGAGTAGTTACTCACCTGTAACAGATGTTCTCCAGGAGCAGCAGGAATCAGTCCTCACAACCCTCCCTCCTCCCCTTGGAGTTGCAGTTGTACATAGTTTATTTTTTCATTTTTGTGTGCTGTTCTTAGCTATGTCATTTGACTGAGGTAAGATGGCACCTTTAGGCGGGAAGGGAACTGCGCATGCGTGCCTGCATTCCCAAAGGCTTTCATAGAAAGCTGGGGAAATGCTCCGCTGGGGCTTCATCGGCGCCGATGACACCCATATGTGAGGACTGATTCCTGCTGCTCCTGGAGAACACCTGTTACAGGTGAGTAACTACTCTATCCATTCCAAAGCATTTCAATTGGGGGGGGGGGGAGAAATGTTCAAACTTGGCGCCAAGAACATTTTCTGGCTACCAACAATCTTGTAAAAATTATTAACTTCCTAACTGGGCATTCTGAAGATTGCAGGAATTACTGGTTTATGATTCCTGTATTAAACTGTCATACAAGGTTGCCAAAACAAAATACATGTGGGTTTCTTTTCCTGATGAGGTACTTGTGTCTTGTGCTCAGCTGTTTAAGAAGGGTTTCAGTGTAGTGCACTCTTCACAGAGCAGTCATTCTCAGCATTAGCTCCCTCAGCGCGGGCTTTCAGAGCCATGAAGGGAGAGTTTCCCTTTCTCGCGGCTCTGTTAAGCCCACTGGGGCTGATGACAAACAGGAAATGCCTGTTTCCCATCAGCGCCAGCAGGCTTAACAGAGCCGCGAGAGAGAAACTCTCCCTTCGTGACTCTGAAAGCCGGCGCTGAGGGAGCTGATGCTGCCGGGCAGGGGGGGGGGGGGGGGCACGGGACACTTTATTCTGCTGTTAACACGGCGGCAGCGGCAGCCAGTTTTTTTTTTTTAAATTTACCTGGGCTGATGCAGAATGTTGTTTGTGTGGGGCCCCCTGAAACACGGGGCCCCTGTGCAAACAACATTCTTGCTCAATGGACGGGCTGTCTGTAGTATCAAGTACCCACTTGACATCTAAGGCCTCTTTCTCAATCATCATATAATCCATCTCCCGAGGATCCAATTTCCTGCTTCACCCCTGACTTCCAGGGCCAGAACAGCATCTAGGCCCACCTCGGAGGCTTCAGTTTGCACAATAAATGATAGAGAGAAATTAGGGCTAATCTAGATGGATTGAGAGTACATGGCCTTCTTGTGACACTGAAAGGACAGATCCAGGTCCAGTGACCACTGGATCCATTCGGGAGCTCTCTTTCAGAAGAGATTGTTTAATGAATCTGCCACCTCTGCAAAATTAGGGATGAACCGGCAGTAATAGTCAATCAATCTAAGGAAAGCACATACCTCTTTCTTTTGGGGTGTGGACTTGGGCCATGGCATCCATCTTCCATAGTTGAGGTCATATCTGCCCATTCCCAATTGAATACCCCAGGTATTGAATGTCCCAACCTCCCAGAAAACATTTCTTGGGGTTGGTCTTCATCCCAACCTCCTGTAGGCTCATCAAAATGGCTTGTACTTGGGTTAGATGGGTGGTCCAGTATCTGCTGTAGATGATGAAGTCATTAAGGCAGGCAACTGCATACTTCTTGTGTGGTCTCAGTAGGCAGTTGACTGGACATTGAAACATGACAGAAGCCCTCTGTAATTCAAAGAGTAACCCTTTAAACTGGAACAGACTTTGCAATGTTGAAAAATCAATCTTCTCTCTGGTAACTGGAGTCAAGGACACCTGCCAGTATCCCTTCATCAAATGCAAGGTTGATATAAAGCGTGCTACACCAAGTTGCTCAATTATCTGATCTAATCATGGGATACATTTCCAATTTAGAAGCTGCATTGTCCCTCTGCAAGTCAATGCAGAATTGAATGCTTCCATAAGATTTAGGAACCAAGACGATGGGTGATGACCAGTCACTCATGGACTCTTCAATAACTCCCAGGTAAAGCATCTCTTCCAGCTCCTTGGCAATAGCCTGTCTCCAGGCCTCCAGAATCCAGCTGCCCATGTAGGGGCCCCATCACTGCCTGCCACCAATACGGCTCAGGGGGAGGATGGCAGCCACTGCTGTAGTATTTCCCCGAGCACTTGCATTTTCCAGCTACCTGGAGGGCTACAGCATCTGACATTATCAGCCTCTTCCCTCACAGCTGAGTTCTGGGGCAGCTGGGGGGAGGGAGACAGGCTATTTCTGTCTGGGATGCAGGACCCTTGGACCACCCTATGTGGCACATTGTCTTTATGCAGCAGTAGCAGGACTGTGTGCTGCCACTGTCACTGTGGGATCATGACGAACATCACAGATGGTTCTGAGGTTGGCAGAATATCCCTTTGTGGAGATGCTAAAAGGTTTGGGGCTCATCAACCTGGGGAAGAGATGGTTGAAGGGAAATATAATAGAAGTCTATAGATTATTGACCAAAGTGGAACAGGTAAACATAGATCACTTTTTATGCCATCAGACTGTGGACAGACTAGGGGACCTGAAATGCAGCTAAGTGTAACCCATTTGGGTCTTTTAGGTGAAAATATTTTTTTTATTCAACGTGTAATAAAACCCTGCAATTCATTACCGGAGGATGTGGTAAAAGCTGTCAGTGTAGCTGGGTTTTAAAATGTTTGGACGTGTTCCTGGGTAATGGTCCATAAACCACTGCTAAACAGGATCCGAGCTGTGCACTGCTTTCCCCATTACAGTTATTGGGGATCCTGTGTGTCTTTTGGGGAAACTGCTAGGTACTTGTGACCTAGATTGTGCACTGCTGGACACAGGATACTGTGCATGATGGACCTTGGTCTGACAGAGTTTGGCATATTTTGTAGTCATATGTTCCTATGTGCCATCTAGGCAGCTGCCTGGTTCCCCTGTGCACCAGCAGCCCCAACTTCATGACCCATATGCCACCTCTTTTGCCCCCATTTGCACCATCAACATAGTGCCCTTTCATACTTGGGCACTATGCTGTTGCTGCTAATGGAGCACTACTCTCACTCTTTGGGCTCCACTCTCTGTGCATCACATTGCAGACATGAAATAGGCTCTCTCTCCTCAAAAAACACCCTTTCTGCTAGGTGTTGAATTGTGTTAGGGTTTCTGCTGTTAAGGTTCCTACGTTAAGGGAGCAAGCCTTGTTCCTGCCCACTCCTCACCCATTGACCCCCACTCTCCGCCACTTGCACATTTTCTGTCCACCCACAGGGCACTTTCCGCTGCTTGTGCCGTTAGTATGCGCTTAAATTCCTTTTTGCACGCGCTAAGTGTGAACATGTACAGTTAGCACGTGCTAACGGCACACTTGCTCCTTTACTGTGGTTTAGTAAACATACCCCTAAGTTTTCAATAGGTTAATATGGCAAATTTTGGCTTTTTTCTGTTTATCTGACTGTGCTATCTTGTAGTTAACAGGCCTCACTTTCTCGTCCATTTCTTAGGGCCTCTGCCATTTACAGAGTAACTTGCTCTCGGATGAGGGCAGCAAGACTAAAACTCTGTCTCCCGGTTGGAACATGTGGTGTATGGCTACCCAATTGTAGCCCCTGGTGTGCCCAGCTTGGGCTTTTTCCAGACTGAGTAGGGTCAGTTCTCCAGCTTTCTTCAGCCAGTCTTACATTTGTATAATGTACTCCATCAAATTATGCCCAGCACGGGGTTCTTCTTCCCAGGTTTCCCTTACCACATCTAATATGTCTGTTGTCCATCTTCCAAAGTGCAACTCAAAAGGCAAAAACCTCATGGATGGCAAACATCAAATAGGGTAGGAGAATATCCCAATTCTTCCCATCCTCCTGCATGAACCTTTTTAACATCTGTTTCGGAGATTTATTGAATTACTCAATGAGGCCATCCATCTGTGGGTGATATACTGATATTCTCAGCATCTTGATCCTCACCAAGGCGCACACTTGCTTCATTACCTTGGACACAAAGAGTGTTCCTTGATCTGTGAAGATCTCATTGGGTATTTCCACCCATGAGAATACTTCCTAGAGGGTGTTCGCGATTGTAGTAGTCTTCGTATTCCTTAGAGTAATGGCTTCCGGGTATTGGGTAATGTAGTGTAGCATGACTAAAATATATGTGTTGCCTTGGGTGGTTCACTCCAAGGGATATACTGGGTCCATGGCCACTCTTTCAAATGGGGTTTCAATGATAGGCATAGCCACTAGAGGGGTAGGTCGGACTCTGGTGGGGTTTTGAAACTTTCAGGTGGGGCATGACTGACAATATAACTGCACATGTTTAAAGCTCCACAAGCTGGTTCTCCAAGCCCTTCCTCCAGCCCCAGTTAAAGTTCCTACCTCAGAACTCTTTTGTACAGTTTGCTTTGGAAGGACTTCTGGCTTCATAGACCCCTCTCCCTCCTACAGCTTGTTAGTTCTTAACCCTTCTCTCTGAGCCATGCCCTCCCAACCCTGAACTCTAAGCCACAGACTCTCTTAAAGGGGACTGTTGATAATCCATTTGGAGAGGGATGAGTAACATTCTACATACCCCATTAAAGGCAACTAATATAAAAGCATACACTGGGAAGATATTCAGGTGAAAAAAAGAGGCATTCCTGGTGGCCTGAGAAAAGTATTTTAAAGGATAAGCTTTCAAAGATCCACTAAGCAGCTAAGATATGTGGAATATGCATTTTAAAATTACTTGAAAAATGCAGTGAAACAGCCTTATTTCAATTCAAACTGAAATGCTGAAAATAATGAAAGAAAATTTGTTTTGGTTTGTTTTGTTTCAGAAACAGTGTACATGATTTGCAAATAGTGCATGCTATTTCTGCAACAAAATGAAATAACTTTCAAAATGACAAGAACAAAATGAAAACTGCAGCCATTCACACTCCTACTATAAAATATTTAGATAATTTTAGTGTTTTATTTTTCAGCCAATTTCCGGCTTCTACCTAGTTTGCTAGGTTGTGGATAGCATGTAACGTTATAGCATTGTTAAGGTAAACTACCTAGATATTAACTTTGATGGGTCGTATTTCAAATAAAGAAGACATCTGAAACTTAAATGAACTTGAAGTTAATTTAGCCAGTTATATTTTACTCAGTTATGTCTCCATTGAGCAACTTAAAGAAAATTTAGCCCTGCATGACTAAAGAGGATTTACTCATCTCACTCTTTTAGAAAAAGAGATCTCATCATTCTCATTTCTCTGGTCACAGTTTTGAGAGAAAGACCATGAACTCCCCACAATCATCTTTTCCCAGTGGTCTCCTTAATATCAGATTGCATACTGGTCCCCTGCATATCCCTGATCCCATGTTTTTTAGGGCCCTTTTGCTAAAGTGCATTAGGTTTTTGAACTTAATGCACATTTAGCATGAAAACTAATGTGTGTTAAGTGCAAAGCCTCCAAAGTAACACTGAGGCATAACCAGCATATTCCCAACAGTTAGCATGTGGATGCATACCCTAATACACAATGCTATTGCTGTGAATCACTTACCTTCAACTATTGAAGTGGCGTTAGGTGCCCCCCCCTCTAATGGCAACATTGATAGCTAGCATGCAATATATGCTATATCCCTGCACTAACTGCAATGTGCTCTCTACTCCCACTCTCTACCCCTAACCCACCCATTCAGCACCATAACTCCTGATTAGAGGTTAGCATGAAAATTAGTGTGCATTATCTGTCATGCCTCCATGAGAATGGTTACTGTGGGCCTAAGCATGCAGGTAATATATACCATATCACTCATTAACTGCATAATGCACTTTAGTAAAAAGGCCCCTTCATGTTTACCACACAAATCTTCCCTCTTCCCTAACACATAAGTCACCCCCACTCCTCTAGGAGACAGGAGTAGGCATCTTTATTTCTCCAATCCTCAATTACAAATTCTGGCAGTAGGAACCACTGAACATACATTTCCTATTGGCAATAATCATTTGGAACTCAGTTTTGTAGAAGGAAGACTGTAATTTAATCTCTGTCTGTCTCCTAGGAAGAGGAGCTCCTAATGTGTTAGATGCATAAAAACCAAGGACTGAGGATTTAGGGTTTAAACAGGGGACCAAGATGGAATTTATAATAAGGATTAGGGATTTGGAGGGAAGAGAGGTGATCTCTAGGTCCCAAGACACAGTGGTAGATGAGAAAAATAATATATCTTCCAGTAGCCAACTGTGACACCTAAAAAACTGAATGGAGAAATATAGAGAGGCGCTAGTTCGACTGAAGTAACCATTTGGATTCTTTGCCATTATTACACATGTATAGGCTGCGCATATAATTAGCACATACATGGGAACGTTTTGGTAGAAGGAAATAAGAGTACAGTAAATCAGAATATGATCTTTTTTGCCTCAGATAACGTGATACAAGCTGCCAATAGATATGGTTGTATAACCAATTATGTTTCATTATAGATATACTCCCCAAGGAAACCCATTTTAGGATAAAACCAGCAGCCTGCCATTGCTGTCACTTTAGACTGCAGGAGTTTTCTGATGTAGATTTTGGAGAGTATATCATCAGCTGTTGTTAAGAATAATACAAATATAATGTGAAGGAACACTGGGACTATTAAAAATGATTGTTCATAGTGGGATGTAGATTATCAATGGTTGAATGGAGATATTTGCTACAATATAAGTACATTTAGGGGCTCTTTTACTAAAGGGTGCTAGGGTGTTTCACTAAACATGCCAAAATTGCTGAAACCATGGCACGTTAGGTGTAACACCACTGCGTTAACTGTTGAGGGCGTGGAAAGCATTTATCCAGCAGTTAACACGGAGCCCTGTCCTTTAGCACATGCCACATTAGCGGGGGGTGCACTTAACTCCTCTTGCACCGGCTAAACTTAGGACATTTATTCATTTCACTTAACTTTAGCCAGTTTAGCTATCCAGTTAGCGGCTGAATATTGCCACTAACCAGATAGCAGGCATCAACACCCCAATCCCCCCACAGACCACCCTGTTTTTAACTGAGTGTTTTTTGGCAGTCTGTGGGGATATTCAATGCCACTAACTGGTTACTGCCATTGAATAAAAGGTTGATTGCATTCTAAACACATTCTACTGTAATTTACTTACCAGTGGGTTTTCTGCACCTATCCCCAAAAAATCTATTTTAAAGCCAGTCTGCTGCAGAAAATTCTTTGACCCTTCTTGGATAGGTGGACTCTATCTCTGCTCCAAAGACCTTTGACATCATTCCATAGTCTAATAAGCCAAAAACCTCTCAATGACCCCATCCATGCAGCCATGCATTCATCTCTAGGATGTGAGATTTTCTGCCTTGGCTTTCACCCTCAACAAGGAGGACTGAGCAGCTGAGATTTAGTGGCATGTTTACTAAAGTGCGATAACATAGCTGCGGCTACATTAATGTGCGTTAAGTAACGTTAATGTGCGGTAACGTAACGTTAACCAGTGTTAACATTACCTAACGTGCGTTAACGTAGCCGGCCGCGGTAAGTCCCGCAGAGGGTGGAGAGAGGGCAGAGAGAAGGGGTAAATGGGTAGGGAGTGGGCGGGGAGAAGCTCCTGCTACACTAACGCGGGGAATTGAGGGCTGATCATTACCGGGACTCAAAACCTGTCCTTAGATGCACATTTGCAGGAGGGTGAAACCATTTCAGCGTCAGAAATGTACAGCATAGGCAGGGAGCCCAAGAAAGGTGATAGTAGTGTTCCATTTGCAGCAACAGAATAGTGCCCAAGTATGAAAGGCCATTATGGTGATGGCGCAAATGGAGCATAGAGGCTGCAGACAGGACATGCAGTGGGGGCAGCTGGGGCACAGGGTGGACTAGGCTGTTGCCTAGGTGACACATAGGAACATAGAAACTGGAAATCAGCAGGACAGCAGCTGACCAAGGCCAAACATGCCCAGTAGTCAGTGTTCTACAGTGTCCCATCCAGGGGACATTACCCAGCATGTACCCCAAAGTTCATAGAGGTACCACTATGCCTGTAGTGGGCAATCAGTGCACATCTGGGGACCATTCTAACAAGGGTCCACAGACCTTACCCAGACTGCGTCCCAAACAGTTTGTAAACTCAGCTAACTGCACACCCTTTACTGCAGTACCTAGTAAGGCATTGCAGGGTGTGACCACACGTTGTTGGAAATATATATACACCCAGTAGGCCAAACTGGGTACCAGTAGGCGTACCTGAGGTTCATGCCCTAGCCTGTCCACAGTCAACTGTCACAAAACAAGCAACCTATATCTACCTGGTCCACCCTAGCCAATAGTTGTTAGAGCACCAACCTGACATCCCCCCAGTCATCCCTCCCCCATGTGGAAGGGACATAACATTGGTCGGTGGTGATGGGGGATGGGCGGATGTCCATATATGCCTCCCCACCCCAGAGCCCGCTCCCTAGGCACCCACCTACCTGCACAGTGGATGGCCTGCGACTGCGCACTACCAGCAGCGACAGCATATGGGAATGTCAGCATGGCAGTGGGGTGTGCATTTTCTGAAAGGAATTATTTCTATTAAAGCTAATTAATCTGTGAACCCACTATTTTTGTTAAATCAGTCAGGGCCTAGTAGCAGCAGTTTAAGTTTAAATTTAAAACACAGAAGAGAACTTTCTGGTTACACTTCATACCCAGTAGAGAGCTTGTAGTTTAAATTTAATAGTCACTCAGGGCCTAGTATCAGCAAAGTACTTTTAGTTTAAATTTAAAACACAGAAGAGAGCTTTATGGTTAAATTTAGAACCCAGCAGAGAGCTTGTAGTTTAAAGTCCATAATAAGTTAGAGCCTAGCAGCAGCAAAGAGCTATAATTTAAATCAAATCAGAATATAGCTTAGCACAAAAGGCAAAAGAGGGTCAGTAATCTTTGAGCAACAAATAAAGTCTTCTAGAGACCTTTTCAAAGAGGCCTTCTACCTAGGGGGCAAGAGACCTGTGAAACATTTTCAATAGGTGTTAACAGCAGGTGGCAGGTCAAAAGGCCATTTTGAAAGACTCCTTCAATCCAGGCAAGGACTGTTAATCATCCAGGAAGTTGGTCACAGTTTACCTCAGCAGCACAGGCATAAATAGCTCAACCAGAGCTCTGTGATCCTCAGTCTTGAAGGACTAGAAAAGGGGACTGTTACTTCTGGAGAGAGATCTGCAATTGTGAGCATATACTTCTGAGAATTTTCTGAAATGAATTCTTTGTATTAAATTGTATTGATATTTGATTTGTTATAATGTAAAATGTTCCTAGTTCTTAAAGTTCAATGTACCAGTTCTGTTTGTTATAATGTAAACCGCTGCTGATCCTTGGAAGCAGCGGTATATAAAAGCTGTCCAAATAAATAAATAAATAAATAAATAAAGCTAATTAATCTGTGAACCCACTATTTTTGTTAAATCAGTCAGGGCCTAGTAGCAGCAGTTTAAGTTTAAATTTAAAACACAGAAGAGAACTTTCTGGTTACACTTCATACCCTATTAGAGAGCTTGTAGTTTAAATTTAATAGTCACTCAAGGCCTAGTTTCAGCAAAGTACTTTTAGTTTAAATTTAAAACACAGAAGAGAGCTTCCTGGTTAAATTTGGAACCCAGCAGAGAGCTTGTAATTTAAATTTAATAGTCACTTAGGGCCTAGCATCAGCAAAGTACTTTTAGTTTAAATTTAAAACACAGAAGAGAGCTTCCTGGTAAAATTTGGAACCCAGCAGAGAACTCGCAGTTTAAATTTAATAGTCACTCAGGGCCTAGCATCAGCAAAGTACTTTTAGTTTAAATTTAAAACACAGAAGAGAGCTTTCTGGTTAAATTTGGAACCTAGTAGAGAGCTTGTAGTTTAAATTTCATAATAAGTTAGAGCCTAGCAGCAGCAAAGAGCTATAATTTAAATCAAATCAGAATATAGCTTACCTCAGCAGCATAAGACAGGGTACTGTGTAGCAGCCCTCTTTTAATAAGTGTTATTTCCCTCCCTCCCTCCCCAACACCCACCCACTACTGGGATAATTGTAGCTTTATAGGTACTTAAACATCTTAAAAGACAGGAGGTGCTCTCAGGTGAAGCTCGTTACCCAAATCAGTCATACACTAAGGACTTGAGCTTAATTAAGCTTCAGGCGAACAAGGTATATTAAACTTATTAGGTACAGTTTTATTAGTATAAATATCCATAGCAACCCTTAGTAAGTAAGGAACGTAAAGATCTAAACACAAACTTAAAACTAAGATGCAGACAGCAGTCCAGCAGCGAGATGGGGGCTTTCCAGTCTTTTGCATTGAGTGTCACATGTATGATTTTCTCCCAGTTGGTGAGAGGTCTTACGTGTGCACTAGGTGCAAGGAGCTCTTTGCTCTCAGGGAACGAGTCCGTTCTCTAGAGACTAGAGTAGGCAACTTGGAAAACATAAGAAACACAGAGAGGTACATAGACGAGACCAACAGGGATATAGTCCTGAAGTCCCACCTCCAGTCTGGCAGCATCCCTGTGGCCATGGAGGAGAGAGGTCACGAGACAGGAGAGCATCACCCTGGTGTGGCAGGAAGTTATCCTGTAACTAGGACCTATCCTCCAGGTGATGTAAAACCCTCTCATACCGAGGAAGTTTCTCCAGATCCATGTGCCCATGAGGGAAGGGTTAGGACAGCCGTTATAGTTGGTGATTCAATCATTAGGCATGCAGATAGCTGGGTGGCTGGTGGACGTGAGGATCGCCTGGTAACATGCCTATCTGGTGCAAAGGTAGCGGACCTCACGCGCCACCTAGATAAGGTCTTAGATAGTGCTGGGGAGGAGTCTGCTGTCTAGGTACATGTCGGTACCAATGACATAGGAAAGTGTGGTAGGGAGGTTCTGGAGGCAAAATTTAGGCTTTTAGGGAGGAAGTTGAAATCTAGAACTTCCAGGGTAGCATTCTCTGAAGTGCTTCCAGTTCCACACGCAGGACCCAAAAGGCAGGCAGAGCTCCGGAGTCTCAATGCGTGGATGAGACAATGGTGCAGAGATGAGGGTTTTGGATTTGTTAGGAACTGGGGAACATTCTGGGGAAAGGAGGGGCTCTTCCGAAGGGTTGGGCTTCACCTTAACTGGGATGGAACCAGGCTGCTGGCATTAACCTTTAAAAAGGAGATAGAGTAGCTTTTAAACTAGATAATAGGGGAAAGCCGACAGTCGCCCAAGAGCACATAGTTCGAAAGAATGTATCCTTGAAGGTTACTACCAAAAGCAGAGAGGTTCCAAAAAAGAGTAAAGTAGCCCAAATGCCCTCGAGTATGGAGCAGACAAAGCTTAAAGATTCCAAATTACCCATGTCTACCAATAGCCAGATTAATATGAATAAAATACAGTCTCTAAAATGCTGTTATGCAAATGCTAGAAGTCTAAAAAATAAGTTTGGAGAGTTAGAATATATAGCACTAAATGAGAGATTAGATATGATTGGAATATCAGAGACATGGTGGAAGGAGGACAACCAGTGGGACATTGTGATACCTGGGTACAAACTATATCGTAATGATAGAGCTTATCAAATTGGTGGAGGGGTTGCGCTCTATGTTAGAGAGGGCATTGAGTCAGAAAGGATTAAAGTTTGCAGGAAACAAAATTTGCTGTAGAATCTCTATGGATTGAAATTCCATGTAAAAAGGGGAAGGCGATGACAGTTGGGGTATACTATCGATCGATTGGCCAGAATGAACAAATCGATGATGAAATGCTCAAAGAAATCAAGGAAGCTAACAAAAGTTACAGCACAGTAATAATAATGGGTGATTTAAATTACCCCGGTATCGACTGGGTAGTGTCACGGCAGGACATGCTAGGGAGATAAAGTTCCTAGATGAAATAAATGACTGCTTCTTGGAGCAGCTGGTTCATGAACCGACCAGAGGTGAAGCCATATTAGACCTAGTCCTTAGTGGAACACCAGATCTAGTGCAAGAGATAAGGGTGTTGGGGCCACTTGGCAATAGTGATCATAACATAATTGCCTTTGTTTTAATTAGTGGAGGAGGGATAGTAAAGAAATCCACAGTACTACCTTTTAACTTTCGAAAGGGAGACTATGATAAAATGAGGAAAATAGTTAAGAAAAAACTAAAAGGAGCAGTTGCATAGGTTAAAGACTTACATCAAGCTTGGGTGTTGTTGAAAAATACTATCTTGGAAGCCCAGACCAGCTGTATTCCACACTTTAATAAAAGTGGAAGGAAGTACAAAAAACTGCCAGCATTGTTTAAAGGGGAGGTCAGAGAGGCTGTTGTTGCCAAAAAGGCATCTTTCAGGAAATGGAAAAAAGAGCCAAACAACGAAACCTGGAAACAGTTCAAGCACTGGCAAGTCAAATGCAAGGAGTTGATAAGGTAGGCAAAGGGAGAATTTGAGAAGAAGCTTGCTGCGGAAGCAAAAACGTGAAATAAAGACTTTTTCAAGTACATTCGTAGAAAAAAACCTGTGAGAGAGTCAGTTCGTCCATTAGATGATAGAGGGGTTAAAGGTGCACTAAGAGGCGTCAAGACGATAGCGGAGAGACTGAATGAATTCTTTGCTTCGGTCTTTACTGAGGAAGATGTAGGGATGTTACCCATGACTGAAGTGGTATTTAAAGGTGCGGAAGAATTGAAGGAAATATCGATACATCGGGAAGATGTATTACAACTATTAGATAAACTGAAGAGTTGCAAATCACCTGGGCCAGATGGTATACATCCAAGGGTGTTGAAAGAACTGAAATATGAGATTGCAGACCTGCTATTAGTAATCTGTGAACTATCATTAAAATCATCTCTAATACCTGAAGATTGGAGGATCACCAATGTAACACCAATTTTTAAAAAGGGTTCCAGGGGTGATCCGGGAAACTATAGACCTGTGAGCCTGACGTCAGTACCGGGAAAAATGGTAGAAACCATCATAAAGAATAGAATTACTCAGCATGTAGATAGTCATGGCCTAATGGGAGACAGCCAACATGGCTTTAGACAGGGAAGATCTTGTCTTACTAATCTGTTATGTTTTTCTGAAGGTGTGAATAAACAGGTGGACAAAGGTGAGTCGGTTGATATAGTGTATCTGGACTTTCAGAAAGCCTTTGACAAGGTCCCTCATCAGAGACATTTGGCAAAACTAAAGAGTCATGGGATAGGAGGCAGTGTACTACTGTGGATCAGGAACTGGTTAAAAGATAGAAAGCAGAGGGTAGGGCTAAAAGGCCAATTTTCCCAATGGAGAAAGGTGGATAGTGGTGTACTCCAGGGATCTGTGCTTAGTCCGCTGCTTTTTGACATATTTATAAATGACCTGGAAAGTGGAATAACGAGTGAGGTTATCAAATTTGCAGATGTCACAAAACTATTTAAAGTTGTTAAAACCCAAGAGGATTGTGGAAAATTGCAAGAGGTTCTTGATAAATTGGAAGACTGGGCATCAAAATGGCAGATGAAATTTAATGTGGACAAGTGCAAAGTTATGCACCTAGGAAAGAACAACCCAAACTATGGTTACACGATGCAAGGTTCCACATTAGCAACCACCACCCAGGAAAAAGATTTAGGCGTCATTGTGGATAACATGTTAAAACCCTCCGCCCAGTGTGCAGCAGCAGCCAAGAGAGCAAATAGAATGCTAGGAATCATAAGGAAAGGAATGGAAAATAAAACAAAGGATATTATAATGCCTCTATATTGTTCCATGGTGAGACCGCACCTTGAATATTGTGTGCAATTCTGGTCACCGTATCTTAAAAAGGATATAGCGATATTAGAAAAGGTTCAGAGAATTGCCACCAAAATGGTAAAAGGGATGGAAGGATACTCCTTTGAAGAAAGGCTAAAAAGGTTAGCACTCTTTAACCTGGAAAAGAGATGGCTGAGGGGAGATATGATAGAAGTCTATAAATTAATGTACGGAGTGGAAGAGGTAAACATAGATCGATTGTTTACGTTATCAGAATATAGAAAGACTAGGGGACATGCAATGAAGCTACAGGGTAAACTATTTAAGACTAATAAAAGACAATATTTTTTCACTCAACGTGTAATCAAACTCTGGAATTTGTTACCGGAGGATGTAGTAAAGGCTGTTAGTGCAGCTGGGTTTAAAAAAGGTTTGGACAAGTTCCTGGAGGAAAGGTCCATAAATTATTATTAAGAAGGGACCCAGGATATCAATGCTTGACCCAGTAGAAGCATTGTGGAACCTGTGTCTTTTGGGGAAACTGCTAGGTATGTATGATCTAGATTGGCCACTGTTGGAAACAGGATACTGGGCTTGATGGACCTTGGTCTTACCCAGTATGGCATATCTTATGTTTTTATGTATGTTATATTGGTGCTGATGGGGGCAGCAGCACCTGCCTGTGGTGGACCTAGGCCATACCCTGTAACAGTACGTAGTGTGCAGTGCAACAGAAAAGGTCTGGCTGAGGAAATGTAAAGATAGCCCCAGGGACTGCTGTGCCACTGTGGCAATAGTGTGATACCGTACAAACAGCCAGTGTGTCCTGGAGCAGAGGGTCACAGGTTCAAGTCCCAGCTGGGGATCCTGCAGAGTATGTCCCTATATTTTACCCTACAATGCAGATACAACATCAACATGTGCAATCCCCAAAGCAGCGGCAAACAGGGGTACAAACACCCACTCACACAGGCTCCACTATCCAAAGCTTCATGGAGAGTCAGGCTGTTGGCCCTAGCATGGAGCTGCAGTTATCACCAGTGCACTGCTACTACCTCCTGCACAGTTTAGCAATGTCTGCACTGTGATCAGGGCCAGTGTGGCGGGCAGGATTGCCAACCAGCCTTATCTTTGCACATTGCTGCAATAGGAGTTTGTTTGTGTGTATATCTATCCATTGTTTTGTGGCTGCCTACACCTCACTGGGCCCACAATGTCCCACTGTTACCAGCGTTAGCCTGCAAATGTGCACAATGAGGAGCATGGTATTGTGGGTATGGCCTTGACAGGGCGGATTGGCCAGGATGCATCTGCACAGGGTGTAGGGCAATGGCTGGGACACTGTAGTGGCCGACCACCACCTGCATGGACAGGGTGACCACAGCATGTCACGCTGGGAGGGCACTCTCACTCTGACTGAGCAGTGACCATGTCATATCTATGTTCCCACATAGTGCGCTCCACTATCTGTCTCTAGTGATACTTGTGTACTCTCAGTTCTGGGCCTCAATCACTGAGATACCTGCTTGATAGCCCACCTCTTGGTGCACATAGTTTCTCTGTGAGCATGCACTATGGACTGGTTAGTGGATAGTCTGTGCATGGTTGGAACACCTTGTAGGTGCTGCAAGGGTAGTCTGACTGTGCTGTCTGCAGGTGAATGGCAGACTGTGGTGTTGGGCAGTTGAGGTTTTCCATGCCTTCCCCCAGCATTACTGCTGGTCCACCACTGCCCGAGTCACAGGTATGGCTCTAGCCCACCAGCCCTGGAAGGCTTTCTTTTGGCAGTAGGACTGGGGTTGCTGATCCTACAGCCATTCTTCAGTGCTCGGACACCTGTCCCTCCACTCCCTTGCTTACAAAATGGGTGATGGTGGGCCCTTGGTGGCATATAGTGTATAACCACTTTGACCCGTAGAGGCAGTGCTACAATAACCTCATGCGAGTCTAGGCACCCCTCTGTCTTGATAACAGCTGCCCATGGCAGCCAGACTTTAACACTGGATACACACTAATCTTGGCAGTGTTTGGACCCAGAGGGCCACATGTGACTGCAAACACAAATGGACACCGAATTACTTTTGGTTACACTGCTAAGAACACCTGTCACACACTGATGGGGATGGGTAGCAGAACCTATCTCTAGCACCACATGTACTGTAGACCTAGTGCTGGGCACCCATCCTAATCCTCAGGGTGAACACAGAACCTGCACAATGGCATGGTCTGTAACTACCCTGTGCCAGTATCACACACTGTCAGTCCGTCTTACCACGCTGCAGTACCGGAGAGGTGCAGACCCCATTTGGTGATCAGCTGTAAACCACTGTTCTGCATGTGCATTGCATCATGGGTGCTGGTGGGGTTACCCTATCCTGGCACACAGAGCAGACCATTTGTGCGGTGACCTGCAGTCCTTCTCTACCCAGCCATTGCTATGTAACAAGCCATAGAGGTATAGCCTACTGGCTAGTACAGTGACATTCTAAGCAGTGGTCATGGGTTCAATTCCTCTTTGTTCCCTCCTTTCATTCCTGTCCAACTCAGATATTTTGCATGCCTGTAACATTCATATTTTTGCAGATCCGTGCCGCAAGCCCATAATACCCTCACCACAGTTGCCAACAATCCTTCAGTCCATCAATCTGCGTCTGTCAGCTGTGTAGAGTCCTGTCTTCCTGTGCAGGCTGCCACCCCATGTCCTGTGCTGGTACCCTTTCCTGCATTGCGCCTCTTTGTGCTTGCCCCGCCTGTGCCTGATATGCATGGCATCACCACTCCTCTGTCCACCCATCATTGTAACTATCCTGCCACCTCCGCCTCCACTGGGGGACACGTATTCCCATCATCTGCCACCCACTGTCTTTCCAGTACTTTACATTGCCAACACCCTGTGCTGGGGTACAGTTGCCCCCAAAATGTTTGGACATGCAGAACAGTGGTCTACAGCTGATCACCAAATGAGTGGTGCTAGAGATAGGTTCTTAGCAGTGTAAACAAAAGTAATTCCTATTGCAGCAATGTGCAAAGATAAGGGTGGTTGGCAACCCTGCCCGCCACACAGGTCCTGATCACAGTGTAGACATTGCTAAACTGTGCAGGAGGTAGTAGTAGTGCACTGGTGATAACTGCAGTTCCGTGCTGGGGCCAACAGCCTGACTCTCCATGAAGCTTTGGATAGTGGAGCCTGTGTGAGTGGGTGTTTGTACCCCAGATGTGCACTGATTGTCCATGTCAACCTGAAGCCTTAGGGCACACTAACCTAAGGCACCGTAACATTGTAGGGTATCTTAACCTGTGGTTCCACAACCCAGGGTGCCTTCAAAGGTGCCTTGTCCAGGGGTGCCTAATACGGAACCTAGCCTAAGGAGCCCTATAAGGTGCCTTATAAAGCACATGACAAGGCACCTTATAAGGCACCTTATAAGATGCCTTCTAAGGTGCCTGTAAGGTGCCTTTTAAGGTGCCTTATGTGGTGCCTCATAAGGTACCTTGTCATGTACCTTATAAGGTGCCTTGTAAGGTGCCTTATAGGGTGCCTTATAAGGTGCCTTGTCATGTACCTTATAAGGTGCCTGATAAGGTGCCTTGTAACACACGTTAGCCGAAGGCGACTTGTAACGTGTTACTTGACACGCCTTGTCATAATGATGCACCGCCTACACCTTTATATGGGCATCCGTAACATTACCGGGGGACTTAACAATGGTAACATTACCGGAGTTTAGTAAACATACCCCTTAATGTTAAAAAATACAAGGTCATGCATTTGGGCTGCAGCAATCCAAGGGAGCAATATAGTATAGGGGTGAAGTACATTTGTCCACTAAAGAAGAGAGGGACCTAGGCGTGATTGTGTCTGATGATCTTAAAATATCTAAACAGGTAGATAAGGCGATGGCAAAAGCTAGAAGGATACTTGGGTGCATAGGGAGAGGAATGGCCAGCAGAAGAAAGGAGGTGATAGTGCCTCTATATGTCTTTGGTGTGACCTCATTTGGAGTACTGTGTGCAATTCTTAAGACCACACCTTCAAAAGGATATAAACAGGCTGTAGTCAGTACAGAGGGTGGCTACTAAAATGGTTAGTGGTCTTCATTATAAAGCATATGAGGACAGATTTAAGGATCTTAATATGTGGACCATACTGGTCTTTATCTGCCGTCATTTACTATGTTACTATGTACACTTTACAGGAAAGGTGGGATAGAGGTGATATGATTGAGATGTTTAAATACCTCCATAGAATAAATGCACAGGAGGAGAGCCTCTTTCGATTGAAAGCAAGCTCTGCTACGAGGGGACATAGGATGAGGGTGAAAGGGGATATATTCAGGAGTGATATGCGGAAATATTTCTTTACGGAAAGAGTGGTGGATCCGTGGAATTGTCTTCCAGTGGAGGTGGTAGAGATGAGGACAGTATCTGAATTCAAAGAAGCATGGAACAAACACAGAAGATCTTTAAAGGAAAAAAGGGGAATGTTGTAGTGGTTGATATGGAAGGACAGACATTTGGTCTTTTTCTGTTGTAAAAAAAAAAAAAAAAATACCACCTATCTTTTTCATCCTCTCTCCCAGGGCTATAAAGTCATTCTAAATAAGCTCTGAGGAAGCCAATATGGATGAGCAGCATTGGATAATAGTCAATAGACTTTATGAGTCTCAACAAACTCTCCATAACATCTCACATTTTGGCACCTGGCAGATAGCACACCTTCCGGGACATCAGGTTTGGTCACAGATGGACACCTCAGTACCCCTCTGAAGATAGTCACGAACCACCGCTACTCTTCGCTTCATTGTGGTCACTGATTTAGCATCTTTGGAGTTTCTGACATCTGATTCTTCCTGTTCCTGGGATGTTGCCACCTCCTCCACTTCCAGGACTTCATACTGGTTCTTCAATTAGAGGGATTGTGGAGTTGTAGTTGGAGTGTTGATTCTGCAGGCTCTGGTGACCTGTGTCCAGCTCTCTTCTTTCTGTATCATACCATCTTCATCTTTGCTGGAGAGCTTGGATGTCTCAAGCAGCATTTCATCAATGTACTTCTCCCTTCTTGAATACTTCTCAGCCTCACCACCTCATCTCTAAGCTCCTTCAATTGTTTCATGATGGGCTCAGCTTGCAGGCATCTTGCACATGAAACCAGTTCCTCAACTGGCATTGGGCAGAAGCTGTAATGGGGGCAATAGCTTTGGCAATATGATTTTTTCTGGACATCATTCAGGTTGTGGAGGTTTGGCACCTATTGAAGGAAATGAGAAAAAGATTTACCGAAGTCCCTATCCTTTCCTCAGCTGTTCTTTAAGACAAAAAGCAGCTAACATCTTTTATGTGAGAACTAATACCTAACACTAGCAAGTACATGTGTATGTTGCAATATCGACACTTACACCTATAGCTACAAGTGTTTACAGGTATAAACAGGGCAGGCCCAAAGGTTTCTGCTGCCTTAGGCAGAAGCCCCGGCTGTGCTGCCCCCACCCGCGGTAAGCTGCCACCACCCCCCCCCCCCCCCCCCCCGCTGCCATTGATTCTGGCGGCAGGATTGAGGGGGTGGCTTGGCTTGGTAGCAGGCCATGGACTTCGGCAAACATCGCCTACCACTTCTGACATCCTCTCTGACACAAGTTCGGGAGTAAAATGTGGCAGGACATATATGCCAAAGCACATGGCCTGATGCCGAGCCACCCCCCCCCCCCAAACCCACTGTTGGACTGTGGCAGCAGTGGTGGGGCAGGCCATATGTGCCAAAGCACATGGCCTACCGCCTACAGAGGTCTGCCAGCCTAGACAGCTGCCTAGCCAACCTAGTGGATGGGTCGGCCCTGGGTATAATGCACAAAGTGATGCCATTCTTTTGCTGTGCATGTTGATTTCTAAAATGGATGCTTCATTTATATGTACCAGCAAATATATGTGCACTTCTGCATGTGCTTATATGCATTTAACAAAAGGACCTGTATTTGGCAGAGACGTTTGTAAAATATTGGGGGATATGTGAATGTCCTGTCATGAATGCCCGGTTTCCCATGTAGAGCCCTTATGCAATATAGGACTATCCTCTTCCATTTCTGGAAATCCCAGAAGCCCTGAAAGCATGTGCTAACATAAGTGAGTGACCTGAAGAATATGAAAATGTGTAGGATGCCTAAGTCATATTCTGCAAAAAGAAAACATTTTTGCAGGGAAAGGCTGCACAGATTAGTGCACTCCTAGGCTACTAGAATAAAGACAATGAATATCACAAAGTGCAAAGAGACGTAGGTCTGGTAAGTATTACTTTGCCTCAGAAACCACAGCTTTTCACTTACCTTGGAAGAGGCAACAGAACTTATGCTCTTGGTCTAGAGGGAAATACACTACATAAATGATAAAGGTCTGTGAAGGAATGACTATATTTGACTTCCATCTACAGGCACTGATAGTCTTCATCGTTGAGAGCTGCTAAACTCTACCAAGCTCTTCCTGGCCTTAGCATGCCAAGGCTAATGCATTATGTTAAGTGAATACATTATTTCGGGTTACTGGAAACCATACTTCATATGAACTTCAGTGGTGAGTTCACTTACCTCAAAAGCTTAGTTTCTCTCTCTGAATTTTTTTCCATTACCTAATTGGTATCATCTGTAAACATTAGCCATATGCACAACAAAGGTTTTCATGCTCATTTGTGTTTTTTATAATACCCCTGTTTAGATAGTCTTCAAGAGCTGAAACATTTTGTACATTCATCCCATTTGTCCCCATTAGATTCTATGGGTGAAGCTATTTTGAACAGTGAGGCTTGGGTGTGTGTGTGTGTGTGTGTGTGTGTGTGTGTGTGTGTGTGGTTTTGTGGGGGTTTGTGTGTGGGGGTGGGGGTGGGGGTGGGTGGGTGTGGGTGGGTGTGGGTGTGGGTGTGGGTGTGCGGGTGTGTGGGGGGGTGGGTGTGGGTATGGGTGTGTGTGGGGGTATGGGTGTGTGTGTGGTGTGGGTGTGGTTGTGTGGGAGTTTGTGTGTGTGTGGGTGTGTGTGTGGGTGTGTGTGGGGGGGTATGGGTGTGGGTGTGTGGGTGTGTGGGTGTGTGTGGGTGTGTGTGGTTGTGTGTGTGTATGTGTGTGTGTGGGGGGTTGTGTGTGGGGGGTGTGGGTGTGTGTGTGGGGGGGGTGTGGCTGTGGGTGTGTGTGGGTGTGTGGGGTGTGTGTGTGTGGGTGTGTGTGGGTGTGTGGGGTGTGTGTGTGGGGGTGTGGGTGTGGGTGTGTGGGTGGGGGTGGGTGGGTGTGGGTGTGGGTGTGTGGGTGTGTGGGTATGTGTGGGGGTGTGGGTGTGGGGATGGTTGTGTGGGTGTGGGGGGGTTGTGTGTGTGGGTGTGTGGGTGTGAGTGGGTGTGTGTGTGTGTGTGGGTGTGGGGTGTGTGTGTGTGGGGGGTGGGTGTGTGTGGGGGTGTGTGGGTGTGTGGGTATGTGTGGGGGTTTGTGGGGGTGGGGGAGTTAGTTTGTGTGTGTGTGTGTGCGTGTGTGTGGGTGTGGTTTTGTGGGTGTTTGAGTGTGGGTATGTGGGGGTGTGTGGGGGTGGGGGTGTGTGGGTGTGTGGATGTGGGTGTGTGTGGGTGTGGGTGTGGTTTTGTGGGTGTTTGTGTGTGAGTGTGTGTGTGTGTGTCTGTGTGTGTGGGTGTGTGTGTGGGGGGTGTGTGGGTGTGTGTGTGGGGGTGGGTTTGTGTGGGGGGTGTGGGGGAGGGTGTGGGGGGTGGGTGTGGGTGTGTGGGTGTGGGTGTGGGTGTGTAGGTGTGGGTGTGTGTAGGTGTATGTGTGTGTGTGTGTGGTTGTGGGTGTGGGTGTCGGTGGGTGTGGGTGTGGGAGGTGTGGGTGTGTGTGTGGGGTGTGTGTGTGGGGTGTGTGTGTGTGTGTGTGTGTGTGTGGGTGTGTGTGTGGGTGTGTGTGTGTGTGGGTGTGGGTGTGTGTGTGTGTGTGTGGGTGTGGGTGTGTGGGGGTGTTTGTGTGGGGGTGTGTGGGTGTGTGGGGGGGGGGTGTGTGGGTGTGTGGGTGTGTGTGGATGTGTGGGTGTGTGGGTGTTTGTGTGTGGGGGGTTGGATGTGTGGGTGGGTGTTTGGGTGGGTGGGTGGGTGTGGGGGTGTGTGTGTGGGTGGGTGTGTGTGGGTGTGTGGGTGTGTGGGTGTGTGTGCGGGGGTGTGTGTGTGTGTGTGGAGGTGTGGGGGTGGAGGTGTGTGGGGGTGTGTGGGTGTGGATGTGGTTGTGGTTGTGTGTGTGTGTGTGTGTGTGCGTGTGGGGGTGTGTGTGTGTGGGTGGGTGTGTGTGGGTGGATGTGTGTGTGGGTGTGGATTTGGGTGTGTGGGTGTGGGTGTGGGTTTGGATGTGTGTGGGTGTGTTGGTGTGTGGGGGTGGGGGTGGGGGTGGGTGTGGGGGTGTGGGGGGGTTGTGTGTGTGTGTGGGTGTGGATGTGGTTGTGTTGGTGTGTGTGTGTGTGTGTGTGTGTGCGGGGTGTGTTGGTTTGTGGGTGTGGGTGGGGTGGGTGTGTGGGGGGGGGGAGGGTTGTGTTTGTGTGTGGGGGTGGGGGTGGGTGTGTGGGGGTGGTTTTGTGGGTGTTTTGTGGGTGTGTGGGGGTGGGTGGGGGTGGGTGGGGGTGTGGGTGGGGGTGTGTGGGTGTGTGTGGGTGTGGGTGTGGTTTTGTGGGTGTTTGTGTGTGAGTGTGAGTGTGTGTGTGTGTGTGTGTGTGTGTGGGTGTGTGTTTTGGTGTGTGTGGGTGTGTGTGTGGGGGGGGGGTTTGTGTGGGGGGGGGGTGTGGTGGGGTGTGGGTGTGTGTGGGTGTGGGTGTGGGTGTGGGTGTGGGGTAGTGTGTGTGTTTGTGTGTGTGTGGGGGGGGGGGGGTGTGTGGGTGTGTGTGGATGTGTGGGTGTGTGGGTGTGTGGGTGTTTGTGTGGGGGGGGGTTGGGTGTGTGGGTGGGTGTTTGGGTGTGTGGGTGTGTGGGTTTGTGGGTGTGGGTGTGGGTGTGTGGGTGTGTGTGTGGGGGTGTGTGTGGGTGTGGGTGTGTGGTTGTGGTTGTGTGTGTGTGGGTGTGTGTGGGTGGATGTGTGTGTGTGTGTGGGTGTGGATTTGGGTGTGTGGGTGTGGGTGTGGGTGTGGGGATGTGTGTGGGTGTGTTTGTGTGTGTGTGTGTGTGGGTGTTGTTGTGGTTGTGTGTGTGTGTGTGTGTACGTGTGTGTGTGTGGGGGGGTGGGTGGGTGTGGGTGTGGGTGTGTGGGTGGGTGGGTGTGGGTGTGGGTTTGGATTTGGGTTTGTGGGTGTGGGTGTGGGTGTGGGTGTGGATGTGTGTGTGGGGTGTGTGTGTGTGTGTGTGTGTGTGTGTGGGTGTGGGTGGGTGTGGTAGTTCCTGCAGGCACACCTTGGATACATCTGTGTCCATCTGTATTTCTCAGTCATGTTTAGGCCTTATGGGCTATGATGCACCCAGAATAGTGCATATGCTGTGTTGGTGCCATGGTCACATGATGTAGGTGAAGGGGGGTGTTTGGACCCATAGGCAGATTATGTACCACCACCCAACCCACCCTCTGTGGCTCAGGGTGGGAAACAGGATCTCCAACCAAAAGATCCACATTCTACCTCCCTGCAATTGTGGCAGTAGACAGGACCATCAACCCCAGTCCTGCTGGGGAACAGGCACCCTACAGTGCAGCCAATGCAGATCTGTACACATCCATAAGGCAGACAGACAGTAGGCCTGGAAATGCTCAGCTGCCCCCCACCACTATCTGACATTCTCCAGCAGCAAGCACAGTGAGTCTCCAGCCACTGCACCCTGCAAGGTGTTCAGCCATACACATACTAACTGCCAACAGTCTGCTAACTAGTCCATAGTGCATGTTTCTGGAGGAGATGCATGTACCCAAAACTGGGATGTCAGCATACACACCAAGCAGATAAGTCAGTGATTGGGCCCCAAAAAAGGTAACTCATAAATATCACTTGAGAGAAGTCCTATATAGCACTATGGGGGAACCTAGCCATGCCTTGGTCACTGCTCAGTCAGGGTGAGAGTGACCACCCAGCAGGACATGCTGTGGACACCCTGTCTGTGCAGGTGGTGGCTGGGCACTACAATGTCCCAACCATTGCCCTATGCCCTGTGCAGATGCATCCTGTCCAGCCATAGCCACAGTACCTTGCTCCTCATTATGCACATTGGCAGGCTAACACTGGATACAGTGCAAGCAGTGTGAGCTGAGTAAGGTGTTGGCAGTCACCACACACTGGATAGACCAGGGGTCCCCAAACCTGTCCTGGAGGGCCGCAATCCTGGCAGGTTTTTGGCATAGCCCTAATGAATATGCATGAGATATATATGCATTAGAAATATCCTTCCAACCTGAGCGGTTTGTGGCCCTCCAGTACTGGATTGGGAGACCCCTGCCTTACATCTCTGTCATTTAAGATTGTGAGTGGGCAAGGTACAGATGTCCTAGACATCAAAAGGGTAGACAGAATTTGTCACATTGCTCCTCGATTCTCACCACCACCAAGAATGATGCAAAAATATTCAAAGTTGTTAAATCACAAGAGGATTGTGAAAAATTGCAAGAGGACCTTGAAAAATTGGGATAGTGAGTGCCCAATGGCAGATGAAATTTAATGTGGACAAGTGCAAAGTCATAAATTATGGTTACACAACGCAAGCTTCCACATTAGGAATCATCACCAAGAAAAAAGGATCTAGGTGTCATCATGGATAATACCTTGAAACCCTCTGTTCAGTGTACAGCAGTGACCAAGAAAGCAAATAGACTGCTAGAAATCATAATGGAGAAATAACCCAAGAAAATTTAAATGTCTCTGTTTCCTTCTTGCACCATGAATATTGTGTACAATTCTGGTTACCATTACTACTACTGAAAACATTACTAAGAGCCTTATCCATTTCCATAGTCGCCTCCTGTCTAGACTTTTGCAACCTTCTCTTCGCTGGTCTTCCTCTGAATCATCTCTTCCCACTTCAATCTGCTCAAAACTCAGCTACGTGGCTAATCTTCTGCCCAGTGGCATTCCTAGCCCCCCATCACACAGGACTGCACACTGTGATGCAGCCCCTAACCCCAACCAGTTCCATAGAGGCAGTGTGGCAAACTTACGATTCCGCTGGTTTGCTGCAGAGCTTTGTGCTTGAGGGGCCGGTCACTCTGCTCTCCCATCCAAAATGTTGTGAATTGTGAGACTGGCAAGGAGAGAAGAGCTACTGGCCCTTTAAGTGCAAGGCACCGCAGCAAACCAGCGGAATCATAGGGGTATGTTTACTAAACTGCGGTAACGTTACATACCGCGCATTATGTAACGTTAACGATCGTTAACGTTACATACCATGCATTATGTAACGTTAATGATCGTTAATGTTATATAACACGCGTTATGTAACGTTAACGCACGTTAACATTACTTAACGATCGTTAACGTCCCTGGCCACGGTAAACACCGCAGAAGGTGGAGAGAGGGCAGAGAGAAGGGGTCAATGGGCAGAGAGTGGGCGGGGGGAGGCCCCTTTTATACTAACACGCTGAACTGAAGGGCTGAATCCTACAGCGAATGAAAACCTGCCGTTAGATGCACATTTACAGGAGAGAGAAACCATTTAAGTGTCAGCAATGTGCAGCCTAGGCAGGAGCCCAAGAAATGTGATAGCAGTGCTCCCTTTTCAGCAACACCATAGTGCCAAAGTATGAATGGCCACTATGGTGATGGTGCAAATGGGGCATAGGGAGCCACAGGCGGGACATGTAGCATGGGCAGCTGGGGCACAGGGTGGACCAGGCGGGCGCCTAGGTGGCACATAGGAACATAGAAACCGGAAATCAGCAAGACAGCAGCTGACCAAGGCCAAACACAATCCACCTATATCTATCTGGTTCACCCTAGCCAATAGTTGCCAGGGCACTGACCTGACATCCTCCCAGCCATCCCGCTCACATGTGGAAGGGACATAATATTGGTAGGCAGTGATGGGGGTACGTGAGGATGTCCATGTATGGCCCCCCACCCCGGGATCCACTCCCTAGGTCGGCACCTACCTACACAGTGGATGGCCTGGGACTGCGCACTACCGGCACTGACAGCAAATGACCATGTCAGCTTGACAGGGGGGGTGCCACCTCCCTGCAGTGGACCTAGGCCATGCCCTGCATCAGTACGTGGTGTGCAGTGCAACATACAAAGTCTGGCTGAGGAAAATTACAGGCAGCCCCAGGGACTATTGTGCATCTGTGACAACAGCGTGGTGAAGTACACCCAGCCAGTGTGTCCAAAAGCAAAGGATCACAGGTTCAAGCCCCACATGTGGTTCCTGCAGAGCATGTCCCTATGTTTTATCCTACAATGCAGATACAACAGCAACATGTACATAGCCCAAAGCGGCGGCGAACGGGGCTATAAACACCCACCTACACAGGCTCCACAATCCAAAGATGCATGGAGAGTCAGGCTGTTGGCCCCAGCATTGAGCTGAAGTTATCACCAGAGCACTACTTCTACCCCCTGCACAGTTTAGCAATGTCAGCACTGTGAGCAGGACCAGTGTGGCGGGCAGGGTTGCCAACCACCCCTATCTTTGTACAATGCTGCAATAGGAGTAAGCGTGTGTGTATGTCTATCCATTGTTTTGTGGCTGCCCACCCTTCACTGGGCCCAAAATGTCCCACTGTTACCAGCGTTAGCCTGAATAGGTGCATAATGAGGAGCAAGGTATTTTGGGTATGGCCCGGACAGGGCATATTGGTCAGGATGCATCTTCACAGGATACAATGGCTGGGACACTGTAGTGCCTGACCACAACCTGCATGGACAGGGTGGCCACAGCATGGCATGCTGGGAGGGCACTCACTCTGACCGAGCAGTGAACATGGCAGGTCTAGGTTCCCACATAGCGCTCTACACTATCTGTCTCCAGTGATATATTTGTGTTCCCCAGTCCTGGTGTCCCAATCACTGAGTTGCCTACTTGTTGCACCTAGTTCCTCTGTGAGCAGGCTGGAGGACTCTCTGCAGTTAGACTGTGCATGGTCAGAACACCTTTAAGGTACAGTCTGACTGTGCTGTCTGCTGGTGACTGGCAGACAGTGGTGGGAGGCAGTTGTGGTTTTCCAGACCTAACCCCAGCTTTGCTGCTGGTCTGCCACTGCTCCAGTCATAGGTATGGCTCTGGCCCACCAACCCTGGAGGGCTGTCTCATACAAAGAGGATGGAGGTTGCTTCCCCAGGGCAGGGGCACCTGTTCTTTGCCTACAAAAAGTGTGACGTGGACCCTTTGGGGTATGTAGTATATACCACTGCAACCTATAAAGGCACTGCTGTACACACCTCATGCAATTCTTGGAACCTCTCTGCCCTGATAACAGCTGTCCATTTCAGCCAGACCCTAACACAGGGTACACACTAACCTGGGTGGTGTCTGGTCCCAGAGGGCCACATGTGACTGCAGGATACAGCTGGACACCAAATTACCTTCATCTGCACTGCAAGGAACACCTGTCACACACTGGTAGCAATGGGGATGTACAGCAGGACCTATCTTTAGCACCACATGTACTGCGGATCTAGTGCTGGGCACCAATCTTATCCCTCAAGGTGACCACAGAACCTGCACAATGGCATGGTCTGTAGCTACTCTGTGCCAGTATCACACACTGTCAGTTCGTCTTTCCAAGCTGAGGTACCGGAGAGGTGCAGACCCCATTTGGTGATCAGCTGTAGACTGCTATTCAGCATGTGCATTGCATCATGGGTATAGTGGGGTTACCCTATCCTGGCACTCAGAGCAGACAATTTGTGCAGTGACCTGCAGTCCTTCTATACCCAGCTATTGCTGTGACATACACCATGGAGGTATAGCCTACTGGTTACTACAATGTCATTCTTGGCAGTGTTCATGGGTTCAGTTCCTCATTGTTCTCCCCTCTCATGCCTGTCCTACTCATATAGTGTGCATGCCTGTAGAGGTCATATTTTTGCAAATCTATGCTTCCAGCCCATAATACCATCGCCACAATTGCCAACATTCCCTCGGTCCGTCTATCTGCATCTGTCAGCTGTGTAGAGTCCTGTCTGCCAGTGCAGGCTGCGACCCCATGTCTTACTCTTTCCTGCATTGCGCCTCTTCATGCTTGCCTCGCCTGTGCCTGATCTGCATGGCACCACCACTCCTCTGTCCACCCATCATTGTAACTATCCTGCCACCTCTGCCTCCACTGGGGGACACGTATTCCCATTGTCTGCCACCAACTGTTTTTCTGGTACTTTACATTGCCAACACCCTGTGCTGTGGTACAGCTGCCAAAGATGGAGGGAAGCATATGCGCAAGAAGACCGTCACTATATTAAAGTGTAACTTCCTGTCACTTAATTCCTGGGTGTTTTTCTCCCCTGTAACTACTTAAAAACGAGTTTCTTCAGTACTTGCAAGTTTATGCATTTTTTATTTTTGTGGTGACTTATATCCATTAACACTGACCTGTAACATTCAGGTTTTTTTTCCTAAGTCATTCTCATTTCATGTATTTTGCCATTTGTTGTGCTGGGAAATTATTGAAAAATAGTCTTTGAGACTATTTTTGCAAAAACTACAGAAAAATATAATTCAGTTGGGATGAGATGCAAGCATAAAAAATTGAGGGTTCTAAATGGAAAACATCATAAAAATACATTATTATAAATTTGTCTTAGAACTAGAAAATTGAATTAATTCTAGCAATCTAATTATTATTTCAGTAAGTGTCTTTTTAATAGAACTTATATGTAAAACTGGTACTCTGAAAATTCAAGTGAAGTAACAGTGCAATCAAATGGCTCCATTTATCTAAATTATTTTTAACTTAACGGGGTGAACAGCAGAAGATATGCAGGTTTGATTAGAAATCAAACATTGGGAAAAATATTTATTTGAGAAATAGAGATCATTAGCTCATATTTTGCAAGATTTTTACTGCCTTCTACAGGTAGTTTATTCAATACAGGAGGCCTAGGAGCCCTTGCACTAAAGTGCACTAAACAGTTAACTTTTGTTTTAGCATGCAGTAACTTAACACAGGACCCCAGTAACTGTGATGGTGTGGGCATGACAGTTACCGTTTTAGCTTCTCATCGCACGATAGGGCAGGGAATGATCATGTTACATAGGGAGACTGGGCACATTGTAATTAACGCATGATACTTACTTTATACTGTCAAAGTTGAAGTTAGCATTGCTGCACTTAATTAAAAGCAAAAACCTCAGACAACCTTATTAAATAACACCACTGTGGGATCAAACCCATGACCTCTGCTGCCATTGAAGTAACCAGTGGGCTACATCTCTAGCGTTTAACACACCGCTGGCTGGCTACAGAAAGACAGCAGGTCACCACACAAACTGTCTGCTGTGGATACCAGGATAGGGTAAACCCACCCGTACCCATGATGCACTGCATATGCAGATCAGCAGCCGACATCTGATCACAAGATGGGGTATGCGCCTCATAACACCCTGGCCTGGTAGGGGGAACTGACCATGTGTGTTACTGGCACAGAGTAGCTACAGACCGTGACATTGTGCGGTTTCTGTGCTCACCCTGAGGGTGAGGTGGGGCACCCAGCACCAGGTCTGCAGCACATGGCATGGCTGAGATAGACTATGCTGCAGGTCCCCATCAGTGCTAGTGTCTGATAGATAGTTCTTGCAGACACATCTAGACTACAACTGTGTCCACCTGTATTTAACAGTCATGTTTAGCCCTTGTGGACTATGATGCACCCAAATTGTACATATTCTGTGTGGTTACCATTATCACATGTTATAAGTGAAGGATGGTGTTTGGACCTAAAAGCAGATTGTGTAGCACCACCCAACCCATCCTCTGTGGGTCAGGGTGGGGAACAGGATCTCTCACCAATAGATCCACATTCTACATCTCTGCAATGGTGCCAGTAGAGGGGACTATCAACCCCAATGCTGCTGGGGCATAGGCACCCTACAGGGCAGTCAATGCAAATCTGTATACATCACATAGAGCACTGGCAGACAGGCAGTAGGCCTGGAAAAGCTCAGCTGCTCCCCACCACTATCTGGCATTCACCAGCAGAGGGTGCAATCAGTCTCCACCCACTGCACCCTACAAGGTGTTCCAGCCATACACATGCTAACTGCAGATAGTCTGCTAGCTAGTACATAGTGCATGTTCCTGGAGGAACTGTGTGCACCCAAAAATGGGATGTGAGCACACACACACACCACACAGGTATGTCAGTGATTGGGCCCCAGAAAAGAGAACTCATAGACATCACTTGAGAAAAATACTGTATAGCACTATGGGGGAACCTAGCCATGCCATGGTCACTGCTCAGTCAGGGTGAGAGTGACCCCCCAGCATGACATGCTGTGGCCACCCTGTCCCAGCAGGTGGTGGTTGGGCAGTACAATGTCCCAGCCATTGCCCTATGCAGATGCAGCCTGCCCAGGCTTCCCTGTCCGGGCCATGCCCACAGTACCTTGCTCCTCATTATGCTCTTTGGCAGGCTAACACTAGAAACAGTGCAAGCATTGTGGGCTCAGTAAGGTGTAGGCCAGAGATACTCAAATCCAATCCTGGAGGGATGCAAACCAGTCAGGCTTTTGGGATAGCCAACTTTATTAGACAACGTTTTGGTGGTGGTGAGAATTGAGGAGGAATGTGACAAATTCTATCTACCCTTTTGATGTCTAGGACATCTGTACCTTGCCCACTCACAATTTTAATGACAGAGGTGTAAGGCAAGGGTCTCCAAATCCAGTCCTGGAGGGCCACAAACCAGTCAGGTTGGCAGGATATCTCTAATACATATATATCTCATGCATATTCATTAGGGATATCCCGAAAACCTGACTGGTTTGCGGCCCTCCAGGACTGGATTTGAGTACTTCTGGTGTAGGCAGCCACAAAACACTGGATAGACATACACACACTCCCACACCTATTTCAACATTGTGCAAATATTGAGGTGGTTGGCAGCCCTGGCCACCACACCAGTCCTGGGCATTGCTATGGTACTCAATACTGTTAGGGTCACTCCCCGGGGTGGTAAGCACTGTCAGAAACGAAAACTGAAACACACTCCACAGATATCAGAAAGGTTGCTATGATGCATCTCTGTCAACAAATTGTGTTTAACTTAGGATTTGTTATCTGACATTAATCATAGCAACCCTTTGATATATGTGGAACGTGTTTCCAAGTTTAAGACGGCATTGCTAAGGTATGCAGGTGCTAGTATTGGTAGATGCTGCTCCGCGCAGGGCCCAACAGCCTGACTTTCCATGAGCCGTTGGATAGTGGAGCCCATGGGTGTGTGTGTGGGTGTTTGTGCCCCTGTTGGATGCTGCTCTAGGGCAGAGGTTCCCAACTCCAGGCCTGGTGGGCCATACACGGTTCAGGTTTTCATGCTGTCCCTAATGAATATGCATGCAAATGGGGGTGGTGCATACAATGGGGGTGGTGCATACAATGGGGTGGTGCATACAAATGCATCACAGGCATATTTATTAGGGATAGCATGAAACCTGAATGGTGTTTTGCCCTCCACGACTGCAGTTGGGAAACTCTGCTCTAGGGATTGCACATGTTTATGGTGTATGTGCTCTGTAGGGTAAAGTATAGGCATTTATGGCGTGTTTATTTTATCTGCAATAAAGGTTCCTTCTTTATTACCACGGTTTAGTGCTGGGTAAAATATAGGAACATGGTCTGCAGGAGCCACAGCTGGGACTTGAACCCATGACCTTCTGCCCCTGAACATACTGGCTGTGTGTACTGCACCAAACTGTTGCCACAGATGAAGGCCATTCCCTGGGGATACCATTACTGTTCATCAGACAGATGTCTGTTGCAGTGCAGAGCACCCACCTATACAGGGCTTGGCCTTGGTCTGCTGTGGGCAGATGCCACTGCCCCCTCCACCACCATCACCCCTCCATCACCATGCTGACATGCCCTTATGCCGGTGGTGCTGGTGGTGTGCAGTCCCAAGCCATCCAGTGTGCCGGTAGGTGGATGCCTATGGTGTGCAATATGGGGTAGGGGTGCTGACATGGACATCGGCACTTCCCCCTGGCACCGCCTGCCAATGTTCTCTGCCGTTGGGGGTATCTTCTGGGTACTGTCCCATGGGACACTGTGGGACGCACACTCGTAGCCATGTTGAACCCTGGTCAGTTGCTGTTTTGCTGTTATTCAGTTACTGCATTCCTATGTGCCAGGTAGGCATCTGCCTAATCCACACTGTGCCCCAGCTGTCCCACTGCATGTGTCGCCTGCAGCCCCCTGTACCCCATTTACACCATCACCATAGTACCCTTTCCTACGTGGCCACTCTGATTTTGCTGCACATGTGAAAGCCACATAAGCAAGATACCCAAAATACACCACAGCAAACCCTCATCAACACTATCAATGTTGGAGCATTCACTTTGTAGGGGGAATCACAATTGACCTTTCCAAAAGTAACATCTTCCTTTTTATTCTTTATGGGTAGTGTTGATTATCATTTATCAAATGTTTTCTCTATTGGCCAGCTCAGTGTTTTGTATTTCTATTTTGGTTCTGGTCATTATCTCTCTGGTTTTTGCATGTTTTGTTACTGCACATGTATCACTACTATCTCTTATCTGGGTCTTCCTGCCTTTGCTGTACATTGTTTCTGAACTGGTTTCTCTCTCCTGCAAATGTGCCTCTAACGCAAGGTTTTCAGTGGCGTTAATTTTCAGAGCCTGATTTCACAGCGTTAGTGTTCCTGGGGCCTCTCCCCGCCCACTCTCCGCCCATTGAGTCCTTCTCTCTGCCCTCTGGGGAGCCTTACTCCACCCTCTGCACACCTTAGCGCCGCTGGAGACATTATCACGTGATACGTGACGTTATCGCACAGTAATGCACCATTATCACACAATAACGTCACTTATTGCATGATAACGTCGCCGCTGCCATGTTGGCGCTGTTTAGTAAACATATCCCTTAGTGCCACTAAATATCCCCAGTTATCTAACCTACATGCCCCGATGCTAACTGCTTAGAATCGGGGCATGTCATGGACATTCCAGGATGGAGCTGAGGCAGCGAAAATCACTAATCGGAAAGCTGCAATATTGCACCTCTGCCTGGTTAGCAACCTGTGGGTAAAACTAGGAGATGCAAAAGCTGGCCTAGTTTTACCTGCAGGAGCAAACTGGGCAACGGTACAATATCGCTGCTGTCCAGTTAACTTCTGCTGCGGCAAAGGCTCTGCGGCGATCCCGGATATTCAATGCCGGAGTCGCATATGATCCCGGCATAAATATCTAGGGTTAGAGATTGGTGGGGACAGCTATGCGCATAGCCGGCTCAATTCAATATCAGGTCCTATATGTTTTATTCTCTCCCACATAATACCCATTCTAGACAGGATTTTTTTTTTTAAATTTCTAAGTGTCTGCTACCTTGGTTATGCACTATTGCAATTCATAGTATAATAATTTCAGATCATGCTGCAGTATCTATGAAATTTCAAATTTCAGAATCTGATCCTTCTTACGCTCAGTGGAGATTTACTAAGGGCCTGATTCAGATTGGGGCATGTCTGGCCTGTCCAGACATTCAAACTCTGGATGGGACGGATATGCACCCAATTCTGCATCCACGGGACTTAGATGTTCCCGCTGGAACAGAATCGAGTACAAAGGGCCTGAACGGGCAGGATGTGCCCTGATTCTGTTCCACTCCATGTCCAGTTTCCACCCCGTAAAACCCTACCAATGCTCCTGCATGGAGCTTCTGTGCCATGGAATCCCATCACCATGGCACTGGGATGCCATGCAGGAGCCCCAATACCCTGCAGAAGTTCAAAGAAGTTGTTCCCCACTGCCTGACTCCCAGAGGAGATTGCCAAGGCTGCAGTCAAGCTGCAGGGAACCTCCCTCTGCCACTTACCTGGTTAGGGGGTCCTCTGCTGCCGCTCCGCACCCTCTGGGGGACTTATTCCAACTCTGAGGTAGAATAAGTCCCCTTTCTAACTCCTCAAATCTGGACGTACAGGGCCATGACCAGAATTGGCCCTGTACTTCCGGGGTCATGGGCCCGCCTCTGCCCTGCCCATGCTCCTCCTCCAGCCCTCCCCCTCCTGCCCTCATTCAGAGCTCCCCACACAACACTGCTGTACATATGGGGAGCCTGGTGATGGGAATTCACTCCCTGTGAATAGCAGGGGTTGGATGTCCAAATTGGACGTCCACCCTTGCTATTCACAGATCAGAATGCTGGCCTAAGTTTCTGCTGGGTGATGAGAATTTTCTGTCCACTCTTCATGAAGTTATGCAAGCTTTGTGAAGTTATGCAAGTACCAGAGCCATACGCTGCAGTATGGGTCTAGTGGGAAGCTTTTAAGGTGCATCTGAGAGCCTCAATTGCAAGTTATGCCATGGGGTAGCCAAGAAAAGGAAATAGGAATTAACAGAGTTAGAACAAGAGATTACATCTAAAGAAGATATTCTGCTTAAGAGATTAGATTCTATTATTATTTTACAATTTCAAAAACTGAGGTATACATATAACGTGCTCTTGAGTAAGCAAGTGGGACAATTCATATTATCTCAACAAAATAAATATTTTACTGAAAATAACAGAGCATGGCAATTACTAGTAAATTCATTAAAAGCTCAGCAGTCTAGTACTTGTACGAAGGAACAATGAACTTACTTATGAAAGATTTTGATATCTTCAAAGACTTCTGAGGATATTTTAATCACTATTCTTCTCAGAAATGGTAGCTACACCAGAAAGGTTTATCCATTTGGTTCAAAAGTTAACTTGTCCAACATTGACATAAGAGCAGTAGGAATTGCTAGACAGAAAAATACAGGTAGATAAGATTTTATTTTATTTATTTAGCTGTGCTTATATACCACTTTTCACCAGGTCATAGTGGTTCACAGATATATGCTAACAGGCACTTTTTATTTCCTTGTCCCCAAAGGTCTCACAATTTAAGTGTACCTGGGGCAATGGAGGGTTAAGTGGCTTGCCCAAGGCCACAAGGAGTGGCCATGGGACTAGAGACCCCAGTCCCTCCAGTCTGAGGTTACTTGTCCCTATGTGTGAATTGAACCCCTGGCCCTCCAGCCTGGACATTAAGCAGATGCCAGTTGGTAAAGCCTTGGGTCCTGATCAGTTCCCTTTGGAGTTTTTCAAGGAATTTAGTCCTGAATTAGCCCTGCAGTTGCAACATTTTAATGAAGAATATCTTCTGCAGGAATCCTCTATAGGCTCCTTTGCAGAAGCTATTATAGTAGTTCATGAGAAACTGGGCACGACCTGCAAAAGGCTGGAAATTAATGGCTGATCTCATTGCTCAATGTAGATTACAAAATTTATGCAAAGGTATTAACAGAAAGATTGTAAAGTGATCTCCAGATTTAGTCATCCTAATCAGAATGGTGGTCATTCCAAACAGTGATTAGTGTGGATATACATCTGGTTTGGACATACAGCCCCGCTAATCATTGACATCTGATTCTGCCCCCTAATCTCCGCATGTACAAGGCCGATATGCAGGGAGCTCTGGATGGGGGAAAAAGGGGGCGGTGACAGGGCGGAGAGTGTACAGTGCAGAGGCAGGCCCATGACCCCAGACATACAGGGCCTATCCAGGTCACAGCCCTGTACATCCAGCTTGGGGTAAATGACCGTGGAATTTATTTCACCTTGGAGGTGGAATAAGTCCCCCCGACACTGGTGGCCAGCACTGGAGAAACCCCCCCAAACAGGTTAACCAGGGAAGGAGGATCCCAACTACCTGATCCCAGTCATGGTAAGCCCCTCCATGGACTGGGCGGTGGGGAAAAGCAATTTCCATGTGTTATGGGGGGTTGGGGCTCCTGCATGGTGTCCCAGTGCCATGGCAATGGACACTGTGGCACCAGGGCTCCAGCAGGAAAATGGGGAGGGTTAGCTGGAGTAAGCACAGCAGGTCTGACCCATCTGAATCAGGGCCCTTACAGCCCATCCAAGTGCCCTGATTCTGCTCCCACTGGAACGTCTAGCTCCAGCAGGTGCAGAATCGGGGTCATATCCAGGCTGTCCAGATTTTGGATGTCTGGACAGCCCGGATGTGCCCTAATCAGAATGGGCCTCCATGACTTTATAGGAGGAAATACTACCATAAATAATCCATGATTATTATGCAATCTCCTATCTGTAGTCCGTGATTCGGTCTTGCCCCTAGTTGGGCTATCATTGAGTGCTGAAAAAGTATTTAACAGGTTGGAATGGTCATTTCTGTTTCAGTCCCTGAAGTGGTTTGGAATTGGTCCCTGCTTTATTAATATGGTTAAGATGCTGTATTCCTGTCCTAAAGCTAGGATATGTGCTAACTCAAATATCTCACAGAATGTTTTCTTTGCAGAGGAACCTAACAAGGCTGCCCACTTTATTATTGCCATGCTTTATTATTTAACCTCACAAAAAAATAGGTTATCAGCTCAAAATTCAACCATAGGAAATGAAAACCACTAAAGGTAATTCACCTTATGCAGTGTACCAAGGTCTCAGTAAAAAACACAGCAGTACGTACAGGGTTAATATTGAACACCCTGACTATTCGCTGTACTTCACATCAATGACCTTATTGTATAGGTACACTGAACAAATTTTTTTTATTTTCTTAAATTCTTTGTATTAAATTCTGTTTCATAATAAATTTAAAACCGCCAAGCAAATCTCTTGTCAAAAATGTTGAAATTCAAACTCTCATATTTCCAAATATAGACTTATGGCTTGTACTTAGCTTTGAAAACAGAAAACTGCTGGAAATCATATAGAAATGTAAACATTCTGTACTAACTCCCAACGCCGTGTATCAAAGGCGCCCACGCGTTTCACAAAAAGCGTTTCATCAGGGGATAGAGTTCTAAAGAGAAAAAGAAGAAAAAAATGGTGCTGTCATGGTTCCTTCATTCCCTCAAAACATTCACCAAAACTCACTTTGCCAGAAAAACCAAAGATAAGAAAAACTCCTACTTCTCAGGATAGCAACGGCCAGTTCAATATCAACGAAAGAACAGCTTGTCTGAATGTGTCCTCCGGAGTTGTAATCCAAAAAAACGCAGCGCATGCGGCTTATTCTCTTTTGGGTATCCTTAAATGCACTCGGGAAGCCCCTCCCATTAATGATGTAATGTACTCAAAAGAACTACATACAAGCAGTCCATTCAATCGAGGCATTCAAACCATGGGGTTTCACGGTATTCAACTTAAAAATCCAACGCTGCTCCTCTCTAAGGAGGGTCTGTTCTTTAGATCTACCTCCCATAGGGAAATCGATACGATCAATGGCAAAGCAGCGAAGCTGCTCAAAAGTGTGACCCGTGCTGATGCAATGTTGAACCAGGGGAGCCTCCATAACTTTATTATGTAATCTGCTACGATGTTCACACATACGGACCTTCAAAGTGCGAATCGTTTTTCCAACATATAGCAGCGCACACGGACAGCGAATCGCATACACTAAAAAGGTGGAAGAACAAGTAGTTTCCTTCCGTAAGTAATAGGTAAGTCCTGCATGGGTAAATTGGGTGATATCCAATGAAATAGAACAGATGTTGCAGCTGCCGCAATGCTTATGCCCTGACGGGCTTCCCAAAATTCCCAAGGGACCCATTGAGACCAATACAGCAGGACATAATTGTTCCTTCAAGTTGGCACTTCTACTCCAAACACATCTTATAGTTTTATCACGAAGGCCCAGAGTGGTACCAAGCACTGTACTATGCTGTCGAATAATTCGCTGAATATCACTACTCAGTGGAGAAAACCGAGTGATGAGATTAATTTTGTCGGGATCCGATATTGAAGTCGGTCGGGTCACTGCCGCTCCCAAACTATTAGAAGATAATAAGAGACTCCGATCATTATACTTTGCTCTCGTATACGCTCGGGTCACCACTGATTTTGGATACCCTCTAGCCAAAAAATTATTTTGTAACTGCTTAGATTTCCTACGAAAGTCGGATAGATCTGAACAATTTCTCTTATACCTCAAAAATTGAGAAAAGGGCAAACCCTCCTTCAATCGTCGTGGATGACCACTATCAAAATGCAAAAAAGTGTTGCGGTCGGTGGGTTTGCTATATAACGTAGTTTCCCAGGCTGCTGATCCTCTGTGAATTTCCAAATCTAAATAAGTAATAACATCCTTATGGTAAGTAGAGGTGAAGGTAATGTTGGGATCCCGTTGATTTAGCCAATGAAAAAAAGCTAATAAAGTACCTTCTGTCCCATGCCACAGCAAAAAAATGTCATCTATATATCGATGCCAGGCTACCATGTTGACTCGATAAGGCGAGGTATTCAGCCATGTATTTTCAAACAACTCCATGTACAGATTTGCAATGGAAGGGGCGCACTTGGCACCCATCGCTACCCCTGCAATCTGCTGATACAGGACCTGTTGAAACTGAAAAAAACTACGGAAAATCACCAAGCGTGACAGTTGCAGCAAAAAAGTGATGGCAGCATCGTCCAAATCACCCCGTTGATGTAAAGAATGATCAACCACCCGATAGGCCGCCTCCTGCGGAATATTGGTATACAAAGAAACCACATCAAGGGTCACTAAAAATGTGTCTGCTCTTTGCGCCCAGGCTGATAATTCCTTCAGTATAGTCAAAAAATGAGTCGTATCCCTAACATATGACGGGATGGTATGTAACAATGGACGTAAATAAGAATCTAAAAACGTCGATACAGGTTCTAATACTGATCCCCTTGTCGATACTATAGGGCAGTGATGGCTAACCTTTTTGAGCCCGAGTGCCCAAACTGCCGCACAAAACCAAAGAATTTCCTCAAAGTGCCAGCACGTCATTTGCATAAGTGGTCTTATTTGCATAAATATTTGCATAATGTTACCATACACTAACTTTTAGTAAACATGTCTCTTAATGAGTGTATGGATAAAGAAAGACTAAAAGATTTCTACATTACTATAATCCAGTGCCAACCGCCAGGCACATTAGGAACTACTACAAACGCTGCCCATTTAGAACCCATAGCAAACCCGCCGTATCCTGACAGCATTACCAGGACTCACAAAGCACCATACCCTACCTATCAAAAGGCAACACTGCAAATATTAAACCAATACATTTCAGTGAATACTGGGGAAAGAGAACAAGTGGCAACGTCAAATAGGAATTTCCTCTTGTACCAAACAAAGCGCAGATGTTAATGATGCACATTTCCCAGAGCTGACATATTCCAGTTAATAAATTCAAAATAAAGAGATATCGTTCTACCTTTTGTGCATTTTTTTTCAGTTGCAATTGGTCCAGCCATTTTCTTCTGGTTTCTTCATGTTTTCTGCTAACTCTCCATCGTCTGCTGTCCATTTGTCCTTTCTTCTCTCTTCTAGTTTTTTTTCCATTCTCTCTCTCTCTACATCTGCTTTAACATACTAATCTTTCTCCTTTTGCTCTTTCCTCATTCCTATTTCATCCACACAAATTTTACCCCTCCATCCTCAATCCCCAATTACTCTCCCAATACCTGGCCAATTGTAGATTTTTCATCCCTCCTACACAAAATATTTTTCCCCTCTCCATTTTACTCTCCCAGCCCCATCCCATTCTAATCCTCCCCCAACATCAGCTCCCTTCTAGTTCCAGTCTCACCCAGCATCCATTCCCTTCTTCAAGCCCCCCACTTCCCCTCAGCCCATTTCCATTCCAAGTCCCGTCCCCATCAGCTATTTGCAGTTCAAGCCCCCCACTTCCCCTCAGCCCATTTCCATTCCAAGCCCCATCCCCAACAGCTATTTGCAGTTCAAGCCCCCTTCCACTCAGCCCATTTCCAGTCCTAGCAACCCCCCCAACCCATTACCAGTCCTAGCCCCCCATAGCCCACTCCCAGTCCTAATCCCACCAGCCCATTTCCAGTCCTAACCTCCCCATCAGCCCACTCCCAGTCCTAATCCCCGATCACTCAATTTTTAGTTTAAGCCCCCCCAGCGCCTATCACCACTCCTAACCCCCCCAGCGCCCATCACCACTCCTAACCCCCCAGCCCAGCGCCCATCACCACTCCTAACCCCCCCAGCCAGCCCAGTGTCCATCACCACTCCTAACCCCCCAAGCCCAGTGCCCATCACCACTCCTAACCCCCCCACCCCAGCTCATCACTACTCCTAACACCCCCCAGCCCAGCCCAGCCCAGGGCAAATTAAAAAAAACAACAAACCTGTCTGCTGCCGTTGTCGGGGCCGCCGCGGCAGAATCGAGCGTGCCGCGGGGCCCCCCAGGACCCACCCCGCAGAGCCGGTCCTCCCCGTAGCAGCTCTCTCTTGGGAGCTGCAGTCAGACGCGCCGGCGTGCAGAGCGCGAGGGAAGAGTTCCCTCGCTGCTCTGTTAAGCCCGCGGGGGCTGATGGGAAGTTCCCATCAGCCCCCGCGGGCTTAACAGAGTCGCGAAAGGGAAACTCTTCCCTTCGCGCTCTGCAAGCCGGCGCGTCTGACTGCAGCTCCAAAGAGAGAGCTGCTACGGGGAGGACAGGCTCTGCCGGTGGGTACAGGGGGGCCCCGCGGCACGCTCGATTCTGCCGCGGCGGCCCCGACAACGGCAGCAGACAGGGTTGTTTTTTTTTTTTTCGATTGCGGACCTTCCCGCGTGCCAGCTGCAAGGCCTTCGCGTGCCACAGCTGGCACGCGTGCCATAGGTTCGCCATCGCTGCTATAGGGCATCCTGGAGGAACTGTTAAGTTCTTATGAATTTTTGGCACTGTATAAAACTGGGCCATCTTAAATGAGCTGCCGTTCAAATATCGATATTCTTTCCGTTCCAAAAGATGTAAATGTAAAGCTTGTAAACTAAGCTCTTTAATCTGCAATTGCAACTCCACTGTAGGGTCTTCCAGCAAAACCTTATATACAGCCGTGTCTTGAAGTTGACATAAAGCTTCAGAAACATAATATTCCTTATCAAGAATCACAATGGCTCCTCCCTTATCAGCACGCCGAATGACAATATCAGTGTGTTTCTTTAATTGAGTGAGGACAAGCTGTTCTGTCCTAGATAAAGTCATCGATTTCTACTTGTGCGACTGTTCCAGGGTATTGACAGCTGATAAAACTAGGTCCCTAAAGACCACCAGTGCCGGAGGCAGAGGGCCTGGCAGAACCCAGGTGGATCTAACCGGTAAAGGAACCCTTGGCAATATTTGTGAAACAGGGGGCCCATCGGGAAAACCTATGGGGTGCTCAGTGAGCGCAAAAAAGTTTTTCAAATGAAGTTTTCTAATTAGATGTTCAAAATCGACCCGAAATTGAAATGGATCATGACCAACTGCTGGAACAAAAGACAACCCCTTACTCAATATTTTCAAAGAATCTTGTGACATAGGGTGACTTGAAATATTAATCACCAAATCCGTCGTGAAAGTTGCAATCCGTTGCCGGGTCACTTCCTTTTGGGATACCGTCGATCGGGGGACCGTCCCCTAGAAGCTTCCTTTTTTTTCTTTTTGTCGTCGCCACGGTCGGTGGAAAAACCCCTCTCTTTAGATGAAGTACTAGAAGTAGTCGAATGAGAAGTGTCAGATTCATCCGAGGTACAACCTCTTGGATCTGTTGTTGGGGGGTTGGGAGATGAGCATGGACGTTGAGGGGGTGCTATGTTGTTTATGGCCTTAAAAGTGATTAGTAGGGCCTTGAAAGAGATTATACAGCTTATCGGGAGCCAGTGTAGATCTCTTAGGATGGGGGATATGTGATCTCTTCTTGATGTCCCACACAATACACGGGCAGCAGCATTCATCGCTAATTGAAGAGGATTAAGTGTGTTTTTGGGGAGGCCTTGAAGTATTACGTTTGCGTAGTCAAAATGGGGTATGACAAGAGCTTGGAATATTGTGTGGAAGCTGTCAGGATCTAGCATGGGTCTCAGGTGGCGAAGGGTCTTGATCTTGTAATAGACAGACTTTACTGTGCGGCTTATGTGTTCTTTGAAGTTTAGCTGCTGATCTAGTGTCACACCCAAGTAGCGTATAGCTGACTTGATTGGTAGCTCCGTATCTCTCACCATTAGGGATGTAGGAGGAGAGAAGTTTTTGTTTCTTGTAATGGTTAGGACCTCAGTTTTTTTGAAATTTATCCTTAGGTTCTGGTTGAGGAGCCAGTCTGTTACTGCGTTGAAGCAATCAACTAGAGTCGTGTAATCTGGACGTGTGACGTTGAAAGGTGAATACAGCAGTACATCGTCTGCTTAGTTAGGCATGATATTCCGAAGGCACGGGTGATTTCGCAGATTGGCTGCATGTATATATTGAAGAGCAGCGCGGAGAGGGAGGAACCCTGGGGTACTCCCTGCTTTTGTTGGAATGGTTCTGATGTACTAGAGCCAATCCTGACTTGCTGCCATCGGTCTTCAAGATAAGATTTACACCAATCCCAGGCTAGACCCTGGATCCCCTTCTCATGGAGCGAGCTAGTAGTTGATCATGGTCGACGGAGTCAAATGCTGCGGCAATGTCCAGGAAGATTAGCACAAAGCTAGCTTTGATGTTGTCTAAACCACAGACGAGAGTGTTTTATTTTTTTATTATTATTTTTTTATATACAGGCTTGATATACCGCCCAAAAACGGAGTATCAGAGCGGTGTACAATAAAAGAAAATCAGCTGCAGGAAAGGTAAAGAGAGAAAAGAACGCCATTTGAAGACAGGAAAGAGCTAGGGAGAGATAGATAGAAAGAAAGGACAGGGGTTACACGACTAGACAATAAACATGGGGGGAGGGGAGTGAGGGGGTGGATTGTGGCAATCGGAACTGACATGACGGTCATGAAGGAACTGGAAGGTCGAAAGCCTGAGAGAAGAGATGGGTCTTAAGGAGAACTTTGAAGTGCGGGAAAGAGGACTCCGTGCGGAGCGTGTGAGGAAGGGAATTCCAGAGAGCGGGGGCTAAGAAGAAAAATGCAGAGTGACGGGTGAGTTCGAGGTGGGCCTGGGATGGAGAGGGAAGGAAAAGACGGTTGGTATGGGACGATCGGAGAAGACGGGGAGCAGGTTGGTGAAAGATAAGATCAGAAAGGTACTGAGGAGTATTAGTGTGGAGAACTCTATGAGTGATGATAAGATACTTGTAAATAAGCCTAAATTTGATGGGAAGCCAATGAAGGGAGGAAAGACAGGGAGTGATGCGATCAAAAGGGGAGGAAAAGGTGAGTAGGCGGGAGGAAGTGTTTTGAAGGAGCTGAAGATGACCGAGTTGATAGGACGGAAGGCCAGCGAGGATGGAGTTGCAGTAATCCAAGCGAGAGGTTACCAGGGAAAGGACTAGAGTGGTGAGGGATTTAGTGGAGAGAAAGGGCTGGAGGGAGCGAATGCGGTGGAGGTGGAAGAGGCAACTGTGAACAAGAGAAGAAATGTGAGGGTGAAAGGAGAGGGAGGAATCCAGGGTGACACCCAGGTAACGGAGGGAAGAGACAACAGGGATGGGGAGGGAGGACATCATAGGGGCTAGGCTGGGAGGAGGCATGGAGAAAGAGAACCAGATGGCAGAGGATTTAGAGGGACTGACACAAAGGAAATTATCAGAGAACCAAGAGGCGATACGATTAAGGCAGGCATTGAGAGCAGAGAGGTCTGGGGAAGCGGAGCTGGTGTGATGGACGAGAAGAATATCATCTGCATAGAAGTAAAAAGAGATACTGGACTGTTGAATGAGAAGGGACAGGGGGGCGAGGAAAACATTGAAAAGTAGAGGGGCGAGGATAGAACCTTGTGGAACACCACTTTGTAGAGGGGAGGGGGCAGAAGTAGAGGAGCCAAAGTGAACAGCGAAGGAGCGGTGAGAAAGAAAAGAGTGAAACCAGCGCAACACAGTGCCATGGATACCAGAATCAGACAGGCGAGTGAGGAGAGTGCCATGATCAATAACGTCAAAGGCGGCAGAGAGATCTAAAGAGACGGCAATAGATAGGTCACCACGGTCGTGAGAACGGTGGAGGTCACTGAGGAGGGCAAGAAGGATAGTTTCAGTGCTGTGTCCAGGCCTAAAATCAGATTGACGAGGGTGAAGATAGAGGGTGGAATCAAGGTGCGCCGAAAGCTGTGTGAAAACCAATTTCTCAAGGACCTTAGAGAGAAAGGGGAGGTTTGAGATGGGTCGCCAGTTGGCAGGAAGGCTAGGGTCAAGGGAGGGTTTCTTAAGAAGAGGGCAGACCAGGGCGTGTTTCCAGGAGGTGGGAAAACTACCAGAAGAGAGACTGGTGTTGACTATGGCAAGGATATACGGCAGAAGTTGAAGAGAGGGATCAAGGAGCCAGGAAGAAGGGAGAGGATCGAGTGGGCAGGTTGTTTTGTGGGAAGAGGAAATTGCCTGAAGAAGCTCAGTGGAGGTGACAGGGCTGAAGGAGCACCAAGTGTGAGGGAAGGTACTGGAGGGAGGAGGGGAGGGAATGACAGGGGAGGCGGAGAGGGAGGGAGGAGGGGAAAGAGGAGGGGGGCAGATGGGGAAGGAAGAGCGAAGGGACTGGATCTTATTTACAAAGAAGGAAGCAAGGGCCGTCGGGCTGGGGGCAGTGGGAGGGGGCGCTGATGAGAAAGGACAAGTTGAGGGGGAAGACAGAGAGTGAAGGACCCGATACAAGCAACGGGAGGAGTTAGAAGATGCAGTGATGAGATCCGAAAAGTAGGTCCTCTTGGCCTCGCTGATCATAGTGCGGTAGTAACGATGTGCGCAGCGGAAAGAGGTCAAGGAGGCAGAAGAGGGATGTTTACGCCAGTGGCGTTCAGCACGTCGGAGATGGGTGCGCTGGAGATAAAGACCCGAGTGATACCAGGGGTGATGGGACATGGAACGGCAGGAGGTGGGGCGAAGGGGAGCTAGGGTGTCAAGGGTGCTAGTGAGAGTAGAGGACCAGGAATCAACCTGCTGGTTGACAGGAAGAGAAAAAAACTCGGGGGAAAAGAGAGAGTCGGCAGGGGGAAAGGCTTGCAGAGTGATTGGCGTAAGACGGCGTTTGAGAGCCTTAAATGAGGTTGCAGCAACAGACGAAGGGAGCGTTTGCATGGGAGGGAGGGCAAAAGAAAACAATAGGCAATAATGGTCAGACCAGGGAAGAGGGGTGGATGAGATAGTAGAGGGAACATAAGGGGATGAGGAAAAAGTAAGAATGAGATCAAGGGTATAGCCAGAGGAATGAGTGGGACATTGTACATGTTGGATTAGATCAAGGTTGGTGAAAAGTGAACTGAGGGTCTTATCGCGAGGGCGGGTTTGGGAGGATAGGTGTGTGTTGAAATCACCAAGGATAACCAGATGGGAAGAAAGAAAGGATGTCTCAGAGAGGGTGAGCAGAAGAGACTCCCAGAGATCAGAGTGCATTGAGGGTGGGGCATAGAGAAGAAGGAAAAATACAGGGATGGAAGTCCCTGAACGCAGCAGTAAGGCTTCAGGATAGCAGGGTTGGGGGGACACGAGTGAGAAAGGAATAGAAGAGCGATGAATAACAGCCACGCCGCCCCCGGACCGGTGAAGCCGGGGAACATGAAAGGCAGAGTAACCGGGGGGAAGGCATCGATGAAGGATACCATCCTCACCCTCACGGAGCCAGGTTTCGGTGAGGAACAGAGCATCAAGAGAGTGTTGTGATAAGAGGTCATAGACTAGAGGAGTTTTAGCACGGATAGACCTGCAATTTAGGAGAGCAATTGAAAGAGTCAACAGAGAGCAGACAGATTGAAGTGGAGGCATGGAAAAGAGCTGGATAGTACGACAGGTAACAAGATTATTCATATTCCGGGTGCAGACCCCCGGTGGGATGGAGGAGACCGTCGGAAGGTGGTTCCCCCAGAGAACAGGAATAGAGGCCATAGAATGGGCCTGAACAGAGGGCAGAGGGAGAGCTAAGGGAGCAGGAGCGGTTCCAGAAGTGTGAGATGGACAGGAAGTTGAAGGGGAAAATAGGGGAAGAAGCAGCAGAGAAAGAAGGTGCAAATAGTACCCCCCACAAGGAGGAAATTGACCTGGCAGGAAGGAAAAGACGCCCCGTCGTCGCCCCAAGGAGCTCGCCCAAGGAGCAGGACCTGCTCCTTGTACGCGCTCCTTCGGCGCGGAACGGTGCCCCGATGTTCTTTAAATACTGCAAGGTACCTGAGGTTTGGCACGGACGCATTGCACGCGTCCGCGTCACTTCCGGGAGGCGGGTCTGGAATATGGCAACCAGTGCAGGGAGGACAGCACAGACGGACCTGAAGGAAAGGGCAGACAATCAGGCAGCAAAACAAGCAGCAAGGCAAGCAGTAGCAGACAGTAGAACACAGCAGCACATTAATTTGTGTTAATGGGGTGGAGAGTGGGCAGCAACAGCATGTGCTTCCCTTAACGCCTGTTGCACAACATTAATAAAAGCCCTTTAACACTGGGAATCGTAATTCCAAATAAAACCTCATGAAAAGGGTATATTTAGAGCCCATTTCAAGGTCTGCAATATGAAGCATGGACAGGGAGCCCCATACAGTGATAATAGTGCTCCATTAGCAGCATCAGCCTAGTGCCCAAGTATGAAAGGGCACTATGTTGATGATGCAAAGGGGGCAAAGGAGGTGGCACATAGGTCATGCAATGGGGGTTGCTGGTGCACAGAGGGGAACAGGCAGCTGCCCATGTGGCACATAAGAATAGAAGATCATATGATATGCCAGACTGGGTCAGAGCAAGGTCCATCATGCCCAGTATCCTGTGTCCAACAATGGCCAATCTAGCTCACAAGTACCTAGCAGTTTTCCCAAAAAACATACAGGTTCCACAATGTCTGTACTAGAGCAAGCAGTGGATTTTCAGGGTCCCCTTGAATTTCCTCCAGGAACCCGTCCAAACCTTTTTGAAACCCAGCTACACAAACAGCTTTTACTACACGCTCCAGTAACGAATTCCAGAGTTTGATTACATATTGACTGTCAAAATATTTTCTCTTATTAGTCTTAAATGGGTTACATTGTATTTTCATTGCATGTCCCCTGGTCTTTCTACATTTTGATGGCGTAAGCAATTGATCCACTCGTACCCGTTCCACCCCATTCATTACATTATTGACCTCTATCATATCTCCCCTCAGCTGTCTCTTCTCCAGATTGAAGAGCCCTAACCTTTTTAGCCTCTCCTCATAGGAGTATCCTTCCATCCGCAGTATTATCTGTCATGTCCGGCATGACAGTGACAGTGGTGGCAGACAGACATGCTGCTGCTGTGGAAAGGAGATGTGCCACATGGGCATTCCAAGGGTCCTTGCACCCTAGGCAGAGATCCCAGCTGCTCCCCCACCCCACTCCTGTTGCTGCTGAACCCAGCCATGGAGGAAGAGGCCAATGGTGCCAGCAGCTGTAGCCCTGCAGGTAGCTGCAACATGCAGGAGCCTGGGTTACTACCACAGCAGGGGCTGACGTCTTCCCTCTGAGATGTATTGGTGGCAAGTGGGATAGGGCCCTGGCAAAGGGAAGTTGTTGGGGGGTCTGCCTGGCCGCCCATGTATGCCTCTGCTCCCCCCATACAGATTTTGCACCCTAAGCACCTGCCAAACCCGCATGTTGGACGGGCTGGGAATGTGCACCACCACCACTGAAAGCATGCAGGCAGGCTTGTCAGCATGGTGTGAGGGTGTTGGTGGAGGGAGCAGATGGTATACTAAGAGGCAGTGAAATGCATACAGCTGTAACCTACTTGGGCAACATGAGTCATGTCTGAGATCATGTCTGTTACTGAACTCCTTTGACTCCCTTACATCTCTGCAGTACATGTGGACATATCCTACCCCTCAGATATCCACCTGCAGGTCTCAGCTCATGTCCATACATACCCCGTGTGCCCAGTATGGATAAAATCTGTGCAGTTGTTATCAGCATATTTTTGAGGTGCTGTTTGGTGGCTGTGTGGCTAGGACAGGTGTGAGTCCAACATGTCTGGTATCAGGCCTTCCAGGTGCATTGCCACACATTTTCATGTACAGTACAGTTACGTTGGGGATGGCACCTACAGCACATCAGTGCTACCAGCTCATATCACCCTCTCCTCCGCCACCATCCATCCTTCAGCCCATCCATCCACTTCTGTCGACTGGGTACAGTCCTGTCTTCTTGTGCAGGTTACTATACCATGGCCTACACTGGTACTCTTTCCCACAATTCGGAACCATACACACACCTCTCCTGTGCCTGATCTGCATGTCACCACTCCTACTCTGTCCTCCTGTTACTGCACACATCCTGCCACTTCTGACTCCACTGGGGAATACGTGCTCCACATCCTATGCCACACACTGACATTGCGCCATATTACACTTAAACCCCCAATGCATCCATACACCAGCCTCCCACATGCTCATTCACTTTTACTGACTTCCACATAGGGTTCCCACTGGTCTGGCAAATCCATCATCTCCCACCTGTCCTTCCATCCATCACCTTCAGATTGTCTTCCCTTGCTACTCCTTTATTCAGCGTTAGGATTACAGCTGTTTTCGGATGTTAGGGTGACTGCTCGATACCTTAATGCCCGATGTCCCATTACTGCACATTATATAGCCCATAACGCCCTTAATGCTGGAATGCCTTTTACACAGCCAGGGCCTTTTTTGCACGGAAACCCCTTTTCGCTGCCGTTACCGTTCGGAAAAGTATGCTCCCTTATTGCTGTTTAGTAAACATATCCCTTTATTTTTTGGGCTCACAGAGCTTTCATTACTCCAGTCTCCTTGGCAAGATGAAAGGTGTAGCCACTGCTGGTCCTGTAGGATAGACTTATGCACATTCTTTCATGTATTATTTGATTGGCCCAATACTCATTCTTTTTGCGATCAAGTTTGGAAATGAATGAAGGAAGTCTTAGATATTGATACTCATTTGACATTTCATATTGTGATTCTTAGATCTTGAGGATTTACCTTTATTAACAAAAGAGAAAATATTTTTATTTGACTTTATGATAGGGATTGCGCTTAAATTGATAATTAATAATTGCAAAGATAATTCGCAACTTGAACTTCATCATTGGTGGAATTTACTTTGTTTATAGCATCAGTCTGAAACAGTCTATGACAGTTGGGAGGTAAATAACCCAAAGTGAAATTAAAATGTCTTGATTCTTATGTCAAAATACCTCCCCCCCCCTAAAAAAAAGTGTATCTTTTGTATAAGTGTTTATTTAATGCTATACTTTATTTATTTAACCCAACCCGGCCATGTACTTTAAGATTGTACATGGTCGGGTTGGGTTAAGGATTATTGTTCATTTTTCCTTCGCGTTGTATTGTTTCTTTTTGAAAAATATTAAATAAATGCTTTAAAAAAAAGTCAGGCCAGACTTTTTTCTGGCAAACTTTAGCTGGTTTAAGTTAATTGGCCAGAGACTAAATATTGCCACTGACCTGTTAACTCGAGTAATACCCCTTGAATGCCCCCGATGCTAATCGACTAGCAATGGGGCATAGAAAGCAGACATCAGGGGATATTCAGCAAACTGTTTAGTACCAATAAATATCTCACTGACCATAGTTCAGCCAGTTAGCAAGTCTATGAATAAGCCCCCCTCAGTTTAATGCTTCTAATTCCTGTGGTCCAAGGCAACATTTTTTTATAAGGCTTGAACTAGTTTCAAGGTCCTTCCCTGGTTGCCAGGCCTACTGCCCAATGTGATGCATACAGATCTGCAATGACTGCCCAGTCAGGTGCCCAATCGCCTCTACTGCCACCCTTGTAGAGCTGTGGAATGTGGATCTGTTGGTGGGGGGTCCTGTGCCCAACGCTGACCCACAGAGAGCGGGTTGGGTGGTGCTGCATAAACCACTTTGGGGCCCACACAACACCCTTCACTTATAACATGTGACCATGGCACCCACATAGAATATGCACCATTCTGGGTGCATCATAGTCCACAAGGCTGAGACTTGACTGGGAAATACAGATGGACACAGGTGTATTCTAAGCATCTCTGCAAAGCCTACCCATCACAAACTGGCACTGATAGAGGCCTGCAATGCAGCCTATCTCAGCTATGCCAAGTGCTGTGGACCTGGTGCTGGGCCCCACACCTCACCCTCAGGGTGAGCACAGGAACCGCACAATGTCACGGTCTGTAGGTACTCTGTGCCAGTAACACACACAGTCGGTTCCCCCTACCAGGCCGGGTTGCTATAGAGGCGCTTACCCCATCTTGTGTTCGGATGTAGGCTGCTGATCTGCATGTACAGTGCACCATGGGTACGGGTGGGTTTACCCTATCCAGGTAACCACAGCAGACAGTTTGTGTGATGACCTGCAGTCTTTCTGTAGCCAGCCAGCAGTGTGTTAGACCCTATGGAGATGTAGCCCACTGGTTATTTCAAGGACTGTGGAGGCAGAGGTCATGGGTTCTATCCCACAGTGGTGTTATTTAAGAATGCTGTCTGTGGCTTTTCCTTTTCATTTACATCAGTGCTGCCAGCAGAAACACCCTCACAGTGCCGTAGCCTAAGGTGCCTCATAGGCGCCCTATAGGGCACATTATAGGGTGCCTTGGCGGACAGGGCACTTTATGATATGCCTTATAGGGCATCCTATAGGGCGCCTTAGGTTACGGCACTGTAAGGGTGTTTTTTGCTGCAGCACTGATTTGAATCACAAAAAGGAAATGCCTCAGACAGCTTTCTTACATAACACTACTGCAGAATCAAACCCATGACCTCTGCCTCCACAGTCATTGCAGTAACCAGTGGACTACATCCTTATTGCTTCTAATACTGCACTGGCATGAACTTAGGGTTAATGTGCACTAACGTACCACAGTGCACACTATCGCGCGATGCAGATTCTTGCTACCTTGCCACCAGAACGCCCACTCCTTATATGGCATCCTTCACATTATCACTGGAACTAGCGCCGGTAACATTAAGACAGTTTAGTAAACACACCCCCAAGTCACAAGTACCTAGCAGTTTACCCAAAAGACACAGCTTCCACAATGCTTGTATTGGGGCAAGCAATGGATATCCCGGGTCCCCCTTAATAATGGTTTATGGACCTTTTCACCAGAAACTTGTACAAATATTTCTTAAACCCGGCTACACTAACAGCTTTTACTATATCCTCCGGTAACAAATTCCAGAGTTTAATTACACGTTGAATGAAAAAATATTTTCTCTTATTAGTCTTAACTTTGAAGGCTTACTTTAAATTTGTAATCCACATTCTGCAGCCGGGTTAATTTTTGCATATTTCAGGAAAATTGTACCCGCCTTGGGGTAATTCGCTCATTGATATTTAGTAATTTCGTCATTGCACAGATCCTGAATATTTCAGGCTCGGCCATTTAGTCAGAAATTTGGATCCCAAGAGTTTCGGGACCAGCCTGGATAGGGTTTTAAATAGGTTACCCTGTAGCTTCATTGCATGTCCCTTAGTCTTATATTCTGATGACATAAACAATCGATCTACGTTTACCCGTTCCATTCCATTCATTAATTTATAGACCTCTATCATATCTCCCCTCAGCAATCTCTTTTCCTTTATGATTTTGGTGGCTCTTCTCTGTACCTTTTCTAATATTGCTATATCCTTTCTAAGATACGGAGACCAGAATTGCACACAACATTCAAGGTGCGATCACACCATGGAATGATACAAAGGCATTATAATATCCTTTGTTTTATTTTACATTCCTTTCCTTTTGATACCTAGCATTCTATTTGCTCTCTTGGCAATCTCATAGTAGGTCTGCAATCTCATATTTCAGTTCTTTCAACACCAGTTGTAAAACATCTTGCTGGTGTATTGATATTTCTTTCAATTATTTATTATTTCTTTCAATTCTTCATTCTTTTTAATAGCTATCATTAAAATAATCTGTAATACCTGAAGACTAGAGGATCACCAATGTAACATCAATTTTTAAAAAGGGTTCCTGGGGTGAACTGGGAAACTACAGACCGGTGAGGCTGACGTCAGTACTGGGAAAAATGGTAGCAACCATTATAAAGAACAAAATTACTCAACATGTAGATAGTCATGGCTTAATGGGAGACAGCCAAAATGGCTTTAGCCAAGGAAGGTCTTGTCTTACTAATCTGTTATGTTTTTTTGAAGGTGTGAATAAACAGGTAGACAAAGGTGAGTCACAGTGTATCTGGATTTTCAGAAAGACTTTGACAAGGTCCCTCATGAGAGACTTGGTGAAATTAAAAAGTCATGGGATAGGAGGCATTGTACTATTGTGTATCAGGAACTGGTTAAAAGATGGAAAGCAGTGAGTAGGGCTAAATGACCAATTTTCCGAATGGAAAAAGGTGAATAGTGGAGTACCCCAGGGATCTGTGTTGGGTCCACTGCTTTTTAACATATTTGTAAATGACCTGGAAATTGGAATAACAAGTGAGGTAATCAGATTTGCAGATGACACAAAATTATTCAAAGTTGTTAAAACCCATGAGGACTGGAAAATTGCAAGATGACCTTGATAAATTGGAAGACTGGGCATCCAAATGGCAGATGAAATTTAATGTGGACAAGTGCAAAGTTATGCACCTAGGAAAGAACAACCCAAACTATGGTTACACGATGCAAGGTTCCACATTAGGAACCACCACCCAAGAAAAAGATTTAGGCATCATCTTGGATAACATGTTGAAACCCTCCGCCCGGCAGCCAAGAAAGCAAATAGAATGTCAGGATCATAAGGAAAGGAATGGAGAATAAAACAAAGCCTAGTTACTCACCTGTAACAGGTGATCTCAGGGAACAGCAGGAATTTAGTCCTTACATATGGGTAACGTTGGTACCAATGGAGTCTGCGTGGGAATGCTCCCCAGCATCCAATAGGAAAGCTTTTGGGAGCATCCCACTGTGCCTGCATAGCTGCCTTCCTGCCTTTCCAGCTATCCCTCCTTAGTTAAGTTTGTAGCTGAGATACAAGGAGAGAAGAAGAGAAAAAGTACAACTCCTAGGGGAGGAGGGTGGGTTGTGAAGTCTAAATTCCTGCTGCTCCCGGAGATCACCTTTTACAGGTGAGTAACTACACTATCTCCAGGAACAAGCAAGAATGTAATCTTCACATATGGGACTCCCTAGCTCACAGATGCCAGAGAGATGACCTCAGAGTGAGTTGTGTATCACAGGCATAAGTAAGTAGGTCAAATATCCTCCAAGGATGTCTGGTATTGAAACCTGGGATGGAGAGTAGGAGTTGATCTAAGTCTGAAAGAGATGCTGGAGAACAGCTTGGCCAAACAAGGCATCCCGGCGGGAGTCCTTGTCTAGGCAATAGTGAGCAGAAAAAGTGTGGGCAGAAGACCAGGTTGCTGCTTTGCATATCTCGTCAATCGCTGCAGAGCATAAATTTGCCATAGAGGCAGCCATGGCCCGAACATTATGTGCAGTGACATGACCCTCGAGAGAGAGAACTGCACTTTCGTAAGCAAAGGAGATGAAATCCACTATCCATCTGGATAGAGTTTGTTTCGATACTGGCAATCCCAGGTGACTCAAGTCAAAGGTGATAAAAAGTAGGGAAGCTTTTCTGTGCTCTCGAGTTCTCTGGAGATAAAAAGCCAATGCACATTTGCAATCTAGAATATGAAGGGTTCTTCGGCCCTAGTGGAAGGAGGTCTAGGGAAAAAGACAGGTAGGTAAACCGACTGGTTTAAATGGAAGGGCGAGACCACCTTTGGAAAAAGTGGGGATGAGTCCTAAGGACAACCTTAGCATGGTGGAATTGTGTATAAGGAGGGTCAGCCACCAAAGCTGCATCTTGCTGAAGTGAGGGCAATAAGGAAGGTGATCTTCCAGGTGAGAAACTTCAGAGAAGTGGTGGTTAGAGGTTTGAAAGGAGGCTTGAGAAGCTGTCCTAAGACTACATTAAGATCCCATGCCACTGGAGGGGGCTTAATGGGAGGTTTAGTTAATAGAAGACCCCTCATGAATCGTTTTACAAACGGCTGAGAAGAGATGGGTTGACCATCTAGGGGTATGTGAGAGGCCGCAATTGCACTTAGGTGCACTCTTACTGAATTGGTTTTGAGTCCAGAAGAAGACAGGTGGATAAGATATTCAAGGAATGCATCCACCGGAACTAAGAAGGGGTTAAGATTCCTTTCAGAACACCATTGAGAGAATCTATGCCACTTGAAGGCATAGGAGTGTCTGGTGGAAGGCTTCCTAGAAGCTAAAAGGATATCTTTTACCTGTTGAGAAAAGTTGATGTCCTGGAAGGCTATGCCTTCAGCAGTTATGCTGTAAGATGTAGGGACTGCGGATTGGGATGCAGTAGTGTCCCGTCCTCCTGCGAGAGAAGATCTGGAGCATACCCCAAATTTACTGGCTGAGCTTGAGACAGACGCAGAAGGAGAGAATACCATGGTTGTCATGGCCAACACTAGGCTATATGAATCATGTAGCCCCTGTCTCTCTGGAGTTTGAAAAGAGTTTTGGGAATGAGGGGAATGGGAGGAAAGGCATATAGGAAGCCTTGACCCCAGTGAAGGTGAAAGGCATCTACCTTCTGATTGTTCTGTGCAGATGACCTGGAGCAGAAGTGGGGAAGCTTGGCATTCTGAGGACTTGCAAACAGGTCTATATCTGGGGTTACCCAGATCTGGAAAATGTAAGCGACTTTGTCCACATGGAGAGACCACTTGTGGGGTAGCAGGACTTGACTCAGTTTGTCCGCCAAGATATTCTACTTGCCTGGAAGATACAGCGCAAGTAGGTGAATGTGATGCTGTATTGCAAAAGACCACAGGTGCAGGGCTTCACTGCAAAGGGTCCAAGATCCTGTTTCGCCCTGCTTGTTCAAGTAGAACATGGCTACTTGATTGTCCGTCTGGACTAGAACTGTCCAGAAGCGAAGATGGTCCTGGAACACCTTGAGAGCATTGTGGATGCCTCTGAGTTCCAGCAGATTTATGTGGAGTTGTGACTCCTGATTAGACCAAAGACCCTGAGTGGAGTGATTGTCCAGATGAGCTCCCCAGCCCAATTTGTACGCATCCGTCATCAGGGTACATTGATGTAGAGGCATCTGAAAAGGTGACCCTACAAGAAGGTTTTCTAGGGATTGCCACCACTGGAGAGATGAGATTAGATGTGTAGAGACCATTATTCTGTCTCCCAGGCGACCCGACACCTGAGACCACTGGGAAGCCAGCATCCATTGAGCTGCATGCATATGTAGATGAGCATATGGAACAACATGTACTGTTGATGCCATATGACCCAAAGTCTGCCAGAAATGTGGATGTGATGTGGAATCTCCACAGGTAGAATGGCTATGTTCTCCAGAAAAGAGTCAAAGACCCTGAGGAGGTTGGGTCTGCTGAGGTGGCTATGACTTAGGAGTCTGAGCTTTCCTATTTTGTTTTGGAGGCTGCTGCCCCTTCTGGGGAGCATGGATTGGACACTGCACTGCAGGGTTGTAAGAAGTATTTCTTCTTTTTATTGAAACAAGTCTTCTTCGCTGTCATTTTCCTATCTGGGTTGGCCATAGATCTAGATAGTCTATTAAGAGTGGTGTTCTCAGATTCTAGCTGAGAAACCTTGTCCTGCCAATCCTTGTCAAAAAGGTTTTCACTAGTGCAAGGGATATTACCCAGCTTATCTTGAACCTATTGTTCAAGATCAGATGCTTGAAGCCAAGCAATCCTGCGTGCACGGATGCATATAGCTGAAGTTCTGCTGATGCATTCAAAACAGTCAAATGTTACCCTGTTAACAAACTTTGAAACATTTTGGGCATGTTTTATAAGGGTGAGATAATCAGCTCTCTTATCATCAGGGAGAAGAGGAGCCATCAACTCCAAATCTCTAGCCACCTCCCTAAGGAACATACCCATATAGAGTATGTAGGAACTGATTCTGGCTGATAACATGGAAGCCTGAAAACGTCAACCAACAGCGTTGAGGGTTCTCAATTCCCTATCTGGAGGGTTCGAAGAATGTGTCTTAGCACTTTTTATTTGACGCATTGCCGATTCCACCACTATGGAGTGGTGTGGTAATTGCATCTTTTGAAAGCCGGGACACTCCGGTACCCGGTACATTGTATCGAGTTGTCAAGTATGTGGAGAGATGGTTAGGGGTGTCTTCCACATACGAAGCACAAGGTCGTGAAGTATGCGATGAATAGGGAGAGTAGCAGCTTCCTTTGCTTGTACTGGGGCAAGCAGTGGATTTCCCAGGTCCCCTTTAATAATGGTTTATGGACCTTTCCTCCAGGAACTTGTCCAAACCTTTTTTAAACCCGGCTACACTAACAGTTCTTACTACATCCTCCGATAACGAATTCCAGAGTTTGATTACACGTTGAGTGAAAAAATATTTTCTCTTATTAGTCTTATGATCTGCCTATGCCAAAAGTTATATATAGTTAAAACCTAGATAAGATGAATACATGGATAACTGAGCATTTCTCATCATTAAGAAAAGGAACGAGAATGAATCACTAACTAAACACTGGAGTGAAGCCCAATGTATTATTGCTGACTTAAAGTATTTTGTGGGGAACAACACTTTTTAAAACAGGGTAATGTGAAAAAAGATTGCAGCAGAGAGAACAATGCTACATCTTTAAGTGGCAGACTTTGAGTCCACTGGGACTAAACGCTGAAATAGATTGGCAGGTATTTCTTTAAGTTTAAATGGATAACAGTTGGGGATTGGGAAGATATAAATAAATTGAATGACAGCTCCTGCACCAGCAGTTTTTTGCTGGTGGGTAGGGTTCAAGATTCCAAGCAAGGGTTCTCAGCATGAATCTGTCAACAAGTAGATGAAAAATTCTTTAATTTTACTTTTGGTTGTCTTAATATTTTAGAATACCATGGGCTGAGATAATAATCCCCTGAAGAAGCAGGATAATGAAACCTTGGCAAGGTTGAGATTGCGGCACTGGAAAATATCAAAATTGATATCTCCATTTGAGGAAATTAATGGCTCTGGATTATATTTAAGTTAAGTCATTCAGGGCTATGTTTACTAAAGTTTGCTAATGATTAATGTGGGGTTTACCATGCATGAGGATGACTGTTAGCATATGCTAAAAAATGCAACCATGCTAAAAATCCCACACTAACATAGGAACATTAGATATGCCATACTCAATCAGACCTAAAGTCCATCAAGTCCAGTATCCAATAATGGCCAGACCAGGTCTCAAGTTTCCATAGGTATATGCATTCCATGCTGCTTGTCCCATGGATAAGCAGTGGATTTCCCCAGTCCTCTTTAGTAATGGTTTATGGACTTTTCCTCCATGAACTCATACAATTTTTTTTTTATTCCAGCTACACTAACAGCTTTACTACATCCTCCAGTAACAAAGTCTAGAGTTTGATTACACAGAGTGAAAATATATTTTCTCTGATTAGTCTTTAATGAGCCACAATATAGTTTCATTGCATGTCCCCCTAGTCTTTCTACTTTATTGAAGGAGCACGTTTACCCGTTCCACTCCATCATTATTTTGTAGACCTCTATCATATCTCACCTTAGCCATCTCCTTTCCAAGATCTCCTTTACCATTTTGGTTGCTCTTCTTTGTAACCTTTCCAATTTTGCTATATCCTTTTAAAGATATGATGACTTGAATTGCACACAATATTCAAGGTGCGGTAGTACCATGGAACGATACAGAGGCTTTATAATATCCTTGGTTTTCTTTTCTATTCCTTTCCTTATGATTCCTAGCATTCTATTTGCTTTCTTGGCTGCCGCTGCACACTGTGCAGAGGATTTCCATGCATTATCCACAATAACTCCCAGATCCTTTTCCTAAGTAGTGATTCCTAAAGTGGAAACTTGCATTGTTTAACTGTAGTTTTGTTTGTTCTTCCCTAAGTGCATACCTTTGCATTTGTCCACACTAAGGGGCATGTTTACTAAACCATCTTAATGTGCGCTCTGTAACATTATCGTGTGATAAGGTACCTTATCGCGTGATAATGGCGTGTCTGCAGGCACACAGGTACCTTATTGCGCGATAACGCGCGCAGCACCGCAAAAGAGCGATGAAGGCAGGCAAAGGCTCCCGGAGGGCGGAGGAAGGCTCCCCAGGGGCGGAGAGAAGGGATCAATGGGTGGAGAGTGGGAGGGGAGAGGCTCCCCGCACACTAACGCTGTGAAATCCGAGGCTAAAAAATAACGCCAGTGAAACCCTGGCGTTAGAGCCGATTTAAAGGGAAAAGAAACCATTTCCGTCAGCAATGTACAGCAAAACCAGGGAAACCTACAAAAAGTGATAAGTGTGATACATGTAGTAGTAGTACCAGAAAGAGCAAGGGTATCCGCACACCACCAGGAGACACAAAAAAGCAGAACCCAGACTGACAACAATTAGGTGAAAAAACCTTGTTTATTGTGCTCCGACGTGTTTCGGCTAGTAGCCTTCTTCAGGGGGACTTAAAAGGAACACACCTCAAAAGAAGAAAATAATAATAAAAAAAAATAATAATCATAAAAGTACATATTAAAAACAATAAATATGATTGTTACACAGAACCCATGGATCAGACTGGCAGAATATTCACAGTACTTAACACATATGTATAATAAATCAAATAGTACAAAACATAAATATATAAATATAATATCATCAGAAAGAACATAAACCTTTAAATAATGAAATACAAGACAAGAATGTATCAATAAATATTAATAAAAATAAAAATTAAAGATAAATCAATAAAAAGCACAAAAAAGAGAAAGAGAGACGAGGACAAAGGGTATTGAATAAATACCTTAATTCTGTCAAATGGAACGCTAAAGACTTAAATCAGATATGTAGGACGCTAAACGCTGACAATAAATAAATAAATAATTAGATAAATAAGTGTAATACAATATATCTGAAGATTTATATAGTAAATAAATAAATAAGTACCATATATAAAAAGCAATTACCATAAAAATATCATAATGGACAGTAATAAATAGAACTAAAACCAATATAAATATAAACAATACTATTACAGTCAGCAAGTAACAAATAGAGAACATGATGAAATAAAATAATGAAATCACGTCTTAAAAGGTTACAATTAGATGTAAAAAAATTGTTCCATCAACTAGTATTAAAAAATAACCTTTGGTAAAGGGCAGACGTTCTCTTAAAAAAATAATAAACCTTTAAGTGAAGGTTATTAAGAAATACATATATATACTGAATGAAGTTGTTGTATATTGACTGCAACTCAAAATATCCAAAGGAAAATTATAAAACAATATGATAAGTGAATGTGCTGTAGATTGGCTATAACTCAAAAAATCAGAAGGTGTTTGAAGAGAACATTTGTACTGCGATTTTGAACAAGACTTGTTACCAGCCAAAAGTATGCAGCAAGTGTCTTGTTACAAATTAAACGGCATTGATGAAGAACGCAAAGGGTACAAGAATACATTGGGGTATGTTTACTAAACTGAGTTAGTGCTATTCGCGTTAGGAGCCGCGGTAGAGACAGAAACCCCAAATAAGGACATGGGCGGTACATCATTTCCGAGAATGCACCAAGAACGTGCGTTACAAGGCGCCATAAATGAACGAGCGCTACAGGGCACGTTACCGCGCGTTAATCTTAAGAAGGCGCGCAGGCATACAAGCACAGCAACAGAGCTGTAGCACAATGGTTACAACACTGACTGATGGTACAGGGGTCATGGGTTTGATTACCCAGTGGGCCTAATGTATAAAGCTGGCTAAGGCAGCACCCTTTACATTTAAGTAGTGATTGTTGAGGCATTTGACGTGTATTTTAATTAGTGCTGCCAGCAAACACACCCTTACGGTGGCATAACCTAAGGTGCCGCATAAGGCACCCCATAACGCACTCCATAGGGCACATTATAAAGTGTACTGTCTGCCAAGGTACCCTATAATGTCCCCTATGGGACACCTTATAAGACTGTGAACAAAGTCCTGGCTGGCTGCAGAAGGACTGCACATGACCACACAAACTGGCTGCTGTGGCTACCAGGATAGGGTTAACCCACCCGTACCCATGATGCACTGCAAATCAGCGGTCGACATATGGGCACAAGATTGGGTATGCACCCACACAGCACCTCGGCCTGGTAGGGGGAACAGACCGTATGTGGCACTGCCACAGAGTAGCCACAGACAGTCACATTGTGCGGGTACTGTGCCCACCCTGAGGTTGAGGTGGGGCGCCCAGCATCAGGTCCACAGCACCTTTCATGGCTGAAATACGCCATGCTGCAGGTCCCCATCAGTGTGTGATAGGTAGTTCCGTTAGACACACATAGGATACATCTGTGTCCTGCTGTATGTCTCAGTCATGTCTAGTCCCTATGGGCGATGCTACACCCAGAATAGTGCATATCCTGTGTTGGTGCCATCATTGCCTGCTCTAGGTGAAGGGGGGGTTGTATGGACCCATAGGCAGATTATGTACTACCACACAACCCACCCTCTGGGGCTCAGGGTGGGAAACGGGATCACCCACCAATAGATCAACAGTCTACCTCCCCACAATGGCAGCAGTAGAGGGGACCAGCAACCCCAGTCCTGATGGGGAACAGACAGAGCTGTACACATCCATAACACAATAGCAGACAGACGGCAGGCCCGGAAATGCTCAGCTGCCCCCCACCATTATCTGACATTCTCCAGCAGCAAGCCTCCAGCCGCTGCAACCTACAAGGTATTCCAGCAAGACACATACTAGCTGCAGACAGTCTGCCAGCTAGTCCATAGTGCATGGTCCTGGAGGAGATGCATGTACCCAGAACGGGGATGTCAGCATACATACCAAACAGATAAGTCAGTGATTGGGCCCAAAAGGAAACCCATATATAACACATAAGTGCTTTATAGCACTATGGGGGAACCTAGCCATGCCATGGTCACTGCTCAGTCAGGGTGAGAGTGACCTCCCAGCAGGACATGCTATGGCCACCCTGTCCGTGCAGGTGGTGGCCAGGCACTACAATGTCCGAGCCATTGCCCTATGCCATGTACAGATATGCATCCAGGCCAGGCCACCCTATCGAGGCTATTCCCATGGTACCTTGCTCCTCATTATGCACATTGGCAGGCCAATACTGGCAACAGTGCTAGCAGTGTGGGCTGTGGAGGGTGTTGGCAGCCACCACACACTGGATAGACAGACACACTCCCCACACCTATGCCAGCATTGTGCAACTATAGAGGTGTTGGGCAGCCCAGGCCACCACACCAGTCCTGGGCACAGTGCAGGCATGGCTATGGTACGCAATACTGTAGGAGTCACTCCCCAGGTTGGTAAACACTGTCAGACACAAGACCTGTAGCACACTCCACAGACATCAGAAAGGTTGCTATGATGCAGCTCACTCAGAACAGTGTATTTAACCTAGGAATTGCTATCTGCCAGTACTCATAGCAACCTTTTGATAGATGTGTACCATATTCCCCGGTTTAGGGTGGCATTACTAAGGTATGCAAGTGCTAGTATTGGGAGATGCACGCAGAGCCCAAAGTCCTGCCTTTCCAGGAGGCTTTGGATAATGGGGCCTGTGGGTGCGGGTGTGTCTGCCCCTGTTGGTTGCTGCTTTACGGCAGAGGTTCCCAACTCCAGTCCTGCGGTGCCAAACACTGTTTGGGTTTTCATGCTGTCCCTCATGAATATGCATGAGATACATCTGCATACCATGGGGGTGGCGCATAGAAATGCAGCACAGGCATCTTTATTAGAGGCAGCATGGAACCGGAATGGTGTTTGGCCCTCCAGGACTGCATTTGGGAGGCTCTGCTCTAGGTAATGTGCATGTTTATGGTGTCTGTGCTCTGTAGGGTAAACTGTAGGTGTCTTGGGCATTTTTACGTCATCTGCAATAAAGGTGCTGTCTGTATTAGCACGTTGTAGTAGTGGGTAAAATATGGGGACTGAGTTGGAAGGAACCACAGCTAGGACTTGAACCTGTGACCCTCTGCTTCTGAATACACTGGTTTTGTGCACTGCACTGCACCACCTTGTTGTCAAAGAGTCAGTACATTCCTTGGTGATACCATGACTGTTCGTCAGACAGGGCCCGTCTGTTGCAGTACACGGCACCCACCTACACAGGGCTAGGTCCCGGTCTGCTCTGGGCAGCTGCCACTGCCCCCTCCACCACCAGTATCCCTCAGCCACCATGCTGACATGCCCTTCTGCTGGTGGTGCTGGTGGTGCGCAGTCTCAGGCCATCCAGTGTGCAGGTAGGCGGCTGCCTATGGTGCGGGTTCTGGGGTAGGGGTGCCTGCATAGGTGTCCATGCTTCCCCCAGCACCGCCTGCCAATGTTCCGTGCCCTTGGGGGTAGCTGCTGGGTACTATCCCCTGTGACACTGTAGGAAACACAGTCGTGCCCATGTTGGGCCTTCAGCAGTTGCTGTCTGGCTGCTCTGCTGCTTCAGCATTCGTATAGGTCACCTAGGCATCGCCCTAGTCCACACTGTGGCCCTGCTACACCACAGTATGTGCCACCTGCGGCCCTCTGTATCCCCTTCTCCGGCATCTGTCCAGTTGCCGTTCCGACATGCCCACCCTGATGTTGCGGGACATGTGAATGCCATACGAACCCTGTCCGATGGTGGGGAAACACCTGAGCAGCGCTATATCACTGTGGGCTCATTCGCCTTGTATGGGGGCGGAGTATAGACCCTTCCACGATTTATATCTGTTCTATGGAGCTTACTCAGGGGGGGGGGAGGGGTTGATGTTTCTAATTGCTACCACTTTTGGCCAGCTTGGTTATGGTCTTTTTCCAGTTTGTTGGGGTCATTTTCAGTGTTTATGTGCCCTTTTGTACTGTGCACATGTATCACACTTATCACTTTTTTTAGGTTTCCCTGCCCGGGCTTTACATTGCTGACACTTAAATGGTTTCTCTCCCCTGTAATGTGCATTTAACGGCAGGTTTTCATTCGCGTTGGAATTGAGCTCTTCAGATCAGCGCGTTAGTGTGAAGGGAGCCTCTCCCCGCCCACTCCCTGCCCACTCTCCGCCCATTGACCCCTTCTCTCCGCCCTCTCTCCACCTTCTGCGGTGTTTTATTGCGCCGCGGGGCATTACGATCGTTAGCGCATTATAACGCGCGTTATGTAACGTTAACGATCGTAAGCACAGAATAACACGCGTTATGCTGTGCTTACGATCGTTAACGTTACATAACGCGCGTTATGTACGATTACCGCAGTTTAGTAAACATACCCCTTTGTGTCTGAGAGAGTAACCTTATTGTTTGCTAAAAACCAAAGCAATCACAATTGATTTATAACTTTAACTTCCAAAAGATATGTTGTAACGAAACATGAAAGCTAAAGATCAGAAATCCCTTATATATTGTGCATATTTTGCACAATGATGCACAAGGTGGCGTTCAAGCTAAATAAGAGCTTTAGGTGTCGGCGTTTTCCCGCCCTTATAGGTTAGGGGTCCACAAAATCAGATAAAGTATGTAAAAACAAACTTATGTAATTGATCATGTGCATCATTACTTAAAAATCTATGCCCATAAATGTGGAGAACCAAAGGAGGCTGATGGATTATAGCGTATCCCTTATAAAAAACACTAAAAACCAACGGACCATTCAAACTTCAAAAGCGACAAACCATCTAACTATAATATAAATCTTTGTAAACTAAGGCATGTAATAGTATGGCTAACTTGCATAAAACATTAAGAAAAAGCTAAAGACATACCGTGAGAAACGTTCTGTACAGCAATGCTGCTCAAAGTAACATAGTGTTTTCCAATACAAACGAAAAGCTTAAATACCGGCACTTTCCCGCTTTTGTAGGTGAAAGGTCATCAAGACTAGTACATTATAAAGCAAAATACTTTTAATGAAAACCTTCAAAGAACCTACTAAAGGAGCCTGTTTTTTGTATTGGTACATAAAAATTTAAAAGGCAAAAGTATTGCCATTAAGCATGCTGTGTACAGCGATTCTGCTCCTAGTGACAGGGCAACGCTCAAAACAGATGAAAAGAAAAGATGTCAATGTTTTTCCGCTTTTATAAATTAGGGGTCAGCCAAACCGAATGACTTATTCTGAAATATAAAATAATGCTATATGATAGATCATATATATGGATGTTTAAAAATATATGAAAGTTTGAAAAGCAAAAATGTTACCATAAAGCACGCTTAGTACGGTGATATAACTCATAATGACAGGACAGCGCTCAAAATAAATGAAAACAGAAGATATCAGCATTTTCTCGCTTTTATGAATTAAGGAACAACAAAACAGAATAAATTATTAAGAGCAATGCTATATAAAATATAATGTATTAGAGTGGGGGTGGGGGTAAAGGGGGGAGAGAGAGAGGGGAGGAAGGGGAGGGGAAAAAAAGAGGGAGGGAAAGGAAACGGGGGGAGGGGAAAAGGGAAGGGGAAGGGAATAGGGGGGGAAAGGAGGAAAAGTGGAGGAAAAAGGGAAAAGGAGGGAAGGGGAAGGGGGAAGAGAAAAGGGAGAAAGGAAGGGAGAGGGAGGGGAGGGGGGGAAAGAGAAGGGCGGAGGGGGAGGGGGAGGAAGGAGGGGGGAAAGAAAGAGAAAAAAATGGGAGGGGGAAGGGGAGGAGAGGAGAGGAGAGGAAGGGGAGGGGAGGGAGGGAGGGGAAAGGGGGAGGGGAAGGGGGGGAGGAAAAGGAGGGGGAGGGGCAGGAAAGAGGGGAAGGGGAGGGGGGTTGGAAAGGGAGGGAGAGGGAGGGGGAGGAAGAAGGGGAAAGAAGAGAAAGAAGAGGGGAAGGGAGAGGGGGGATAGGAAGTATAGGAGAAGGGAGGGGAGGGGGAAGGGGAAGAGGGGAGGGGGAGGGAGGAGGAAGGGGGAAAAAGGGAAGGGGCGGGATGGAGGGAGGGGAAGGTGGGGAGAGAGGGGATAAAGGGAGGAAAAAAGGGAGGAAAAAAGGGGGGAAGAGGGGGAAAGAGGAAGGGGGGAAGGGTTGGAGGGGGGAGGGGGAGAGGGGAGAGGAAAAGGGGGGGAGGAAGAAGGGAAAGGGGAGGAGGAGAAGGGGGGAAGGGAAAAAAGGGGGAGGGGGAGGGGGAAAAGGGGGGGAAAGAGGGGAAGGGGGAAGGGGGAAGGGGAAGAGGGAAAGGGAGAAAGGGGAAGGGAGAGGGGATACATGTGCACGGAACAAAAGGGCAAATAAACATTGAAAATGACCTCAACCATATGGAAAAAAAACATAACCAAGCTGGCCAATAGTGATATAAATGGGAAACATCAAAATACACTCCCAAGAAAGCTCCAAAAAAAATAAATGAATTTTGGAAGGATCTACTCTCCATCCCCATACAAGGTGAATGAGCCCACAGTGAAATTGCGCAGAGCAGGGTTTCTGACTCCATTGGCCAGGTTTCCTATGGCATGCACATTTTCCACAACAGCAGGGCGAGCATGTCAGAACGGGCAACTGGACAGGTGCCGGAAAAGGGGACACAGAGGGCTGCAGGCGGCACATGCTGTGGTACAGCTGGGCCACGGTGCGGACTAGGGTGATGCCTAGCTGGCCCATAGGACTGCTGAAACAGTAGAGCAGCCAGACAGCAACTGATGAGGGCCCAACATGGGCCTGAGTGTGCCCCCCACAGTGTCACAGGGGCTAGTACCCAGCAGGTACCCCCAAGGGCACAGAACATTGGCATGCAGTGCTGGGGGAAGCTTTGACAGCTATGCAGGCACCCCTACCCCAGAACCCACACTATAGGCAGCCGCCTACCCGCACAGTGGATGGCCTGAGACTGTGCACCACCAGCACCACCAGCAGAAGGCCATGTCAGCATTGGGGCGGAGGGGTACTGGTGGTAGAGGGGGCAGTGTCTGCTGCCCACAGCAGACCATGGCCTAGCCCTGTTCAGGTGGGTGCCGTGCACTGCAACAGACAGGCTCTGTCTGACAAACAGCCATGGTATCTCCAGGTACTGCACTGTCTCTGTGGCCACAATGTGGTGCAGTGAACACAGCCAGTGTGTTCAGGAGCAGAAGGTCACAAGTTCTAGTCCCAGCTGGGGCTCCTGCCAACCCAGTCTCCATATTTTACCCACTACTAAACCGTGATAGTAAAGACGAACCTTTATTGCAGAGAACATAAGATTGGTTCAAATGCCTATATTTTACCCTACAGAGCACAGACACCATAAACATGCGCATTACCTAGAGCACATTCCCCAAAGTGCAGTCCTGGAGGGCCACAAATCATTCAGGTTTGATGCTGTCTCCAATATAAGGCCATGTCAGCATGGTGGCGGAGGGGTACCGGTGGTGGAGGGGGCAGTGTCTGCTGCCCACAGCAGACGGTGGCCTAGCCCTGATCAGGTGGGTGCCGTGCACTGCAACAGACAGGCTCTGTCTGACAAACAGCCATGGTATCTCCAAGGACTGCACTGACTCTGTGGCCACAGTGTGGTGCAGTGAACACAGCCAGTTTGTTCAGGAGCAGAAGGTCACAGGTTCAAGTCCCAGCTGGGGCTCCTGCCAACCCAGTCCCTATATTTTACCCACTACTAAACCATGATAGTAAAGACAAACCTTTATTGCAGAGAACATAAGCATGGTTCAAACGCCTATATTTTACCCTACAGAGCACAGACACCATAAACATGCACATTACCTAGAGCAGGGGTCTCAAACTCAAATTGCTTTGAGGGCCAAATGAGGACTTGTAAAGTAACCCGGGGGCCGCACAAGAGGCGGGCCTAATTTGCATAAGGGACCTCATTTGCATAAATATTTGCATAATGTTACCATAAACTAACTTTAGTAAACATGCCTCTTAATGAGTGTATGGATAAAGAAAGACTAAAAGATTTCTACATTACTATAATCCAGTGCCAACCGCCAGACACATTAGGAACTACTACAAACACTACCCATTTAGAACCCATAGCAAACCCACCGTATCGTAACAGCACTACCAGGACTCACAAAGCACCATACCCTATCAAAAGGCAACACTGCAAATATTAAACCAATACATTTCAGAGAATAACAATACATGACCTACTGGGAAAGAGAACAAGTGGCAATGTCAAATAGGAATTACATAAACAGAATACCTCAGCTCAGTTACACATGCAGAACATACACCATCACCAAACAAGGAATCACAATTTAGAAACAGGAAGACAATAATTAAACTGGGAACCCCAAAAGCCAAACTTGGAATGTACAACAACACTGTAGAAATAAAACTATAAATTAATTTCCTCTTGTATTAAATAAAGCACAGACGTTAATGATGCACATTTCCCAGAGCTGACATATTCCAGTTAATAAATTCAAAATAAAGAGATATTTTTCTACCTTTTGTGCATTTTTTTTCAGTTGCAATTGTGCCAGCCACTTTCTTCTGGTTTCTTGGTGTCTTCTGCTAACTCTCCATGGTCTGCTGTCCATTTGTCCTTTCTTCTCTCTTCTAGTTTTTTTTTTTCCTTTCTCTCTCTACATCTGTTTTAACATACTAATCTTTTTCCTTTTGCTCTTTCCTCATTCCTATTTCATCCACTCAAATTTTACCCCTCCATCCTCAATCCACACTTACTCACCCAATACCTGGCCAATTGTAGATTTTTCTTCCCTCCCACACAAAATATTTTCCCCTCTCCATTTTACTCTCCCAGCCCTATCCCATTCTAATCCTCCCCCAACATCAGCTCCCTTGTAGTTTCAGCCCCACCCAGCATCCGCACCCTTCTAGTCCCCGCATCATCAGCCCAATCCAGTCCTATCCTAGCCCCACCATCAGCCCATTTCCTGTCCTTGCTCCCCCCAACTAAGCCCATTTCCAGTCCGAGCTCCCTCCCCTCACAGCCCATTTCCTTTCCAAGCCCCCTCCTTTCCAAGCCCCCTCCCCATCAGCCCATTTCCAGTCCAAGCCCCCTCCCCATCAGCCCATTTCTATTCCAAGCCCCCTTCCACTCAGCCCATTTCCATTCCAAAACCCCGTCCCCATCAGTTATTTGAAGTTCAAGCCCCCCCTCTACTCAGCCCATTTCCAGTCCTAGCAACCCCCCCCCAGTCCATTACCAGTTCTAGCCCCCCCATAGCCATTACCAGTCCTAAGCCCCCCAACAGCCCACTTCCAGTCCTAACCTTCCATCACCCCATTTTCATTATTAGCCCCCCCCATAACCCCATTTTCAGTCTTAGCCCCCCCCCCCCCAATCAGACCACCTCCAGTCCTAACCCCCATATGCCCATTTCCAGTCCTAGCCCCCCGCCCCCGCCCGCTCGGTGCAAGAGAAAGCATGGCATATCCGACACAGCCCCCCCAAACCGCCGTGGCAGCGCCAGAATCAGCTGTCCCGCGGCCCCTTACCGTGTGTCCGGCAGAGCCCTCAGCTTCAGCAACATCAGCGGCGGGCTTTTCAAGCTGCGAAGAGAAGAGTAATTTCCCTCGGAATTCCCATCAGCCCCGGCAGGCTTAACAGAGCCGCGAGAGGGAAATACTACTCTCTTCGCGGCCCTGAAAGCTGCCGCTGATGTTGCTGAAGCTGAGGGCTCTGCCGGACACACGGTAAGGGGCCGCGGGACAGCTGATTCTGGCGCTGCCACGGCGGCAGCGGCAGAAGCCAGGGCTTTGGGGGGGTTTTTTGTTTCCTCTCCATCGCGGGCCGCAGAAACCTCTCTCGCGGGCCGCATGCGGCCCGCGGGCCGCGTGTTTGAGACCCCTGACCTAGAGCACATTCCCCCAAATGCAGTCCTGGAGGGCCACAAATCATTCAGGTTTGATGCTGTTTCTAATAAAGATGTGTGTGCTGCATTTCCATGCACCGCCCCCATGGTATGCAGATGTATCTCATGCATATTCATTAGGGACAGCATTAAAACATGAACAGTGTTTGGCCCATCAGGACTGGATTTGGGAACCTCTGCCCTAGAGCAGCGGCCAACAGGAGCAGAAAGAACCGCACCCACAGGCTCCATTATCCAAAGTCTCATGGAGAGGCAGGATATCGGGCCTTGCGTGCATCTCCCAATACTAGTACTTGCATACCTCACCAATGCCACCCTAAACCTGGGAATACGGTACACATATCTCAAAGGTTTGCTATGATTACTGGCAGATAGAAATTCCTAAGTTAAGCACAATATGCTCATTGAGCTGTATCATACCAATTTCTCTGATGTGTGTGGAGTGTGTTTTAGGTCTGGTGTCTGACAGTATTCACCACCCCGGGGAGTGACCCCAACAGTATTGCATACCATAGCCATGCCTGTGCTCTGTCCAGGACTGGTGAGTTGTCCAGGACTGCCAAAAGCCTCTATATTTGCACAATGCTGGCATAGGTGTGGGAGTGTGTGTCTGTCCATCCAGTGTGTGGTGGTTGCAACACCTTACTCAGCCCACACTGTTTGCACTGTGTCCAGTGTTAGCTTGCCAATGTGCATAATGGTACTGTGGGTATAGCTCGGACAGGTTGGCCTGGGCAGGATGCATGAGCACAGGGCATAGGGCAATGGCTGGGACATTGTAGTGGCCGGCCACCACCTGCACAGACAAGGTGGCCACAGCATGTCCTGCTGGGAGGTCACTCTCACTCTGATTGAGCAGTCACCATGGCATGGCTAGGTCCCCCATAGTGCTCTATAGTATTTCTCTCATGTGATATTTATGGGTTCCCTTTTGGGGCCCAATCACTAACCTATCTGCTTGGTGGGCGTGCTGACATCCCAGTTTTGGGTGCACACATTTCCTCCAGTAATATGCACTATGGACTAGCTAGCAGACTGTTTGCAGTTAGTATGTGTATGGCTGGAACACCTTGCAGGGTGCAGCGGCTGCAGATTCACTGTGCTCGCTGCTGGAGAATGACAGATAGTGGTGGTGGGCAGCTGAGCATGTCCAAGCCTCCTGTCTGTCTGCTATCACCGCATGTATGCGTACAGAAATGCATGGACTGCCCTCTAGGTTGTCTGTCCCCCAGCTGGACTGAGGTTGATGGTTCCCTCTACCACCACCATTGCAGTGATGTTGAATGTGGATCTGTTGGTGGGAGATCCTGAGCTCCAGAGGGCAGTTTGGGTTATACTACATAATCCACCTATGGGTCCAAACAGCCCCCCCCCCACGGGTCACATAAATCATGTGGCCATGGCACCCACATAGGATATGCACTATTCTGGGTGCATCAAAGTGCTCAAGGGCTAAACTGGACTGTGAAAGAAAAGATGGACACAGGTGTATTTAGAAATGTATCTGCAAGACCTACCTATCACACACTGGCACTGATGGGGACCTGCACCATAGCCTATCTCAGCTAAGCCAGGTGCTGTGGACATGGTGCTGGGTGGACCACCTCACCCTCAGGGTGAGCACAGGACCCACACAATGTGATGGTCAGTACCTACTCTGTGCCAGTAGCACACATGCTCAATACTCCCTACCAGGCTGAGGTGGTGTGTGGGTGCATACCCCATCCTGTGGTTATCTGTAGACTGCTGATTTGCATGTGCAGTGCATCATGGGTAAGTGTGGTTTAACCCTATCCTGGTAACCACAGCAGAGAGTTCATGTGGTGGGTTGCAGTCCTACTGTAGCCAGCCACGAGTTTGTTTGCAGCTATGGAGATGTAGGCCACTGGTGACTTCACTGCCTGTGGAGCCACAAGTCATGGGTTTGATCCCCACAGTGGGGTTATTTGATAGGACTGTCTGAGGCATTTTCTTTTTTTAATTTAAATTGGTACTGCCAGCAACAACACCCTCAGTGCTGTAGCCTGAAGATGCCTCGAAAGCGTTCTATAAAGCGCCCTATAAGGTGCCCTATAGGGAACATTATAAGGTGCCGTGGTGGACAGTGCACCTTATAATGTGTCCTCAGGAGTGCCGCATAGGGCGCATGATGTGGCACCTTAGGTTATGGCAATGTGAGGGTGTGTTTGCTGGCAGCACAAATCAAAATAAAACCCACATGCCTCACAAAGCACTGCTGATATTAAAGGGTAATGTCTCAGGCAGTCATATGCAACAGCAGCACTGTGGGATTGAACCCATGACCCCTGTACCATCAGGCAGCTTGTCAACCAATGTGCTACACCTCTGCCACTAGGTCTGTATGTCAGCACACCTACCTATGATTAACACACATTAATGTGGTACACCTACCTCCATCGCATCAAAATTTGCAGTACGCAATCTATTGTCCGAGTCCTACGTTTAGACCAGAAGGCCCCCCCCCCTTATGGCATCATGCACATCATTGCTGGGCTCACATTAAGATGGATTAGTGAACATACCCCATAGGCACACACAACCCCATCTCACCAGGGTGACTGACAGCCCACATTGATGGGGTCTCAGGACTCCTTGGTGTAACTGTTTAGCCAGTCATTGTTATGTGAAAAAGCATAGCACACCGGTTCAAACAGTACCCTAGGAACCAGTGGTGATGGGTTTGAGACCCAAGTGTGTAAACAACAAGCTAAAATACTAATTGCGTTTTTAAATGTCAGACACATCAGTGCAATGTGTGTCTGCAGCATAGATCTGTATAAATATTGTTGGCGACACCATATCCTGTGCGGCAGAAAGATGTGCGCGGCATGGGGCCCAACTGCACTCGGCACGTGTTGCGGTGCGCATGCACGTGCGTGCGTGCGTTCCTCATTGTTGACATTGTTAACATGGCCACCAGATCACGCAAGCCTGCATTCACCAGGCAGGAGCTGCGCTACCTGGCAGAGCTCATTGCCGTGAGGCAGCACAAGCTGTTTCCTGGGTCCTCCAGGCGTCAGGACCTGGTGAGGGTCCGGAGGGCCTGGGATCAGCTGACACGGCGGTATAATCGTGTGGCAGACTACCCACGTGAGGTAAGTGTATGGGGACAGGTCAGTAGATCCATATACATATCCAGTGTTGATTGTAGCTGTGTTTGCTGCTGTGTGTAGGTAGTCTATCTCAGTTATGTGTATCAGGTAAACCCACATGCCATATTGTCTATATATCACATCTGAGTGGTTTGCCCTGTACCCAGGGAGCTAAGGACCTGTTCACAGAGTTCCTGATGCCATCCTGGTGTCATGGTAGCTGCTGCTGTTGATGTGCTACAACACACCGTAACACAGGTAGCCCATAGATCTGACTAAGGAGGTTTTCTAAACATCATGCTGGTATGATGGGGTTTGCAGTTGCAGGGTAAAAACATCTGCCCCACCCCCAGGGGTTGTGAAACGTGCCCAAAATGGTATGTTAGTCCCATTGGTGATATGGGTGTGTGTGGCCCAGCAGTCTAAAACATCTGCCCTACCCCCACTTGCCCAGAAAGTCCAATAAAGTGGGTCCCCAGCACCCCTGGTGGTATGGAATATGCTGCTGTTGCTGTTTTCCAATCCACCCTACCCCCAGAAGTCCTGAGAGCCAATCAAAATGGGCTGTCAGTCACCCTGGTGATATGGTCCTGTGTGCCTATACAATTCAATACACTCTCCCTATCCCCAGGAGTCCTGAGAGCCCATCAAAGTGGGCTGTCAGTCACCCTGGTGATATGGTCCTGTGTGCCTTGTCACAGGGTAGACCTAAGGCAACCCGAGAAAGTGCAGATCAGGGTGAATGATCACAGTAAAAGTGACAAGGTAAACAGAGGAATGTTTGATGGTTGCCAGGGACAACCTAGGCACACATGCACAGAGCCCAGAAAGACACACCCAGAGAGCAAAGCAAGGGAATTTGTTTTGCCCAATAGAGTGCAGCTGAGTGAAGGTGGAGTCAGGAGACATGCAGATAAATAGACTCCCAAACAATTAGAGATAGGGAATCCTTGAGAGAGAGGAAATCCTCGAGAGAGAGGGAATCCTTGAGAGAGAGGGAATCCTTGAGAGAGGAGTTGAGGCAACAGAGGTCACAAGCTGAAAGGCAACAGCAGATACGGTTGAAGCCATGGAAAGCCTGGAGCTGGTGTGACAGAGATGAAGACAGTGAGAGTGAGTCAGTGAGGCAACAAAGGAGCCGGTGTGAAAGTTGGAAAGAATGCAGAGACCTGTGTGGCTCGGTGAGAAAGCAACACCCTGACAGCGTGTTTGTGCTTGAAGGACGAAAGAAATATAAGAAGACTGCAACAGCAGGTACAGGGGCAAGGAGTGAATACAAGGGCTATTTGCTATCTGAGAGGGAGGAGCCCTGGAAGCATAGAAATAGCCACATAAAGCCCAGATATTTAGAGGCTGACAATAGTTTTTTTTCTGGTTATAAAAATACTAAGAGAAGAGGGTTTCACTCACCCAGAAATGTTGAAGATTTCCCTTATCACTGTGAGCTCCCAGCTTCTAGGGAAATGCCGTTACAAGCTTTCCAATCTAGCCCAGCTGAGTCTAGGAAGCTAGTGCAGACCCGGCAAAGAGCCTGCCGTAATTATCCAGCTAGCAGGTCAAACAAGGACCTGAGCTATCTATTAAGACACCAGCGGGGGCAGAGCTCTGGAAGGCACAGCTCAGGGTTATACGATACTTCCCAGAGAGGCAGTGCTTCAGAAGGGAAAAGAAACTTCCTAGGGGACGAGGCAAGCCTGCCATACTTTTACCCCACGTCTGAAGCAGATAATGGAGAAGTTAATGAACAGGAATTAAAGGGGTATGAAAACTCAGAAGTATTAGAAAATCCTGAATTGATGGAGTGTTCTCTCACTGTAACAGAGCCAGAATTCTCACTGAGGTAAACGTGATTGTGTGACCTTAACTCCAGTGTATGAGTTGCAAGGCTGCAGCTTACTCTCTCTCTCCAGCCAAGCAGACAGTTAGGCTGTTTGTTATTTTGTTTTGTTCAAAGTTATAAGCTGAAGGAAGCTGTTTTTGTTGTTCATTTATCTTTTGTTATAAGCCAAAATGGGCTGTAATTTCTGTTATCTTTGGAAGAAGAAACCTCAAGGGACGGGGAATAAAACCCTAAAAAGAAAAGAAGTTTTCTGTGTGATCTATATAAGTAAGGCACAACTACCACTCTCAGAAAGCCCAACAATACCAGTCTTCACCGCTGGGGCTGATGAGGGATGACATAAAATGGCGTAGAACTGAGGATAATTTTTCGGGGGGCATAAGAAGTTGCCTGAAAAAGAAAAAGGACAGTGCTGAAAAGCAGGAGAAGTTGGATCCAAGAAATATTGGAGAGGATTCGGCTGGCAGAGCGGCCAGCGGTGGAAAAGACCTTTTTCTCATATGCTGGAGTCTACCAGGAAACTGAGGTATTGGTAACCTGGGTGGACGGGAAAGGATATTGTGAGAAAAGGGGTGATATAAAAGAGAGGAAAAGAAACCTTTCTGTGTGTTTTGTACCGCACTTGGTGGTCTCTTTTCTTTATTTCAGGTGCAGAGCGAAAGGAAAAGAGGATGGATCCCCAAGATATGCTGGCCTGGATGAACAAACAACAGGAGAAGCAGGCCAGGATGATACAACACCTGCAGGAACAATATATGGCAGCTATGCAGGAGCAGCAAAGACCGTTGGTGGAAGCTATGACTGCGCTACTAAGAAAGTCTTCAGAGAAAGAATCTACAGTACCGCAAGTAGACATACATACAGGTCTTGCTTTGAGACATTTGGGGCATGAAGATAACCCCGATGACTTTATTGAAGCGTTTGAGCGCATAGCAGGGAATTTAAAGTGGCCTACAGAACAATGGGCGATGCGATTCGCCATGACTCTAAGCGGAGAGGCTTTATCTGCCTTTAAGGCCATGCCAGCTAGCCTAGCAAATAATTATGCTGAAATTAAAAAGGCAGTAAAGGATCGCCTTGGGCTGACACCGAGGCATTACAAAAGGTTGTTTAGGGAGGCAGTAATGTTGGAGAGTGAAACTCCAAAAGCTTTGTGTCAGAGGCTCAAGAGCCTGGTTTACAAGTGGTTAGACCCTGAGAATAGAACACTGGAGTCTATATTAGACGAGATTGTCTTAGAGCAATTTTTGTTAGCCATACCACAGGAAATGAAAACGTTCTTAACATTACAAAATTGCTCAAATACCGAAGAAGCAGCTAAAATGGCAGAGGTGTTTAAAGAAGCAAAGCATGCTACTGTGTCTAATGTGAGCCTTTTAAAAGGTACAAGTGTGACTGGAACGGATGAATGTAAAAAGTATACACCCAGGAGAGTGAATGAGTATAACCCTGGTAAGAATAACGTAGAGGGGAACACTAGGAGGTGTTATAGATGTGGCCGACCCGGCCATATGATAAACGAATGTAGGGTTAAGACTGCCCTCATAACAGGGTCAGAGGAGATAGTACCGGAGGGGTTTGTGCAAATAGTACAGATAGAGGGAATACAAGCCTTAGCTCTACTGGATTCGGGGGCCGATCAGAGTATGGTCTCTCAGGACTTATGGGAAACCATAGGAGAATGTCGGTCATCCCGCTCGAATCCAGTAGAGGGCCAAGTTCGCATCAGATGTGTGCATGGGGAAGCTTCTCACTACCCGTTGCATGAAGTAGCCATACAGGGTCTAGGAATCCTACGTAAAATATTAGTTGCGGTAGTACCGAAGCTGCCATATGCCGTTGTTCTAGGACGCGATTGGATCCCTTTCTACCAGGAGATGGAGAAAGGCCTCCAAGGGATATTGGTCCCATCGCCTGTACAACCCCCAGTGATAACAGAAGAAGTAAAAACTGAAGCCATAGCGACTGCTATCCCTAGTCCCTTATTCGGGAAACCATCAAAAAAGGGGACTCCGCCTCAGGAAGCACCCTTAACGGGGAAACCAAAATTTACCCTGCAGTTTTGTAAGAATACACCCCAAGCAAAAGGTCCAAAAAGGGCTTCTATGATGGCTGTGGGATATGACCTCTTTAGCGTAGAGGACGTTATTGTAAAAAGAGGAGGAAAGGCACTGGTAGACACCGGCATCCGAATTAAAGTACCAGAGGGATGCTATGGACGAATAGTGCCGAGGTCAGGGCTAGCAGTGCAACATTCTATGGATGTTGGCGCAGGGGTTATTGACCCCGATTACAGAGGTCCCGTAAAAATTTTATTATTCAATTTTGGGGATAAAGATTTTGAAGTACGAAAAGGAGACAGAGTTGCACAGTTAATCTGTGAGCGGGTAGGGTTCCCGGCGGTGGAGGAAGTAGCGTCACTACCATCCACTGAGAGGGGAGAGAGCGGGTTTGGTGCTACAGGGACGAGTGAGGTGAGGAGTTTAACAGCCCTTGGGGAGGAGAGGACCGAGGAGGATCTGGGGCCCCAAGTAGCTGATTGGGAGAAACAAACTTCCCCTAAGGTAGGCTCCGAATTGAACCCTCAGCAACAAAAAGAACTAGCACAACTATTAATGAAATTCTCGGACGTCCTGACCACTTTACCCGGAGAAACTCATCTTGTGGCACACGAGATAGTTACTCCCCCTGGACATGTCATAAGGCAACGTCCATACAGAATGGCAGAGACAAGAAAACAAGAAGTGATTAACCAAGTTAAGGAAATGCTGGCCATGGGCATCATAGAGGAGTCTCGGAGCCCATGGTCCAGCCCCATAGTGTTGGTTCCGAAACCGAACGGAACCTTAAGATTCTGTATAGATTTCCGCCAGATTAACGACATAGCACAGTTTGATGCATATCCTATGCCACGCATAGACGACCTGCTGGATTGCTTAGGACAGGCGAAGTATCTAACCACATTAGATCTCAGTAAAGGATACTGGCAGGTTCCGCTAACCAAAAGCTCAAAACCCAAAACGGCTTTCTCCACGCCGATTGGGCTATATCAATTTAGAAGGATGCCGTTTGGATTACATGGGGCTGCGGCTACATGCCAACGTCTCGTAGACCAGGTACTGAGACCCCACCACGAATACGCTCTCGCGTATATGGATGATATAGTGGTATACAGTACGACCTGGTCCCAACACCTCACGAGGGTAGAAGCAGTCCTCAGAGCATTGAGAAGGGTGGGCCTTACACTAAACCCAGAGAAGTGCTTATTTGCTACAAGGGAAGCAAAGTATCTGGGTCACATAATAGGCAGGGGTCTGGTAAAACCACTAGCTAGCAAAGTAGAAAGTGTTCGAGAATTCCCCAGGCCCATAACAAAAAAACAAATGCGGAGCTTCCTAGGCTTAATAGGGTACTATCGTCGCTTTGTACCCCGTTTTGCAGAGGAAAGCCTTCTCCTCACCGAAATGCTGAGGAAGAACGCGCCTAACCAAATCCGTTGGACTCCCGAAGCTGAGACAGCTTTTGAAGCTCTTAAGAAAAAGTTATGCAATGCTCCCGTGTTAAGAGGTATAGATTTTAATTTACCATTCGTTATACAAACAGATGCATCAGACACGGGGTTGGGGGCGGTGATGTCCCAAGTTTTTGAGGGGAGTGAGCATCCCGTGGCGTACCTCAGTCGAAAACTCTCGCCAGCAGAGAGGAATTACGCCACGATAGAACGTGAATGCTTGGCTATAAAATGGGCCATAGAGGCTCTACGTTTTTACCTCACGGGCAGAAAATTCTTATTAGTAACCGACCACGCTCCCTTAAAATGGCTGCATTTAATGCAAAATAACAATGCTCGATTGACCCGCTGGCATTTAGCGCTCCAAGCGTTTAATTTCGAAGTTCAGCACAGAGCGGGCAAGATGCACGGGAATGCGGATGCACTTTCCCGGATTACTTGCTGTCCACCAGAAACTGCGGCAGCAAGTAATGTTTTAAGGGGGGGAATGTGTCACAAGGTAGACCTAAGGCAACCCGAGAAAGTGCAGATCAGGGTGAATGATCACAGTAAAAGTGACAAGGTAAACAGAGGAATGTTTGATGGTTGCCAGGGACAACCTAGGCACACGTGCACAGAGCCCAGAAAGACACACCCAGAGAGCAAAGCAAGGGAATTTGTTTTGCCCAATAGAGTGCAGCTGAGTGAAGGTGGAGTCAGGAGACATGCAGATAAAATAGACTCCCAAACAATTAGAGATAGGGAATCCTTGAGAGAGAGGAAATCCTCGAGAGAGAGGGAATCCTTGAGAGAGAGGGAATCCTTGAGAGAGGAGTTGAGGCAACAGAGGTCACAAGCTGAAAGGCAACAGCAGATACGGTTGAAGCCATGGAAAGCCTGGAGCTGGTGTGACAGAGATGAAGACAGTGAGAGTGAGTCAGTGAGGCAACAAAGGAGCCGGTGTGAAAGTTGGAAAGAATCCAGAGACCTGTGTGGCTCGGTGAGAAAGCAACACCCTGACAGCGTGTTTGTGCTTGAAGGACGAAAGAAATATAAGAAGACTGCAACAGCAGGTACAGGGGCAAGGAGTGAATACAAGGGCTATTTGCTATCTGAGAGGGAGGAGCCCTGGAAGCATAGAAATAGCCACATAAAGCCCAGATATTTAGAGGCTTACAATAGTTTTTTTTCTGGTTATAAAAATACTAAGAGAAGAGGGTTTCACTCACCCAGAAATGTTGAAGATTTCCCTTATCACTGTGAGCTCCCAGCTTCTAGGGAAATGCCATTACAAGCTTTCCAATCTAGCCCAGCTGAGTCTAGGAAGCTAGTGCAGACCCAGCAAAGAGCCTGCCGTAATTACCCAGCTAGCAGGTCAAACAAGGACCTGAGCTATCTATTAAGACACCAGCGGGGGCAGAGCTCTGGAAGGCACAGCTCAGGGTTATACGATACTTCCCAGAGAGGCAGTGCTTCAGAAGGGAAAAGAAACTTCCTAGGGGACGAGGCTAGCCTGCCATACTTTTTAACCCCACGTCTGAAGCAGATAATGGAGAAGTTAATGAACAGGAATTAATGGAGTATGAAAACTCAGAAGTATTAGAAAATCCTGAATTGATGGAGTGTTCTCTCACTGTAACAGAGCCAGAATTCTCACTGAGGTAAACATGATTGTGTGACCTTAACTCCAGTGTATGAGTTGCAAGGCTGCAGCTTACTCTCTCTCTCCAGCCAAGCAGACAGTTAGGCTGTTTGTTATTTTGTTTTGTTCAAAGTTATAAGCTGAAGGAAGCTGTTTTTGTTGTTCATTTATCTTTTGTTATAAGCCAAAATGGGCTGTTAATTTCTGTTATCTTTGGAAGAAGAAACCTCAAGGGACGGGGAATAAAACCCTAAAAAGAAAAGAAGTTTTCTGTGTGATCTATATAAGTAAGGCACAACTACCACTCTCAGAAAGCCCAACAATACCAGTCTTCACCGCTGGGGCTGATGAGGGATGACAGCCTATACAGTTCAATACATTCTCCCTATCCCCAGGAGTCCTGAGAGCCCATCAAAGTGGGCTGTCAGTCACCCTGGTGTATGGTCCTGTGTGCCTATACAGTTCTATAACTTCTCCCTATCCCCAGGAGTCCTGAGAGCCCATCATAGTGGGCTGTCAGTCACCCTGGTGTATGGTCCTGTGTGCCTATACAGTTCAATACATTCTCCCTATCCCCAGGAGTCATGAGAGCCCATCAAAGTGGGCTGTCAGTCACCCTGGTGATATGTTCGTGTGTGCTTATACAGTGCAATACATTCTCCCTATCCCCAGGAGTCCTGAGAGCCCATCAAAGTGGTCTGTCAGTCACCCTGGTGATATGGTCCTGTGTGCCTATACAGTTCTATAACTTCTCCCTATCCCCAGGAGTCCTGAGAGCCCATCAAAGTGGGCTGTCACTCACCCTGGTGATATGGTCCTGTGTGCCTATACAGTTCAATACATTCTCCCTATCCCCAGGAGTCCTGAGAGCCCATCAAAGTGGGCTGTCAGTCACCCTGGTGATATGGTCCTGTGTGCCTATACAGTTCAATATATTCTCCCTATCCCCAGGAGTCCTGAGACCTGCGTAAGGTGTACTGTCAGTCACCCTGGTGCTATGGTGTATGGTGCTGATGATGTGTGCTAGGACACCCAACCCTCAGGGGGCCAGAGACCTGATTGCAATGGTGGGTATATCATTCAGATATTGTCTTAGGTTATGGCAGGTAGGTTGCACATCTCCCCTAGTCTGTGAGGTCAACACCTCATCACACACGTCTTTGATGTATCCAGATGTTATGGTAGGTGCAGATGTGGATGTGTGTAACAGCACCCCACCCCCATGAGCTATGAGATCTGATTACGAAGGCCTGTAACAGAGCCATGTCCCCAGAACTGTATGCTGATTCAGGTCACACATCTACCCACTTGCTAGGAATCCCACACCTGGTTGCAGAGGAACATTACTGATGGTGTTGGAAGGATACATGCACCTGTTGTGGTTGCACAGCACAGACTGAAACCCTGACATGAGCACAGGTGGCAATAGCCTATTCTGGTGCAATGGCCCCTGCCCCTGGTGTTGGCAGCCACACCTGCCCTAAGCATACAAGGCCCAGGTCATAGGAACATAGCAACATAAGATAGGCCATACTGGGTCACACCCATGTCCATCAAGCCCAGTATGCTCTTTGCAACAGTAGCCAATCTAGGTCATACGTACCTAGCAGTATCCCCAAGAGAGACAGGTTCCACAATGCTTGTAGTGGGTCAAGCATTGCTATCCTGGGCCTCGTAGAAACCCAAATGTCATGGTAGTGGCTCCTGGCAAGGTGCATAGGGCCACCCACCCAATGTCCCATGTATGGACACATCACCCATGTTTGTTAGGATATCATGTTGCTAGCGGGGTTGGGTCCAATGATGTGTGTAGATTATGACAACACAAATGTGTTCCCCAGACCACATACGAGGTTAGGGGGGTTACCCTGGACACCATCATTGGCAACCCAAACGTGGCATGGTCGTGCAATGTCATGCAAGGGGGCCACAAGGGAATGGAATGGTGTGTTCAGGGTGACACGCACACTGCACATAGGTGTCGCTGCACACATGCCCAGAGCCACAGCTACGCATGCAGGTGGCACTGGGAACAGTTAATCTCCTGGAACAAGCAGGAAGTAGTCCTCACATGTGGGTATCATCGGTACCGACGGAACCTGTGTGGGAACGCTCTCCAGTGTCCAATAGGAAAGCTCTTGGAAGCATCCCACAGCGCCTGCGTGCTGCCTTCCCGCCTTTCCCAAATGCCTCTCTCCAGTTTGTTGTTTTCCACAGAGCCAGCAGGTCATCATTCCTGTCATTGCTGAAAAACAGCTATTGTATTGCCACTCCTGTGGCAGCGTCTGCCTTTTTTTTCTTTACCGGTACCACCGGTCTTGTAATTTCTTTCTCTAAAAGGTCAGATTTACTCACACAAACAAAATATAAAAAAAAAGAGGGAAAATCCCCTTTGTAGGTCTCCCCCCAGTTTGGCATTAGGCCCTAATCCCTACTCCATCATGGAAAAGCACTCCTCGGGTTTTAAAAATATGCTCAAAATGTGCTGATACCTTCTCCGTCACTGACAACCATGAATGGTGTCGTAAATGCTTATGGCCGGATCACTCCATGTCTGAATGTTTGGCCTGTGGGATGTTATCCAAGAGGGGTAGGCAGAACAGAGCAGCCAAGCTCGGTACCCTCTTTCCCTCCGATGCGGCCTCGGTGGCAGCCATGTCTTCATGGGCTTCCTCTTCCTCCCGTGGATCTCAGGTAACCAAACACAAATCTGGCCATTCCTCAAAGGGTAGATCCCCCTCCAAATATCAGAATGCCTCCGGCATTGTCCTTGAGGAGCATGCTCCGGCCAAACAGCCCCGGTGGGAGTCCCTGGCCTCCAAAGCCACTTTGGGGCTCCAGGAAGTTCTGGAGGCCTCAACCTCGTCTGAACTCCTGGTGCCATGCTCTGGGGTACTGGCTTCGGCCGGTACTCATACACAGGCATCGGCAGCTTTGATGGACCAGAGGATCGTGGCCATCGAACGCAGTCTGGCAGCTATCCTTGCGGCATGAAAGACCTTGGTACCACCCCAGATCCCGCAAATTCCAGCACCGGTATCCACAGCAATTGCAGGACCGGCATCAGCAACTGCACCATTGGTGCCGATGAGTACCAGTATCGACACCCCGGTACTGGGTCACTCCGATACCGAGGCCAATCGGTACCGATACCACACTTTACCTGAGCACCCTGAGAGAAGATACATCCAATCTTCTGAGGAGTCTGATGACTCTGACAGCTCAGAGGGTAACGATGTACCTCTCCAGGATGAGCCTGCGTCTCCCAAGAGGAGATTGTCCCCTCCTCAGGATATGTCCTTCCTGGATTTCATCACACATGTAGTCAAGGGCCTCTCCATTTCAGTAGTAACTGAATCTGAGCACAGGGCACAGGAGCTAGAGATTCACCAATATCCCCAAACTCCAAAGGAAGCAGCCACCCTGCCAATACATCAGATCTTACAGGATCTTCATTTGAGAATGTGGGAGACTCCCCTTACCACCTCTCCACATTCTCACAGGCTGCCTACTATGTATCGTGTGCCTCCGTCCCCTGGTTTTCAGAAAAGACAGCTCCCTCATCACTCCATCGTGGTGGAGTCTGCTATGAGGAGAATTAAAAGTTACAAACAACATGCCACCAATCCTCTTGGTAGGGAGTGTAAAATCTTAGATGCTTTTGGTCACCGTGTCGTCCAAACATCCATGCTTTCAGGCAGGATAGGTTCCTATATCCTGTACATGGGAATGTTCCTGAAGGAGGTCACAGGAGATCTACAACTGGTAAGTCCACATCTCCCAGATGACAGAGGACACGACTATTTAGCACTTGTCAAGCATGCCCAGAACATTTCTAAAGTTGTGAACAGGGCAGCTTTTGACTGTTTTGCATGCATAGGCAGAGTCTCCCCCATTGCTATTGGGGCAAGGAGACTTGACTGGCTGCAAGCCTCTCACCTGGAACACTGGGTACAGGATAAACTGGCCAACATCCCCTGCACTGGTGAAAACCTTTTTGGAAAGAACCGGCAGGAAAAAGCCAAAGATTTGGATGCTGACAATTCTACATTGGCAAGGCTTTCAAAAATTGTAGATCCTGCAAAGAAGAGAGACTTAGAAAAGCCTTTCCTCTCCAAAAAGAAAGGATACTATCAGTACTATGCTCAGCAAGGACAACCTGCAGTACAAGCTGCTAGAAAGGGTCAACAATCTACTAAGCAGAGAAAGCCGAGAGCTACTCAGCCTCAGCAGACCCAGCAGCCTCAGCCCCCACAGGGCCTTTGACTCCGTGATAGAGTACCTGCCCTTCCTGCCACTCCAGAGAAAAAAACCTTCAACAATCCCAGGAAGATTAGGTCACCTCATCCACAGATGGAGGCAAATAACATCAAAACCCTGGACTCTGTCCATCATAGAAGAGGGTACAGGCGTCATTCACAAAGCCTGCCGCCTCCTACAATAGTAAGGACATTCAGTTCTCAAAATTCCCCCCAACTGAATCCAGAGGTAAAACATCTCTTACCTCAAGGAGCAATAGAAGAGGTACCTCATCTTCAACAGCGTTCTGGGTTCTACCCCCTCCCCCTCCCCCCCCCAATTTCCTCATACCAAAGAAAACAGGAGGTCACAAACCCATTTTAGATCTCAGAGAACTGAACAAGTTCCTGTTCCAAGAGAAATTCTAAATGATTTCTCTAGGAAACGTACTTCCTGACCTACACAGGCAGAACTGCCTTTGTTCTCTAGATCACAAGGATGCATACACCCATGTTCTCAGCCAACAATCACACCTCCATCAAGGACAGCACTATCAAAACAAAGTTTTCCCTTCAACCTTGCCTCAGCACCCAGAGTATTCACAAAGTGCAGGCTGTGGTAGCCGGTTTTCTCCGTACCAGGGGAATCTTTGTCTGCCCCTACTTGGACGATTGCCTCATCCGGGCAGAGTCACAAACACAAGCCCAGGCCTCTCTCTCGTACACAATGCGTGGACTCCAATATCTAGGTCCTGTCATAGATCTCCAGGAATCCTTTCTGACACCCATGCAATCGCTGGAGTTCATAGGAGCAAGGCTAGATATCAGACTGCCATAGACCTACCTGCCTCAGCCTCGCTGTCCTCGCATTGTGCAACTGGTTTCTTCAGCACTACAAAAGACTCACCTCTCGGCTCGAGAGATGCTTCAGCTGCTGGGTCACATGGCATCTACGGTGCATGTGGTCCCCTACGCTTGTCTCCACATGAGACCAGCCCAATGGGCCCTCTCTTCCCAGTGGACGCAAGCAACAGGCTGTCTCTCAGATCTGATAGTAAGCTCAAACCGCCGTACCCTGTCCCTGGACTGGTGGCGGTCAGCACAAAACCTGTTGGAGGGGTCACCTTTCCTGCAACCCCCTCCTCAGATCACATTAACAACAGATGCCTCCAAAGTGGGGTGGGGTGCACATCTACTGGACACCTCAACCCAAGCCACCTGGAATTGTCAGGAGATTCATTTCTACATCAATCTGTTGGAGCTCAGAGCAATTCGTCTGGCTCTTCAAGTATTCCATTCCCTTCTACAGGCCAAGAGAATACTACTTCACGCAGACAATCAGGTAGCCATGGTCTATGTGAACAAACAAGGAGGAACAGGCTCTCTGTCCCTTTGCAACGAAGCTCTTCAACTGTGGGCATTTGCCAGAGAGCAGCAGATCCATCTCCTGCCAGTCTATCTCCCTGGCAATCAGAACTCTTGGCCAGGCAGACTCTGTCGTGTTCTGCTTCCGCACAAATGGTCTCTACACATGGACCAACTCTCCAGAGTATTGCAACTCTGGGGAAGTCAAGATGTAGACCTCTTTGCAAGTCCATCATATGCCAAACTTACCCGGTTCTGTTCACGGATTCCAGCTCAGGGCTGCTAAGCGAGGGATGCTTTCCTCCTCAACTGGGGGCAGGAATTCCTATATGCCTTTCCTCCCATTCCCTTGATTGCCAAGACCCTATTCAAGCTCCTGAGGGACAGAGGCAACATGATCCTCATAGCCCCACGCTGGCAACACCAGGTGTGGCACCCTCTGCTTCTACATCTGTCCCAGGTTCCACCCCTGGACTTAGGGTCAGCTCCAGACATACTGTCGCAGGAGGAGGGGAAAGTATGGCATTCAAACCCCCAGTCTCTGCACCTCAGAGCCTGGCTACTGAAGGCTGTAACTGCTTTGGCCTTCCCCTCACTCAGGAAGTGTGAGATGTCCGTTATGCTTCCAGGAAACCTTCCACAAGGCATTCTTATGCCGTCAAGTGGAAGAGAGATTCCATTTGGTGATCACAAAAGTGCGCCAACCCTCTTGTCATCCCTATAGAAACATTTTTGGACTAACTCCTTTACTTATCAAACACTCGTCTCCAACCTGAGTCAGTCAGAGTCCATTTAAGTGCCATTGCTGCTTCTTCTGAACCCATCAATGGACAACCTATTTCATCCCATCCTCTCATATCCAGCCAAGAGGGAGGAGTAGCCTAGTGGTTGGGGCAAGGTACTTCAGGCCGGAAGGTCGGAGGTTCAAATCCCACTAGAGGACAGCAACCTTGGGCCGGAAGGACTGGGGTTTCTAGTCCCACAGATGCTCCTTGTGGTCTTGGGCAAGCCACTTAACCCTCCATTGCCCATGTTCCCTGTAGTATTAGTGTATGTGTCTCATATCCCCGTGTGTTAAATGTATCCCCCAATTGTGTTGTGACCGCTTTGATTGAAGGATAAGGCGGTATACAAAACTGTCTAAATAAATAAATAAAATAAATATCCAGAATCATGAGAGGCCTGCATCTAACGAAACCTCCCCTTAGACCACCTCCAGTGGCATGGGATCTCAATCTGCTTCTAGGCCAGCTTATGCTGCCACCTCTTGAGCCCTTAGCCACTACTTCCTTAAAGTCTCTGTCCTGGAAAGTAATATTCCTTCTTGCAATCAGATCAGCAAGTCATATCAGTGAATTGCCAGCTCTAGTGGCTGATCCACCTTACACACCATTTCACCATGATAAGGTAGTCCTAAGGACACATCCACACTTCATGCCTAAGGTGGTTTCCTCCTTTCATTTGAACCAAGAGGTCTAGTTACCTGTAGTTGTTCAAAAGCCTCATGCTTCAAATGCAGAGAATACTCTTCATACTTTGGACTGTAAAAGAGCTTTGGCTTTTCATCTGCAGAGGACCCAGCAACACAGGAGGTCCTCTCAGCTATTCATAACCTCTGATCCTTCCCATTTAGGTGCAGCAGTTTACAAAAGATCTCTATCCAACTGGATTGCTCAATGTATTACTTTTATCTATCATAGCAAACACCTTTCACTGGAGGCCCATGTTCCTGCTCACAATGTGAGAGTCATGGCAGCCTCTAGGGCTCACCTCCATTCCGTCTATATTAACGACATTTGTGGAGCAGCTACCTGGTCCTCGGTTCACGGCCCACTACTTCTTGGATAAAGGTTCACGCAGGGATGCTATGGTTGGTCAGGCTGCTCTCCAACACCTCTTCCATACATAATCAACTCCTAGCCGCCTCTCTTACAGGATGCCAGACATCCATGGGAGGAAGTGGAACCCCTCCACAGGGCCTCACCACTCTGGGGATCCTTCCCTGGCATCTACATCTAGGGTGTCCTCACATGTGATGACTAATTCCTGCTTGTTCCTGGAGATAGCATAGTTACTCACCTGTAACAGGTGATCTCCGGGAACAGCAGGAATAAGTCTTCACAACCCACCCATCTCCCCTAGGGGTTGTCTCTCTCTCTCTCTCTCTCTTTCCCTATCTATCTCTCTCTCTTTGTCTCAGCTTTCAACTCAACTTGAGAGAGGCAGTTGGGAAAGGTGGGAAGGCAGCACACAGGTGCTGTGGGATGCTCCCAAAAGCTTTCCTATAGGATGCTGGGGAGCGTTCCCGCACAGGCTCAGTTGGTACTGATGCTACCCACATGTGAAGACTTATTCCTGGTGTTCCCAGAGATCACCTGTTACAGGTGAGTAACTATGCTGTACATGACACACACAGCAGTGAAGCAGGAGCAGCAAGATGCTGCCCACACAGATGTTTGTTTATGTTGGCCACCCACCAGAGATAAATGGTCACTGATGCCCCGATCCATTGTTTTCACATCCACAGGTAGAGGATCTCCGGAAGAAGGGGCGAGAGTTGCGCCTCCATCATGCTGAATACCTTGCCCGCCTCCAGAGGGGGGCCATGTCACAGCATGACGGTGAGTATTGGCGACCTTGCTGCCCAGTAACAAATGTCACATTGGCCCACCAGCCTGTGTGGTGCCTGCATATGTACATGTGCTATGTGACACACATGATAATGTGCTGATGACTGTCATCTTCCACAGAGGGTGATGACAACGATGAAGACCCCTCCACTTCTGCTTATGCCCTGAGGCGCCCCCCTGCCCACCATGCCACAGAGGTGGAGGTGGTGGTGGTGGAGGACGGGGCTGAGATGGAGGGCGGGGCCGAGGAGGAGGTGGAAGAGCCGGCCGACACAGGATACTGAGCCACGTGCATGCTGTGTACAATGTGTGGGAACCGTTTCTGATGCAACATGCCTGTGTGCCAATAGTAGAACTGGCAAACCACTACTTCTGCACTGGCAGGGTAAGATGTACTGCTGTGCCCAGGACCTACTCAGGGGTAAAGCTGTTGTGTGTGTCCTGGGACAATACATGTGACAGGGATGGTTGGTGAGTAACTGTATACGTTTGTGGGTATGAGCAGCGGACCTACGCAAGCCACCCTTGTCTGCCTGTGCCACATGCATGCCTATGTGGGGGGGGGGGCAGGCACATAGGCAGTGTTGCAGGCAGGGACAATGGTCACACATGTGTGTCAAATGTAGGGGGTATGCGGGGAGGAAAATGGTGACAGATGCCAACACTGCACATGTAGCTTCAGGACATCCCCCTGTGCAACCCGGGAGTATGTGTAAACCGCCACACTGTGGCCCAGGGGCTGGGACCTGACACATTGCATGGCACACACGGCATGTGATGGCATCTGTGCAGTGATACCTGGCAGTACAGACACCTCACCAGCGAGGGGCCTGTGTGTGGCTCATATGGTCAGGGACATGACATGCATTTGCACACTACTTAGGGGAACACAGGGACACACATTGGAAAACACACGTTGTATGTACTGGTTAAAGGCTGTTTATTAGACACACAGTCACCTCCTGCGTGGCCGCCCACGCCTCCCATGGCCCAACACCCCCCGCGGTGCTGCACCTTATCCTGGCGCCTCAGGTGATAGTGCTGGTGCTGGTGCTGTTGCTGGCTGCCGCATTAGGCCCACGATGTCCTCCATGGCGTCCACAATGCGGGCAAGCGCCCCCGACCGGATCTCCTCCCGGAGCAGCTGCAGCTCCCTGGCATTATCCCCATAGTCACGTATATGCGCTGGAGTGCCTGATGAGTGCCTGTGGGTGGGACAGAGGGTAATATGTGAGATACCTCTCCAGTAAACAACCGTCACACATACACATGCCATGCATATCCCACAAGATCAGTCTGCAGAACAGTCATGCCTGCCAAACCTAGCAAAGCATGACCATGCTTAGATCTGTGTCTCCCATGAGCCATCCCCATGTCTGGAAGGGGTCTGGATGAGGGGTTATGAGAATCACAGATCTCATACATGGCACATTGCTGCAGTTGAATATGTCAATGCCTGGGCTGCACACTGCTTGTCTGGGATAGATCAGATGATCTGAGGGGGCATGAGACACACATACACATATCTGGGGTGCCCCCATTTCTATAATGCTGGTGCACACTGCAGATAATGTTGAAAAATGATGCTGCGTGACAATACCCATGACGAGATGTCTGTCACGTAGGGTGTCTGGGTGACCTGCGATCATTGCTTTCCTCTTTGGGCTTACGTGGGGTATATGGCCAAGCACAGTGTGCAGGTGTCTGAGCCCCTCACAAATGCTGACACCTGACAAGCCATGCTACAGGAGGTAGAAACACAGAGGACATAAGACAACCCCCCCCCCCAACATCAGAACGCTATGCTATGTGGTACCAAAAAAGGAGCTAAGGATCTGCACAATATAGAAGAAAACAAAATAGCGGAGCCTGGACTGATATATTGAACCTTGTTTATTACGCCCCAACGCGTTTCGGCCACCGGCCTTCTTCAGGGGGTCTTAGAGAACACACCTCAACAATAATATACATAAACATATAATTTAAAAAAATAATATATAAGGAAATTTTTGTATTACATCAATAAATAATTAAATAAAAAATTGAAGAAATAATAAATAAAACCATGAATTTCACTTAAAAACATCTAAAGGACAAACTGTTAATTCATAATGGTTAATTAGAAAACAAACTAATGAATAAAAATATATATTGTAAAATATATATACACTAGGAAATAATAAGTACCTATTTAAATACCAAAAAAAAGGGGGGGGGAGAAGCAAATGATAGGAGAAGCAAATGATAAATAAATACCTTAATAGGATCAAATTGAACGTTATCCCGGATTGAACCTACGGGATACTGACGGCTGACAATGAACAAATAAATTATTGAATAAGTAAATATATACTCACAAAACAAGTAAATACAATTCTGAAATATCAACAATGCCTATTGACAAATATATAACCAGTTAATAATAAATAATTAATTACATAAATACAATATACATATATAAAATATATAAAAAAACACAAATACAGTATAAAAAACATTTATAAAATACCACTTATAAAAGTAAAACTGTATGCATGTGTAATATAAAATTTTTTAAAGCCATATGCATGTGTAATATAAAAAAATGTTTTACATGTATGAACAATCAAGGTACTTCAAGGGACACAAAAAAAGCATGTAAAAAAAAAAATCATCATAAAACCCATATAAAAACGATATGAAAGACACATGTGAAACATGTGAAAAATGTATAAAAATTGTATAAAAAACCTGTTATAAAAAGGTGGAGACACTCATCATGTACTTAAAAAATTACATCAAAAAATTATACTCTTAAAAATGCAGCTTATATAATATACTTATTGTATTAACAACAAATATCTAAAAACAATGGCCAGAAAACACAGGGAGGTGGAAAAAAATGGAAAAATGGATGATAAACCAGAATATTGTGTGGTGGATTTGAAAGATACATCAAAGAGGATGTCTATTTTAACTCCTATATTATATTTATTGTACTGACAACTTATATCTAAAAATGTAAACCGATAATTTTAAATAAAATAATAGCGAGTGGAACAATAAAAAAACATAGTGTGTGAATTCGACAACGAATGAATATATAAAAAAACAAACCAGAGACAAGAATAAAAATGAAACGCAGTGACGAGCAGTGCTCAACTATTTAAAAAAGAAGAAACAGCAATCGCCAGATGTATCCCAAACTTATAGACCCATAGTTTTCTTTTCACAGTAGTTCCTTCCCCCAGTGCAGTTTCCCTCACCCCCATCCCCCCTCCCCCCTCGCCCCCTCCCCCCTCCCAAAAAAAATCCCCCGCCCCCTTCCCCCTACACACCCATTTTCACCTTTTAAAAAAACCATCCCCCCCTCTTCCCAAATCACAGTCCTCTTTCCCCCCCTCCCCCCCTAAAACCTAAAAATAAAATCAAATTACCTAACCCAACTTTTTCATTTTCCTTTCCCCTACACTACTCCACCACAGTTGTTTTTGTTGTTTGTTTTTTTTTGTTTTTTTTTTTGTTTACACCCAACCCTTCCAACTCAAACCCTTTCCATAACCTTCCCCTTCCTCCCCCTCCACACCCCTCCCCACTCCCCTCCCCCCCCCCTTCCCTCCCTTTACCCTTCCCCCTCCTCCCCCCATTTCCCCCGCTCCCCCCTCCCCCTTCCCCCTCCCCCTCACCCCTTCCCCTCCCTCGCCTCCTACCCTCCCCCCCGCCCTTCCTCTCCCTTCCCCCTCCCCTTCTTCTCCTTCTCCCCTCTCTCCTCCTCGCCTCCTCTCTCTCTCTCTCTCCCCCCCCCCCCCTCGTCTCTCCCCCTCCCCCCCCCCCCCCCCTCCCCCACACCTCCCATCGGTCCCCCCTGTTCCCTCCCCCCCCCCCGCCTTCCGACCCCCGCCCTTCCTACCCCTCCCCCCCCCCTCCTTCCCCCCTATTCCCCCCCCCCCTCTCCCCTCTCCCTTCTCCCCCTTTCCCCCCCTCCCCCCTACCCCTCCCCCTCCCTCCCCCGTCTCTCCTTCCCCCCCCCCCTATCCCCCCTTTCTCCCCTTCCCCCCCCCCTTCCTACCTTGCCTCCTTTTCTCCTTCCCACCCTCTTCTTCCTTCCCTCGCCTTCTCTCCCTTCTCCCCCCCTTCGTTCTCTCTCTCTCTTTGCTTTCCTCTCTTTTCTCTTCTCCATTCCCTGCTCCTCGCCTTTTTCTTCCCCTTTCCTTCCCCTTCCCCCCTTCCTCCCCCCCTCCTCCCCCCCCTCTCCCCCCTTTTCCACCCCCCCCACCGCCCCCCCCCCCCCCTCCCACCCCCCCCCCATTCCTTGTCCCCCCTCCTCTTTCTTTCTTCTCCTCCCTTTTTTCTCCTCTCTGCCCCTTTCCTCCTTTCCTCCCCCCTCCCCTCCCCCCTCCCCCCTCCCCCTCCCCCCTCCCCCTCCCTCCCCCCTCCCCCTTACTCCCCTCCCCCCTACCCCCCTCTCCTTCCCCCTCCTCTTCCCCCCTTTCCCCCTCTTCCCCCTCCCTTCACCCTGTTTCCCCCTTCCCCCCTTCACACTCCTCTCCCCCCTCCCCCCTTCCCCTCCCTGTCCCTCCCTTCCCCCCTTTCCCCTGGCCCCCATCCTCCCCCCTACTCCCCCTTCTCCTCCCCCCCCCATAACCGACACATTTATACAATCATTTGTCTTCAGTCTGTTTTTCCCCCTTATTCTGCATGGATTTAAATAATATTGATCATCCATCGGATTGTAAAACGTTCTTTTCATGGTGATTTATTATTTTGTTTTGCCCATTTTATGTGATCGTTACAATAATTGTTCACAAAAAAAGCACAGTGCTTCCTAGCAGTTAATGTTCATATGGTCATTTTCATTCAGTGCCCTTTAACACGCAGTGGCGGGAAAGGGAAAATGTTTGTTTTTGAGCGTTTCCTCCTAGGCATGTCCTACTCCGTTAGTTAATAGTGCAATAGCAACAGAAACGCTGGCTCTTGGTAAGCGTCCTCTTATACTGTTCTTTGTACATAACACAATTTAATAACATACTCCTGATTGTGGGTCCATATTTCTTTACGATGGCTATCAGTTTGAACTATACAGCTATTTTGCCAACAGAGCACTTTTATTCAGTCATTTATTTGTCTGCGTTCATTTAGCCCGGTTCAAGTGATTTGGCCTTTTAAACCCTGTACAAACGTCATCCTTTTGGGGCATCCCGTTTTCAGGCACATTCTACTGCTGTAGAGCAGCACGCTGGTTTCTTGGCCGTTCTTCTCTCCCTTTTTTTATATTCACTACACAGTATTTAACTTTGCATTTTGCCGTTTTTATTCGGTGCCGCTCACCTCGCACTGAACGGGCATACGGCAATATCTGAGCGTTCGCTGTTCGTGAGCATGCCCTACTCTATTAATTTACGGTGCAATAGCACAAACGCGCTGTCCGTTTGGTTAGTTCATTTTATATTTTTGAACATAACGCAATTTAATTATACACCTCTGATTGTAGGCCCATAGGTTTTGATTATGGGCCATCAGTTTGCTTTTCCGTTATCATGCCAACAGAGTATTGTTATTTATGCGATCATTTGCCTGTTTTAGTTATTGTGCCCTTTAACCTGCTCAGGCGGGAAAATGTTACTCTTTGGGGGCGTTCGTTCTCAGCATAGCTCATCGCGTTTACTTAACTTGCTCAGTAGAGTGGAAACGCTGGTTCTTGGAAGTTCTCTATGTATAAAAAAACACAATTACAAGTTCCCGTGATGGGTCTATAAGTTTGGGATACATCCCTGGCGGGGAAATTTTTTGTGCTTTGGTTTCTTTCTTTTTTAAATAGTCTTGAGCACTGCTCGTCCACTGCGTTTCATTTTGGTTCTTGTCTCTGGTTTGTTTTTTTATATATTCGTGCGTTGTCGAATTGACACCACTTTCTGGTTTTTTATTGTTCCCACTCGCTATTATTGTATTTAAAATTATCGGTTTACATTTTTTTTGGTGTCCCTTGAAGTAACCTTGATTGTTCATACATGTAAAATTTTTTATATTCCACACATGAATATGGCTTTACAGATTTTTATATTACACATGCATCACAGTTTTACTTTTTATAAGTGGTAATTTTTAT